>JAQFVV010006271.1:2874672-3474672 GCA_028023455.1 Epiperipatus broadwayi
AGCGTAAACACACATTAATATGTGATATACGTTTATTACATATTTTAAACAAGTTTTGCTCTTTTATTTAACAGAAATTTATAATACAAACACATATATGTGTGGTTGGTTTTGCGATACTCTCTAATTACTCACCCAGCATATTTATGAGCATCAATAATGACCTCACACGCCAATCTTACCTACGAATAAATAAGAATTATGCTGGGAGAGAATGAGTATCTATTTCTGGTGGTTAGAGCTTGTACCTCTGGCTAGCTCACTCAGGAGTAGTAGTCAGTGACTGTGGGAAAGAGGTGGAGGGAACATATAAAAATGCGCATGTAGCGCATGAACGATTCGTTTGCTTTCCTACTTTTTGCTTTTTAATATTATTTTAAGAAATTAACACTAACACACACAATTAAATTTATAATACTAATTAATATTTATTAATATAAAACAAATAATAAAACAAAACCCATAGAATCCCAGAATTGGATATTGGTTTGTGCCCGAATAATTAAATAACCCATATGTAAATACACTCGCACAAGTTTATAGATGCAATACACAAAAATACAGATCATAGCTTGAAAACAATTTCAATCAGGCATTGTCTATTAAGGCGTATACAGGGTATTATTTCAACATTTTATTCATTTACTTTAACCCTTTTACACATTATTTAATAGGATGTGCTTTCATTCAAAATAGTTAGTATCACTTATGAAAAAAATGTTTGGTTTATCTCACCCGGGTGTGGATTATTAGCTGTACGATTGAAAGATTTTTTTCATTGGTCTATTTCCATAAGGCAATCAATGGCGTCCGATGAATGCTGTTCATTTCATGGTTTGAAGAAGGGCTTTGAACCTACATTTACAGTGATGGTAGTCTCTCCATGGGATGGATGGCATAGCCTGGCCTGTTCTGCTCTTCTACCCCAGCCTGTTCACGATTTCTCGATTATAAACTTTTTTTTTTTACCAACTTTTTCTTACGATCCTGCTCGTGGCAGTCACAGCTATATAAGTCCTTCTCAGTTCAGCTTTTTGACTCTCATTAATGATGCTATTGTTCTTTCTTCTTTCATTAAACCATGTGGTTTCCGAAACATAAATTTTTTCAATACTTTTCTTTCTTTGTTTCTCTTATCTAAGCTTAGGAATTTCCAATTTACCTTGCGATCTACACTCAACCATTCATTGTCACTTTTTTTTTACATTTTATTTTATTAATTAAAATGTCTTTGTTTCAAGATAGTGATCTGCAACTTTTCAGGTCCTTTCTTTACAATTAATTTTTTTTTTTTATAATTTGTAACATTCTTCTTTTGGTTGACCATCTTGGAATATTTCTTTTTAAATTAAAATAACTTTTATTCCTTTTTACAAATTATTACATTTACTCAATAATGCAGCAATATAAACACGTGTATAAATAAATATCAGAGCACAAACCATATAATCCCCCATCACTCTTATATTTCGATGTTTTTTTTATTTAATTACTTAAATATATATGTATGGGCTCACATACAAGACCACAATGAAAAAGAACAATTTACTTAATATTATACTTGATTTAATTAGCTAAGTATGCTTGGTAGTATTACCCTCTGACTTAGAACAGGGTTTGAACTCAGCCCTGTTATAATACCCCCCTTCAAAAGACTCTAAATACTGTTTTTATATTTAAATGGCTCATTCCTAAAACCTCAAAATACTAGTTATTATTCTGATGGTATGGGTTTGAGTGACCTAGCGTTATATGATCCCGTTATTTCCTGTCCAGTGTCTACCCAAAATGCATGATTTCCCTGACATCTCACAATGGTGAATGGACCCTCATACAAATTACAGAATTTTTTACATATGAACTACCCTGGCTCACTTACATCACCCACCTTGAACCTATGGTATCTCATTGGCATTCTATTCTGCTTCTGGCTTTTTCTTATGAGGTTGAAATATGCCTGTCTTTGATCACTTTCAGTATCTACTGAGTTTTCCTCATTTCTTGACAGATTATCTGGTATTAATTGAGGAGCGTCATGGCCTCAGTGCAACCATATAGGAGAGAATCCTGTTGATTCGTTTACTGCCCAATTAATATAGTTGAGTATCTCACTAATTTTCCTGATCCAACCTCTATGGTTGGTGGGGATGTAAGTTCTGAACAATCTACCAAGCTTGCACATCACTCGTTCACATGGATTTGATTAAGGGTTCCGGATGGACATCAGTATATGTCAGATCCCTGATCTCTGTACCCATATCCCCCATTCTCCAGATGTAAATGGAGTCCCATGATCAGAGAGGATAATCTGGGGTTTCCCCACTAAGGGAAAATGCTCTTTTTCTAATATGCGTATTGTGTTCCTTGTATTTGCTTGAGCTATTGGGTATGCAGCCACGAATTTGGAAAACAAATCATATACCACCAACAAATACTTCTTTTTATTGTACTCTGGCAATGGACCATAATAGTCCACTGCTACCCTCTCCCATGGTTTCTTTGGTATTATGGATGTCATTGGGGCTGCATAATTTCTGTTTGTTGGTTTGGCTCTCTGACAAATTTCACATTGGCCAATGACAGCAACTGTTTTAGCATGCATTCCAGGCCAATAAAACCATTTCCTGAGCCAATGTTCAGTCTTCCACACCCCATAGTGTCCATATGCTTGGTGGACATGAGTCACCACTGCTTCTGTCATCTGTCAAGGTATGATTGGCCTCCATTCTTCCGGATCGTTCATGACTTTATATTGAAGTATGGATCCCTGTAATTTACAAATGTCCAATCCTATGTTCATACCAACCTACAACCTTGGTCTCTCCATCCTCCATGTACTCAATTACCTGTTTCAATTGAGGATCTTCTCTCTGGCATTGAGCCAGCTGTTTAAGGTCATTTTCAACCCCATCCATTTCCGAGCTCACACAAGCAATATATAAATTTTCTGTCTGCAAATGTTGAGATTTTAAAGGTATGAGGTTCCTTCTGAGAATGTCCACCACTATATTCTCCAAACCCTTGCAATTCCTCACTGTATAGTTATATTCTTGAAGGTATAGACTCTAGCATACTAACTGACTATTGGTTAAGTAACTATGGTTGATGAATTCCAAACTTTTGTGGTCAGTGACCACGATGACTTCTGATCCTAACAAGAGTGTACAAAGTTTATGGCAAGCCCAAACAATTGCTAGAGCTTCCTTTTCAGTTGCTGTATAATGGAGTTCAGGTCCCTTGATCAATCGGCTCAGGAAATACAACACCCCTATTTGACCATTCACTTGCACTTGTGACACTGTTACTCCCAAACCATACCCACTACTATCCGTCTGCACCACAAATGGCCTCTCAAAATTGGGACATGCCAACACTATGTGTTCAATAAATCCTGCCTTCACCCTTTCAAAGGCTTGTCCTTGTTCCTCTTTCTACTCCCACCTTACATCTTTCCTCAATAGCCTCAACAAGGGTTCCATTTGTTCTGCAAAACGTTCCTGAAACCGGTTGTAAAAGTTGCACAAGCCAAGGAAGGACCATACTTGTTTCCTGGATGTGGGTGCTGGAAAGTCTCTAATGGCTGAGACCTTGTCAGGGTGGGGCCTAATACCTTGTGCTCCTACCATATGCCCTAGGAATGTAACCTCTTCCTGAAGTAATGTACTTTTTTTAAGTTTATTTTAATCCCCTTTTCCTTGCACTCCTTTAAAAACATTGTTATATGCCCTATATGCTCTTCTATGGTGTCTGATGCCACTAACACATCATCCACATACATCGTGATCATCTCTTTTACTTCAGGGGATAACACCTGATCCAAACATCGTAGCAATCTGGCCCCACTGTTAATCAAGCCAAATGGCATTCGGTTGAATTGATATGAATAACACTCATATCGAAATGCGGTATATTTACAGTCATCTGGGTGTAGCTTGATCTGCCAATAACTAACAGTGAAGTCAAATGTTGAAAATATTATTCTTTTCTTGAATCTTCCCAGAAGTTCTTGTATGGGTGGCGGAACATTGCAATTAGGAATGGTTATTTTGTTCAGTTGTCTTGCATTGAGGCACAGCGTGATTGTACCATCTCTCTTCCTCATGACCACCAACAGGTTGCAGTAAGTTGATGAGCATTTTGAAACAATGCCCCATTCCACCATCTGGTCTATTTGCTTTTTCACTTCAGTTTGATATTTATAAGGAACAGGGTATGACCTGGCTTTAAACGGTTGGTTTTCATTTACTCTAATCCTTTGTTCAAAACCCGATATTATTCCCAGTTTGTCAGAGAAAACTTGATGGTATTCTTGCAATGTTTGCATCAATGTGCTTTCCCAACTTTCCGTGGCCATCTTTGCCTCTCGTACCCTTTCCATAATGATGTCATTTGTACAGTCTCCACAATGCCCAATGCCCTGACTGACCTATATAAACCCTCACTCAGAAAATTAACTACCTTCCCTTTACATGTGACTTGCCTGCCTTCATAATCCAAAGTGCATTTATATTTATGCAAAAAATCTGACCCTAACAAAATGTCGCATATCAAATCTTTCATTATCAAAAAGATGTGCGGACAGCTTTCTCCATCAATTTTAATATCTAGCCATATTTGTTTGGACTCAATCTTGGCTTTTCGGTTATTGGCCACTGTTGCATACACTGCTTTCAATGGTAGTGTAGGTATATCCAATAGTTCTTTTCCAATTCTGTGGTATTGTCTTTCTGCTATCACTGAAACCTGACTACCCAAATCCTAAAGGGCCTCCATCTCGATTTGATTCACTGTTGTGTGAATTTTGGGGCATGTCTGACATGCATAACCTGGGACTCTGTCTTCCCATGAACACACTAAATTTCCTATTTCCCTTTTCTCTTGTCCATATCCTTTTCTTATTCCATGAATTCCTGTCTGCTCTCCCAACTTCAATCCTTGCTCATAAATTTGCCTCATCTGTTTACTTACTTCTAACTGACTCAATAGTCTATCTACCACCTTCACTGTTTTCTCCCTCTTTATTTCTATCATCCAGCTGATTTCCTCCGGTAGATTTCTGCACACTATTCTTAGAATCTGTTTTTCAGACAGTCTGCATGCTTCTAGTGTCTTTAGCGTGGCCACCTGTCTCCTGAAAAAATGCACATATTCTTCTCCACTACCTTCTTGAAACTTCTCTTTCATTAACTGTACCCTAATGTGCTCCTGCAGCTCTTCCCTTCAGAAGGCCTTCTTCAAACCCTTTTTATAATCTGGGAATGTCTGTGGCTGACTCCCTTTTTAGAATTCCACCAAGCCTCAGCATATCCTTCAAGGTGGTGGCATCTATTATTCTTTATCTTTTGGTATACCATGGATATCAAAATATCTTTGTAGGCTTTTAATATGCTCTAATGCACTCCCCCTTTCCCTCTGTACTTTTTATTTTACCCCTTCCATCTGACTCCCTTTTTAGATATTATATTACTATTTCTATATCAGACACACCAGACCTGCTATCCATCCTCGAAGTACTGTGCCCTCTGTCTAATTTTTCTATCTAGCCCTTTTCAACCCTATTTCTTAATCTCTTTCTTTATATTTTTCACCGAGATGATTAGTATTTCCTTGTTACTTTGCCTATCAAACCAAAATATTAACTTTTTTAAGTGAATCCGTAGATTTCTAGCACTAGAAGTATTTTATAATATGCCCTTTTATGGGTAAAACTTCTGCAAATATCAATCTCCCAATCGCATACACATATATAAAACAGATCCCCAAAAAATTGTATGTATTGTTTAGATGTTTATATATATACGACTTCATATATAACGCAGTCAATATACTGCTTTCTAAAATTGATCACTCTTAATTATATCAAATAAAAGTTTATGAAAGTTTTTATTTATTCACTTTTGTAAATGTCAAAGCAGTTAAATATTTAACACAATAAGAAAACTCTTAAACGGAAAATAAAACTCGCATATATAATATTATTTCTCTCCAAATCAAACAACAAAATTTCCACAGACTGTTCAATACAAACATATATATTAAAATATTAATTTGAATGCGATTTTGAATTAATTAATTTAAATACACAAAATAAAATTACCAGCAATAATTCGTCTACACAAGCTATATTTTATAGCTCTTATAATGTATTTCTTTCCTTTTTTTATATAAAAAAATATAAAGCAACTTCATAGTAGACTGTCTTATATAACTTATATTCTATCCCCCTCCCCTACTTTCCACTTTTCGAAAGCTCCTTCGTTGGTTCGCCATTGTAACCATTTATTCCGGTGTAAACACACACATATATATGTATGTGATATATGTTTATTACTTATTTTAAACTTGTTTTGCTCTTTTATTCAACAGAAATTTATAATATGAACACATATATGTGTGGTTGGTTTTGTGATGCCCTCTAATTACTTGCCCAGCATATTTATGAGCATCAATAATGACCTCACGCGCCAATCTTACCTACGAATAAATAAGAATTATGCTGGGAGAGAATGAGTATCTATTTCTGGTGGTTAGAGCTAGTACCTCTGGCTAGTTCACTCAGGGGTAGTAGTCGGTGACCGTGGGAAAGAAATGGAGGGAACATATAAAAATGCACATGTAGCGCATGAACGATTCGTTTGCTTTTCTACTTTTTGCTTTTTAATATTATTTTCAGAAATTAACACTAACACACACAATTAAATTTATAATACTAATTAATATTTATTAATATAAAACAAATAATAAAACAAATCCCAGAATTGGATATTGGTTTGTGCCCGAATAATTAAATAACCCTCATGTAAATACACTCGCACAAGTTTATAAATGCAATACACAAAAATACAGATCATAGCTTAAAAAAAATTTCAATCAGGCATTGTCTATTAAGGCATATACAGGGTATTATTTCAACATTTTATTCATTTACTTTAACCCTTTTATGAATTATTTAATAGGACATGCTTTCATTCAAAATAGTTAGTATCACTTACGAAAAAAATGTCTGGTTTATCTCACCCGGGTGTAGATTATTAGCTGTATGATTAAAAAATTTCTTTCTTTGGTCTATTTCCATAAGGCAATCAATGGCGTCCGGTGAATGCTGTTCTTTTCATGGTTTGAAGAAGGGCATCGCTCCTACATTTACAGTGACGGTAGTCTCTCCGCAGGATGGATGGCATAGCCTGGCCCATTCTGCTCTTCTACCCCAGCCTGTTCATGATTTCTCGATTATAAACTTTTTTTTCTTTTTACCAACTTTTTCTTACGATCCTGCTCGTGGCAGTCACAGCTATATAAGTCCTTCTCAGTTCAGCTTTTTGACTCTCATTAATGATGCCATTGTTCTTTCTTCTTTCATTAAACCACATGGTTTGCAAAACGAAAATCTTTTCAATACTTTTCTTTCTTTGTTTCTCTTATCTAAGCTTAGGAATTTCCAATTTACCTTGCGATCTACACTCGACCGTTCATTGTCTCTTTTTTTTTAACATTTTATTTTATTAATTAAAATGTCTTTGTTTCAAGATAGTGATCTGCAACTTTTCGGGTCCTTTCTTTGCAATTAATTTTTTTTTTTTTATAATTTGTAACATTCTTCTTTTGGTCGACCATCTTGGAATATTTCTTTTTAAATTAAAATAACTTTTATTCCTTTTTACGAAATTATTACATTTACTCACTCATGCAGCAATATAAACATGTGTATAAATAAATATCAGAGCACAAACCATATAATCCCCCATCCCTCTTATATTTCAATGTTTTTTTTATTTAATTACTTAAATATATATGTATGCACTGGCATACAAGACCACAACAAAAAAGAACAATTTACTTAATATTATACTTGATTTAATTAGCTACGTATGCTCGGTAGTATTATCCTCTAACTTAGAACAGGGTTTTAACTCAGCCCTGTTATAATATAAACCTTAAAAATAGTTCATATTTAATAATGTTTTTGAATAATTCAAATACAATTATAACTTCATCGTTTTATATAGGTCATACATAAAATGCATTCTAATTTTATTCATTTGAAATAAGAACTAAAATCCAGTAAAAATAAAAATATTGTGTAAAATGATGGTAACAATTGACGAGGGTACTTCACATGAAATGGTAAAATTAAAGCACCAGAGTACCTTAAGACTGATCAAATAAATGTGTTCCCCATTCAGGCAGAAATGGGTACTCAGCCATTTAAATAGCACTAAATCAAATCTAATAAGCCTCACTTAAGAGTATGATTGATTCTATTAAACACATACACACATATATGATAACTACAGCAGATACTTGTACATAATAATGATCAGATCCCTTACTTACACCATCATACAAATGTATGCACTGAACCAAAAATTTAAGAAAGAGTAGACAGAAAGAAAATTTTAATGTGATTAACAACAAATCTAAGGATCAATAAATATACCAACTACAAAAGATAAACCTGAATAAAAATAAATCGTTTTTTTAAAATGAAACCTTGAAAATTAAAAGAAATATATTAATTTTAATCCCATGGAGGGAAAATGTAAGGTTACATTAAACCAACTGCACAAAAATCACCACACATGCATCCAACTTAAAGTCTAAATCTACCAACACAATCAAAAGCTTATTAATTATATATTAATAATTTTGTGTAAAATTGTCAGATAAAATTATATTCTTTACATTACTAACATATATGTATACCTATCCCATAAATGCAAGCAAGCAAAAATCTTGAAAAACAGAAGAAAGAAATAACAAATAATGTTACATTTATTTGTTTATTAATGCAACATAAAATTTTATAAATATATGTAAATGACATCAACACTGAAAATAAAAGTGGGAACTTAAATCTCATGCATCTATAAATCAAACATAAGACAATATACAATAACTTGTTTTTTTGAAAAAAAGTGAAGACAAATAAAGTACATCATTAATCAAATTTACTTTTTCAATTCCTAAAATTGATTTATGCATTATCTTAACTATCCTCAATGTTAAAGCCCATAAGCCACTACAATCACAATGTGAGAAACTGAGCTAAAAAATCCACTGCCAATTCCATAAAGTTTATATTTTAATCCAAGTTATATGCTAGGAAAGAACAAATCATGCATGGCTTGGAAGTGAGAAAACATTATGTGAATATTGCTTCTCATCATGCTACCATAAATTTCATATATGATTATCATATAAAATTAACATAATGATAATCATGCTAGAAAAAGATCTACAATGCATCACAATCAAGCAGAGAAATAATCTCAGCATAGAAAAGATAGTTTATAAAAGTGTCTTAGTCACCACAATGAAGATACAAATGGTGACCAAAACTATCAGATGAACAAACATCCAGTTAATAGAAAAGAACTTTCCTTAAGGCAGAGGTACATGGACGTTTTACAATATGAACTATACAGTTTGAACTATGGATAGACTACACTGGATTAATATCCTATGTTATATTTCTACAACTTTTTTATTATTATTTTGCTTATTAAATTGATTTTTTTGCTTTTGAAAACAGAGAATTAATCCATAAAAGTCATCAATTAGTCTATGGGGAAAGGGAGTCATCGGTTCTAATTTTAATTTTTCATTTAATAATAAGATATAGGTGCAGACTATTGAGTTTTCTTGCTAATTGACCAAGTAATCTACTAGCTTGAAAGGTGAGACTTTGTTCTTATATAATATTAAGCACTCACACTCTGACAAATAAAATATTTGATGTTCAATGTTTGTGTTGAATTAACTTAATTATTAATTGTTTTTATTCGGAATGCATGCCTAAACTCTTGAATGATTGGTCTGTTCTGTCATAGATTTATATGACGCTGGGATAAGAGGGGGCTCAGAATATAAAAACAACCTTCAACCAATTGTAAAACATAGATAGATGAATCAGAAATTAATGATCAAATGATGACAGAAAGTTTAGTTAGCAAAGAGTTAATTGTTAAAATCTAGTTTTTAAATTGTATTGCATGTAAATTTGAAATTACTAAATTACAATGGTGGATAGCCATCCTTCAAAGGGATCAAAATTACGGGTTATTCAATAGTTGATGAATACATCAAAAGATGATCATGCCCATATGATTATTAAATTAAGCAAACACATTATTTTTATTATAAAACAATCATGAATAGAAACCATCATCAAAATTAATTTGTTAAACATTAAATATTAAATTAATTGGGTTATTCATCATTTTGATTATTTTCTAATTAATCACACAATATGTATATCCAATGCACATGTGAGTCATGAAATAATCATGTTTTGAAATAGAATACATGTACATTGTCCTTGAGTTTGAACTCTGTCTCATAATGAGGATCAAGAAGAAATGAAGAAAGGAAAGTTATGCAAGTGTAAATTCTATCCCATTCAATCCATAACCATCATGGGACCACTTCATAAAACTTAGGTGTATCATCAACTAACTTATCTGCCTAATCATGTTTAATGCCCTACCTTGAAGACACAATTGGTGACCATAATTAAATACACCTCTCACGGAGAAAAAAATCTTGTTACATATGACCGAGCCAACCATTTGGCTTGAAACACATCTAAATAGTATGAGGCCAGACTGGGCCATTAAAATATATATTGTAATGCTAATTCAGAAGTAACATACAAGTACATAGAAAAGTAATATGTAACTAGGAATTATTAATCTAGAATTGATACTTCTTATAAATATTTCTTTACTTGGCTATCATACACTCCTAACATTACACATAGGAGAGCATGTTGTCATAGCTATGAGGGGAAGTTATTCTATGGGTTGTGTGTGTATTATTTATTGCTTTATTTTATTTGGAAATTATCTTTAAATTGTATGCAATTTGTGTATTCTTCAAGAAATAACTTAATACTTTTATTCCATTATTATTGTAGTGAATGTATGAAAGAAAAAAAAAACATGTTAGTAAATAAATGCAATTTATTAATGAGAAAAATAAAGTAATCAATCATTTAATAAGTATAATAATAAATCATTAGAATCTTTTCTGGGAATTTTTCTTCTTGAGTATTTTTCACTTCAAGGTCTGCAGTAAGGGATTCTATAGATGCTTTCTTTCTTTACAAGTTCACATTGTAACCAAACTTATGCAAAAAAATTATATTTATTTATTTCAAGATAGATTTTCTGGAAATAATTTTAAATATGTTATTATTAAAGAATATAGTACAGTATATACAGCAAAAAATTCAAGTTCCAATATTATATTTCTATCATTCTTTTATGCATAAAAAAATAACATAAATTTTAACAAGTTTGATAAGTTTTTATTCTTTAATGTATCTTTAAATGTTAATACATATTCTTTTCCTGCACTTATTACAAATATTCATAAGTAACAAAACAATATTAAAGTATGAACAACTCTGCCTTTACAAAAATGTCTTACTGCTATTTGGAGAACTTTTCTTCTCAATATATTTTTTTTCTTTTCAAAATTATTAAATAAAAAGCTAAAAGTAATTATATAAGTCATTCATATATTTATTTATTCTTTAACTATCACCTTGCAGACTTCCATTAAATATTAGTAGTTTTAAAACCAGTTGAGAAGAAATGTAGATTAGATAATTGCATTAGGGTTAGAAATAATGAGCTATTTACATCTAAAACTTAATTTAACAAATCTTTCAAGCACTTTACATGAATAATGAAAAAAACAATAATTTTCTCTTTTGGTGTATATAAAGAATTATTAATAGTTAATTCATTTTGATTTTTTTTTCTGCTTTGAAAAAGAGAGGATGAGTGAATAAGAAAAAGATCTATCTCATTATAATATATTTTTTCAGTTGATTTACATATCAATATTTTAACTGCAATTTATAAATCTATTTTGAGTTCCACTTCATAATAAATTCAATGTATTTTATTTTTAATGAAAGGTAAAATTAAATAAATGAATATCTCACATTAAATTTTTGCAACATACAATAATGTAATATTAACATGGTCAATATAATCGCTACAATATACATAAGTTGTAAACCTAACATCAATAGCAATAATCATTAATAGTTTAACAGCCATTTTTTGTGAATGGATTTAGAAGCGATACATAAAAAAATACATGATAAAATCTGAGGCTAGACATCATCCAGAGTGCCAAACATGACATTTTATAAAAAGCAATCATCAATATTTTATCTGGATACACTTTCATAAGCCATAAAATAACTATAAAAATAATTTTACATCATAAATGCTGGAATCATTATATCAATGCTGACTCTTATCAATTCTTTTAGCAATCTGATACCTTGAGTGTACTAGCTATCAATAAAATTATTATAAAATATATAAAGTGAGTGGGTAGAATTTAAAAGTAATTTTTACTTTTGTGTCATACAAATAATTTTATAGAAAACCACCATATATATATATATATATATATATATATTGTACCGGTTGAAAATGTATGTCCATCCAACAAGATTTAGAATCTGAGCAAAAGTACCCTGAATCCAATCATGCCTGAGATATGCAGGTCAGAAGCAACCATGAATTCTAACCTATTTGCCCATTCCCCAAATCTATAACCCTAAAAACAACACCTACAGTGATATCACATAAATTCATTCTATACCGGCCCGATGCTACAACATTTTGCATGGGAACTCAACTGGTGATGATGATGATGAAAGATTGAGTGAACCCAAGATATAATTTAAAAGCGTACATAAATATATTAATGAGATTCTAACAACTGGATAAAGTTTTAAAATCATAAATATTTATTTTGACAAAAATTCAAGATGATTTTGTATATGTATAATCAACTTCACACAGTTTAAACTATTACTTTGGTTACAAATCTTTGACAATCTTGATTCAATTATTTTATTTTAACAACTATCAATTTAGTGTGGTATTTCAATACTGAATGTATATTTGGAAATTGGATTTATTTAATATTACAAAAGAGATTTTATCAGATATGACAATAGAGTTTTGCTGTTTGAACAACTTTAATGGGATGCCATTGGCATTTGATACATAGCTTTATTTCAATTCATAGCATTTATTTTCAACAATAAAATGAGGATACATTGTGATCTGTAAGTAGACTAAAAACATTATTTATTTTACATTTTTGACATTAACGAGCAAATATTGTGAAACTATAAAATACGGGAATGGCTTATTCCAATAAAGGGGAGGGCAGCTTCATGAGATGTTGGATCTAAAACTCCAACAAAATATTTAAAAAAATGTTTCATTATCACATATCATTATAATTTATTTTGTCAAACAGGCCAGAAAATGAAATATAAGAAATTGCAGTTCTAGCATTATGTCAGTGAGAGAGAGTGTGGCAGCAGCTTTGGCCAAGAAAATGTCATTCTCTGATTTTAAGGTGGTATGCCAGCTTCATCCTGAGTGGTACCAAAAATGGAAAGATAGGTACAATATATATATATAGAGATATTTAGATGAATAAAATATACATGAAGATTTTAATTAGTAAAAAAAAAACATTAAGATTTATCCCCATCCCTTTTCTGATATTTAAAATAATTCAATCCCACCCTCATGATTTTTATAATTTATAATGCAGTATATATGTATATTTAAGGGAGACATTAATAACCTTTTCATGAAGGTTTAGTTAAAAATGACAGAAAAGATTTTTTAGAAATTCAACTCGTCAGATTGTTTGTAATTGGCATATCAATAACAGATATATAAATCAAATAATGGATACATATAAATAAATGACCACACCAAAGTTAAAGAAAGTTAAGAGCATATGAGATAGAATTAAATTTAAAGAAATCATTTGAGAGCAATTTAATATTATATATAGAAATTAACTAAGAGCAAATTACATATTAACAAAAACAAAGGTAAATAATATATAAAAATAAATCTTGATAGATTAGTTAGGTTAGATTTGGTTTGCAGTGACAGCTTGAAAAGTTACCTGGCAATTTTAAGAGTCCGATTTAAAATATTGCACTTGCATGACAATTGAAATGAAAGTTCTTAAATAACTGCAAACTTCTAGTAGCATTAAAGTGCTTAGGATAGGCTTTTACTTCCTCTTGGACAGCAGAATGATATGGCCGCTGAAGATGATGACCCAACAGGGTCGAGCAGGTTGGTGGATTTATACTACATCATTTTTAGTTTCACAGCGATGTGTAATATGTTTACAATCAGTTCTCTCAATAGTAGCTAATCTATCTTGTGATTCAAAATTCAGTCATTTTATACTTTTTCTTATATCAGTTGTTTTTGAAGATGCAACAGTAAGACAATGTTCAAAAATAAATTCAAATCTATTTCCAGATTAGAAATAGATTTGACAACATGTTTATACAAAAGAAAATCTTTAATCTACTTAATCCCATTTATTTTAAGTAAAACTTTAATTAAAAAATACCTCCCTTTAATTATTTTTGGACAATTAACAACAGTCCCATCTTCCATATTGGATTTTATAGTAGTTTAATAAAAAACAAGCAATTTAAAAAGAAAAAGTAAAAAATGACATATAATAAATTATTTATAAAAATCAATCTTTTGTTAGTAATTTTGCTCCAATATATATATATATATTTGAGCCGCACCTATGTATTTTAATAAAAAGAATTATTAATCATAAAATTAATAATAATAAAAATGTTAATTGAAAAGTTAAAATTTTATAATTTAGGTGTGCATCTCAAATGTATACATAAAATATACATGCATGACAAAAGGAATGGGATGGGAAATAGGGTTTGAATAAAAGTTAGTAGACGGAAACATGAAGCTCAATCTTAAGCTAAGATTGACTGTTTCAGCAGTATATAAATATATACTTGAGAGAGAAGAATGACAAATGAAGATGATCGTGAATTCCTGGAATGAGGTACAGGTGAATCAGATCAAAGTCCTATGTGGCTTATTAATAATTTGACATATGTCAGCAACACTATTATAAGAATATAAAATCATTGGATTTAAATACTAAAATAAAGCCTTAATTAGATATGTAATGATATGTTAAAAAAATGACATGTGTAAAATAAAGTCATTCATCAGAAGTTAAAACTATAATTAATGAAGTGTGCATTGCATCCCATTCTTGAATCAATACTATTTTGTTTAACATATCAAAACTAAAATTTGCACACTTGAAAGTGTGAATAACAAAATAGATTTAAGTCGCCAGCCTTTTGAGGATGATGATTAATAAAGAAATTAACAAAATTAATGGACACCAATATCCACCCCATATTTCAAAGCATTTATACATTTTGTATAAATTTATGATCAAATATTTTTTTAAAAAAATATATTTATATAAAAGACAAACTCAATCTTATGAGCTATTTAGAAATAAACAACAAGAACTTAATAATTCCCTCCATTTTTATTCCACAGCAGAATATAATAGTTCATAAGACTGGGTTTGATTGGCATTTACAAATAAAATTAAGAGAAAAATATAAAAATATCATGAAAAATAAATTATAAGTGCACTAAATTATAAAAATAATGAGAAGTGTGAGTTGGATGAAAAGTTTTTACAGTAGTATTATTTAGATAGAAGAGAATCGATACAAAGAAGATAAAAATTAATTTAACATAGTTGCTGATTAGTGAGTTAAAAGAGAGTCAAAATATACAGAAAACATTAATTTTAAAAATTTAGGATTCAGGGAATACAATTGTAATGACTTTAGACTTATTACCTCAGGATTCTATGAAATAAAGTACTCATAAATCTTCTGAGGCAGGTGACATTCTTTGATTTAAAATATGTCTCTCTTGGCCTCAGCAGTTCTTTTATGGCATGGGCACACATGAATGGACAGAGCTACATCTCTGCATGGCAAAGAGTTGAGTTGAAGACAGAAGGGATGGCAATAAAGGCCCCTCTTTTTAAAAATTAAACAGAAGTGGAGTCAGCTAGCTACAATTGACCAAACTCTAACACAATATATTTTTGGCCCAATTTATACCAGTTTTGAGTTATTCAGAGAATGTTTTTAATTAAACTTCTTAACTCTAATTGAATCTTTAATTTACAGAAATATTTTCTCTATTGTTGTTGGAGATGCAATCATTAGATAACTGTCCAAAACTAAATTCAAATCAATTTCCAGATTGGAAATAGATTTGATGAGAATGTTAACAGCTAACTAAAATCAATTAGCTTTGTTTTAAATTTTACTTTTATTAACTTTAATTTAAAAATTCCTTTTAAAATCATGAAACAAACTAATGTTCCCACCCCTTTAATTACTCTTGCACAGATAGTGGTTGCATCTTCCATCTTGAATTTTTATGTAGTTTTATAAAGAAAAACATTTACAAAACAAATAAAATATAATTAAGAAAAAATACAAAATTATTTACAATATGTTTGTGCTTTTACATATATAAAAGCTCTGTTAAAATATGTATATATCTGGGTCACATCTAGAAAAGTTAATATTTAAAATAATTATTTTTTTTTTTATTTAAGATTTATATTTATAATCTCATAGACGCTTCTTAGAAATATACATATAGTTTATATACACATGACAAAAAAAAACAGCATTAAATGTGGGTTAAGTGGTAGAACAGTGAAACTTGATCTTGAACTAAGGTTGACTGTTTCAATATATATATATATATATATATATATATATTGAAGCCCCATCCCATTACTATATATATATATATATATATATATATATAGTAACGGGATGGGGGTATCAAAGTGGAAGTAAATGAAAATGAATCTGGGTTGATGGATGAAAGACAAACTGAATCTGGGGTGATAGCAAAGTCATCATCAACCCCAAGTAAACAATATTTCAAATAAAATGATTTAATAAAAGCATGAGATTAGAAATCTCTGTGATCATTGAGATCTCTGAGAACATTGAGAGATCAGCCATCTAACTCAGAAGAGCAACTAAAATATACATCAAATATATATCAACCAGCATTATAAATAAAAGTAAGTATGAGTACTTAAGAGAAATAACCATCCATCATCATCATTGATGGGAATAAAATAAATCAGTACAATAAATCAACAGTCAATCTTGTGACTGGATTGAAAATGGGTCTTCTTAAGACCAGGCTAACTATTGAGCCTTTGCCAGCTTGGTCAATTATGTAAACATAACTTGGATGCACCTGCTTAGTGCCTATCCATTAAAATACTTAAGAATCATAAATCAAAACAATAATGCTGGGACATTTAAAACATGCTGATCATCATCAATGATCTGGCCACTTAGTACCATTAATGTACTGGCCAACTATAAAACTAAATTTTTAATAAGACTAAAGTAAAATAAAAGATAATAGTGCATGGGCTTTAAAGAGTATAATCTTATGCACCAAGCAGGATGATGATTGATCATCACTGGATGCCCAAAGCACTAAGTATACATCTCCATTTATCTGTGTCCGAATCTAGCCCAGAAAACACAAGATCTATTTCTGTATGTGAACAAGGGATGATGGAAGCAATTTTAACAATTAAATACAAGTTTATTCATAAAAAAAAATAAATGATTAAGGTCTTATGAGGGTTCTGATTTTGAAAAGTATACATTGAGTTACATGATTAATAAATTAGGTTTACTTAAAACCCATTCAGCATCCAGGCATGTGGCTTGATACAAAATTAACATGTTTGAATTAACATTTAATTTAAAAAATGATCAAAATTTACACATAAGTGACTATCTGACACACATTGTTATTTACAATACAATTGACATATTTTCTGATTTTGATTATAATACAAAATTTCAAATGATCACATTGAGATTTAAATAATTACCATTCAACATTTAAATTGTTACATTATTTTACAAAAGGTATAATAAAATATATTCAAATTATTACTATGGTTTACATATATATGCACACAGATGCGCAATTTATAATATATAATGAATATTCCATAAATGAATTAACATTTAATAAAAGAAAAATATTAAAATTTTACATATATGAATGTGCATGTATATATGCACACTGACTTTTATCTATTTCAACTCGTTACAATAATATTATATATTTTACATACTTAATTCATTTGGAAAACACATAAATTTTACACTTATACGTGTGTATCAATATTAAAAAAAAAATCAGTTTAACAAATTCTATTATAGCTTTCTTTTATTCTTTTAAAAAAAATATATAATCAATTTTCCAGAGGTTAGAAAGCTTTTATTATGTTACCTCTTAACGAATTATCAATGTCTTTAAATTTAAAAATATAGATTTAAAAATGTCCATCAAATAAATTATTGAAAAACAACTCACTTTTGTATGCAAGTTTATCTGTGCTTCTCTTCACATATGTAGACACAGAAACATACATATAACTACTTTATTCAGCTGCTCTCTTGGCAAGCTGTTTTTTGGTTATTCCAGGAAATTGTCATAATCAGGTAAAAGTACATAATTCAGGTATGGTTGGCTTTTTCCTTTCTGTAGTCAGTTCCACTTATTCTTGGATTTTGTAAACTTCAGGTCAGAAAGCTGTTTTCCAGAACACTTTTAAGGCTATGAATTACAAAGAATCTTGACCCATTTTCTCCACGTAAATTCAAACTCCTCCAGTGAAATGTAGAGCAGCCACTTCCTTACATTCTTAAATCCTCATGGCAGTTCTTTTGATAATTATACTAGCCATCTTTGCAGTTAGCTTTACTATGGCCATTTTCTGCTACAGTTACCAACACTTCACAAAACACTTGAGCCTACTTTATAGCTAGCTTTTCTGCTAACCCTTATAAAACTGCAAGCCAAACTGTTCTCTTTAAAATCACTCTCCAGACTGACTGATATTTTTTATCAGCCCTTTTTATAAAATCATCTGAGGTGTTATAACAACACCTTGATTAAAAACAGAATTTTATTTTTATCACTATAATCCCCTGGAATCTATATACATGTTTTTGTTTGGGGATTTTTAATAGATAAAAAAATTGTTTAATTAATTACAAAATTCCAAATATAAGTATGGTGTTTTTACATTTCAAAATAATAAAAAAAAAAAAAAATAATAATAATAATAATAATAATAATAATAATAATAATAATAATAATAATAATAATAATAATAGTAATAATAATAATAATAATAATAGTAATAATAATAATAATAATATTTATATTTATTCAGACCTTTTAAAAGTTTAATTTATAAAACAATATTTTAAATCAGAATTATTATTTATTTATTTTTATTTCAGTAAATGTAGAAAATATCTACTATAATTTTTGTCTGTGTTTATTTCTACTTTTCCTTTATTTTACATATATATATGCACATACACTATATCAGCATAGGCTATGTAAGCCAACTGGTTAATATATATATATATATATATATATATATATATATATATATATATATATATATATATATATATATATATTATATATATTGTAACAGGCACACATGCTGTTACATGCTAATAAATAAAATTAGAAATTAAAAATAAAAGTTTGCAAATAAAAACTTCTTTTTAAGACTTAAAAATTGAAAATTAAAAGGCATCTAAACTCATACATATACAAGATCAAACAGATGAAAAATTATTAAAAGAAAACTATTTGAAATTGAAAGTAATTTAAAACAAAATTTTAAGAAAAATCTTAAAAGATTTAAAGATAAAAATATATCATTAAAAAATGTACAAATTTAATTACTGCTATTGTGAAAAACAGAAATGATTATTTTCAATTAGTCAGAGTAAATTAGCCCTTGGGCATCTCAAAATGTATAATTAAAAGTTATATAGAAGAGAAAAAACAATTGGAACAGAATGGTCAATAAAAGAAGTCCCACAGGAAATGGACCTCAATTTAAGGATCATCATCATCATGACATAATGTCCACTCAATCTGAAAATTTAATATAAAAAGGAAAAGTTTGGAAATAAATTATTGGAGACTGATGTGTTATGTGTGTTAGTGCAGAGGAATATGTACTATAGGTGTTAGTGTGGAGAGAGTTGAAGAAGAAGGGATTGAATGATGCACTGTTAATCCCTTCAGTTTTTCTAAAAAAAAGAGAAAGAAATATGACCAATCATTTTCCTATATTGCAGACCACAGGACATCAGGGTTCAGAAATAAAATACCAGCTAAAGTAAAGGACCTATGGATGCATCAATAAAACTGCCAACAGCATATTGGTCTCCCCAGGACATCGGGGGAATTAACTTTGGATCCCAAATTGCAAGCAATTGTTAAGGATGGACTTTTTAAAACCGTAAGAACCTTATGAACTGTAATGAACATTAATTGTAAAACTTTCCAGTATTTGAAAACAGTAAAAACTCTAAATTCTAAACTTTTCAATATTTAAATAGAAATAGAATTTCCTATCTGACTAAATTATTTATTAATTATTTTTATTGAATGTATTATTTTTTGTTAAATTATTTCCATTAATTTATTTTTTCCATTCTTTTAAGTTTTTATTATGATTTTTTTTTTTTGTTAAATAAACTTTTAATAAATGCTAAATTTAAGTCTTGGTGTCAATGGCTGCATAGATTTGTAAAGTTATATTAGTTTAATTAAGGGAGGGTTATCTTAGGTTATTTGCTTCATAGTTAGATTGGGTTAATCGATTGGATATATTGGTATAATTAGTAAATGTAGTATGAAGATCCGCTACATGCAGGATCACATTATATGCTGCACTTGGGCAAAATAAGCCTATTTTTATGGACCATCAAAGCAGATGTATTCCCTGCTCTTTGGACCACCCCTTTAGCCTATGAAATGGGATAGTAAGATGGCAAAAAGGACCACAATCCCTTCCTATGAAGTTTTCTTTTTTATTGTTCTTCTTGCCAGACTGATGTAACATTCCTGTACTGGATAAGAGACAATTTCTTCTCTTAACCATGCTGTTCAGATGTGCATTCCTGACAGTATGGTATTGTGCTGTCATATTCATGCTGCATAGAATACATCAATGTATCAGATAGATTGGCATTTGTTTGCCTGCAAACTTTTGGCCTAAGGTTAAATAAGGGATATAATATTTTCTGCTTCAAATGCAATCTATGTAGTCTATTCATACTTGACACTCTAATAAAATATTAATAAATTCATCTGTGTGAACTTTTAAAATAAAAGTTAAAATGTAAATTAAATTCTAAAGTAAAAGTTATACTAAAATAATTCTAAATTGTATATATGTTTAATAAATGTTTGCATGTGTTATTACTGACAGTGGCTTCTTTTATTTTTTTAATATTGAAAATATATTTTAATAAGACTTTATATTTTATAAATCTGTGCATCTCCCTGAGCTAGTGGCATGGGATGATGGTCATATAATAAGATAAAGTAGGATCTTAACTTACATATCTGCCTACTATATAAATTTTCCAGTTTCCAATATTCTGTTGGCACCCTGCCCATTAAAGTAGGAGGATTTGCTATCTTAATAAGTATCTGAGCACTTGTAGCATATATGTGTAGAGATGGTAATCTGGACCAACTAATGATTGCTGGTTTAGCATGAAATATGTATATTGGTGATTATTTATCTTTTCAACATATGTGTGTTCAGGTGTATCAGCGTTATGAGATAGTGTGGAGAGTGGTGGGTCATGTGATAATCTGTGTTCATACCCTGTCTATTACATATATAGACTATATAGACACAGGTATATTAAGCCTGTGTATTTCAGATATATATATATATATATATATATATATATATATATATATATATATATATATATATATATAGTAAATACTGTTATGCTTCATCTAGCTTGGAATCACAAAGATATTAGAAATTGTGATTAACAGTGTGAACAAAAAAATTACACATTAAGTAATATCTCATCTATCCAGCATTAATTAGTTTCAATGGAATAGCCTACAAATTCCTTAAAGCACCAGTCAATAATGAAATTAGTCATAGACTCATAATTCATCAGATAGCTTGACAAATAAAGATATAAAAAATACTTCAGAAACTTCTATTTTTTTTTTTTACAGAAAAAGCAATATAATCATCAAATTTTGAAATTAGTACATGAATAATGTGACAAACCCAATTTCACTTATTGATATGGCAAACATATAATATGTATCTCTTCTAATATTTTTAAATAATAACTCATTTATTCTAAATGAATTACTCAAATTCACTTATAATAATCAATCCTTAAAAAATATTTCACAATAAAGGAAAAAAAAGTAATTTTAACATTTGTCCCCCTTTTTCTTTCAAAATGAGACTATCCCTGTGCCATATTAAAATCAGTAAAAAAGGTATTTAATATTCACACTTATTACTTTCTTTATAAAAAAAAATATTTATAAAATTTAATGTAGATTATGAGTATAAACCATTGATAATATGTAAGAAAAAACTAAAATTCAAATACTGTAATAAATTTAAGTCTAAAAAAATTTCATTATCTGCTAAGCCAGACTTTCATACGCATGTATTTGTGTCACATGGTGTATCTTTGTCAAAGCACAACCATGTAATAAAATTAGCAAAATCCATCTCTATGTAAAATTTAAAATGAACGGCTGATAATTATTGTAGATTTGCATAATTGAATGCCAAAAAATTCAGACTATGTCATCATATTTAATGACTAGTGTTTACTAAGGAGAACTCTATATCCTCTTGTGTTTATAGATTTCTGGGAGTTTATAATATGCCAAGTTTCTTTTATTTTCCATTTTTTATTATTTCCGAGGCAGATGTATTTAGGATTGGCAGGTTTGAAAGAATGACCAGTGTTATTTTCATGGTCAATAAATACTGAACTATAAGGACTGATATATTTGTGTATATTATACAAATTGGCTATTCAAGATTTTAGGTATGCATGGGTACATCTATAGTATCAACCGTGGCAAAACTTACATTCCATGGCATAAACCAATTGATGCATTTCTTTATGATTAATTCCATTCTTGAAATTATTGATGTCTATTCAGTGACAAAGGGTAGCTGCAGCCAATATTAAAGTCCATGTGCAAAATGGATATTATTTTTTGAGTATGTGTTATGGATATACACCATGTTTAATCCAGGGCTTTGTATCATAATCTTCATTATATGTCAATACATACACAAATCTATCTTTCACATGTTACATCTTTGTTCAGTACTGCATAATTAGATGATACATCTGGAAATATAATAGTACCCTGGAATAACTTTTTAATTAAAAAGCCTGCATAACACAAGATAATTGGTTTAATTATTGTCAGTAAACTTAAAAACCAAATGTGATGCCATGTATTTTAATTAAATATATTTTTTTATTAGTTGAATAGTCATATATTTCTTTTACCTCTGGCATATTATCAACTCCCACAACTCTATAAATATAAGAGCCTATAGTATCTCTCTTAGTAAACACTGGTCATTTAGTATGACAACATATCACAAAACTTTTCACATTCAAATATGCAAATTTATAATGATCAGTGGCCAGTTTAATTTAAATTTTACACAGATGGATACTGCTAATATTTTATTAATTTTATTTCTTGGTCATACTTTGACAAAGATTATAGCACATCAAAAGCCTGGCTTAGCAAATGATAACGTTTTTTTAAAAAAAAAATATTACCTTATTTAAATTTCAGTTTTTTTATATACTATCTACCGTTTACACTCATAATCTAGTTTACATTTTGGAGTATTATTAATGGCTAATTATAGTGGGTTTGTGTCATCTTCAAAGTCGTCTAATAAATATAGCATTTTTCTGAAATGTTGTGACATTCAAATTAATCGGTCAGATAATACTCTAATGTGGTAGTATTTTCTTTTAAATTACACCTTGTGAAGCTTATTGCCAAGGATATAAATTATCAATTAAGTAAAAACTTAGAAACTCAAATAATGTTAAGCAAACAATATTCCAATCCTTAAGGAATATTTCAGAGATGTGCTTTTATAAAAATAAACTAAGAAATTTAACAAGAAGTCCACCTTCTTAATGGAGAAGCAGGTAATTTTGTTGCCAGATTTAATGGACATTTCAAATTTTGTTAACTTATTGGGTGATGAGATCACAAGCTGTCAACATTCACTACTTTGATTAGGCTTCATTTTTGGGAGATGTTATAACCCCCAAATAGAACTAGTAGTCAATTTTGAAAATGCAATGGATAGATATGCTAATAAAGATTTTATTATAAAAATGCACACAAGTTACTTGATTATAGACATGGTTCCTGTCTAATGGACATTGGAATAAAAGGATTAAGAACTTTAATGAACGTTTAACAAGACAGGAAATTGTATGTCTTAAGAAAGTTAGAGGTAATTGATCGATTTGTGCTACTAAAGAAAGTGGTCTATATCAAAAAAATTAAACAGCAAATTGGTCTTATTAAATTCAAGATAATAAGCAATTATAGCCTTAAGAGACAAAAAGCAAATTTATTGCCAGTATTTATAAAAATGTGATGGCAAAGCTTTTTCTCATGTTGATTATTTAAGTATGTGCCCCTTTGCCACAGTCATTCTATGCATATTTGTAAATGTAAAACTCCACAAGCAATCTTGCAAACAAAATGGTCGCAAATTGTAAAACTCCACAAGCAATCTTGCAAACAAAATGGTCGCAAATTGGCTGTGTCAGAAATCGACTTTGGAAAGCTGATGATTAATTCATCTTTTGATTATTTTAATATTATAAAAAATGTAAATACACATGAAGGTTCAGAATGGCTTATTTTGATGTGACTGAGCTTTATGATTCAGTCAATATTGAATGATCAATCAATATTATACATAAACTACTGAAGCATAGCATGATTAGTGATAAGAGGTCACAGTTTATCATGGGAATGTTGTGGTGGATTAATGATAATTTGCACCCCACATTTAAAGACAAATATTTTATTATGACCATAAATTGGCCCATGAGATTATCAATTAGCACTGTAATACACAGCATTACCGTGGATTTTATTAAGAATAGGCTGATCAGATTTCTTGGACAATGATGGAAACATGATATACAAAAGACATGTGGATGACATCTTTGTTTGTGCTCCTCCAAGCTCATCCAGCATGTGTTTGACAAATTGAAACAATTATCAAAATTATGTGAACTATGGAGGAAAAGGACAATGTGCACTCTATCAAATTGCTAGACTTGAGAATGGTAGGGTGAACACAAACTATTGATTATTCAATGGTTGTGAAATCTCTTAGTGTCACGGGTTCCTTTCATTAACAGTCTGAAATCCCCATACGATATAAAATGACTGGCTTTAAAGCTTATTTATCTAGGAATAAACAACTGTGTGAATTTAAAAAGGATAGAAGAGATATTATAGAATGCTATAAGAAAGAATTGATTAGAATTGGTTACTCAAGCACCACCAGTGAAAAACAAATAAGAATATTTAATAATACTCAAAGATGATATCCATTTTGCACACAGATTTTAATATTGGCTTCAGATACCCTTTTTACTAAATAAACAACAATAATTTTAAGGATAGGATTAATCATGAAGACAAGACTCTGTTACTTTATGCCCTGGACTGCAAGTTTTGCAATGGCCAATACTATAGAGAGATCCACATGAACCTAAAATCTTGAATAGCCAGGCATGTTAATTTGTAAATTAGAGCAGATTTTTAACTACTTTAATTTATTAAAAGTGATAAAAATCATTTTTATATTTAGATTTTTATGTATTATAAAGTGCTAGATGAAAGCAAATATTTCATTATTTCTTATTCCTTTAGTGCAATTCCGAATAGATGGCTATAGATAAATGAAACTCTTTAAAAGGACTGCCAAGATCTGTGTAAGAAGAAATGAAATACTAATACTATGTGTAATTATGTTTAATATCACTTAATTAATGGAAGAAGAAAGACTTTCCAGATAGATGGTAAAAAAGTCTAAAGCAAGAACCCTTATTGTTTTATGTTGTTTTCTTTTGATTATTGAAGTAAACAAAAAAGAGAAATATTGAACTCTCAAAAAAACAAAAGAGTGAAAAACTGAAATTTGAATTGGTTAAAAATTACATCTTTTATTTAGAAATGAAATAGGAAAATAAAATATTTAGAATTTAATTGGTTCACTGAACAAATTATATTGTGATTCACCCAGAATAAAGTGGATACATAGAATTTAATGATAATATTTTTTATATCTGAGTTGTTATGTAAAGTCACAGAAATGAAAAGCCTTAAACTTGTGTTATAATCTCCATCTTGAAAGGTATTCAAGAAAATCTCTAAAGAAGATGTTATTAATTTGTTTCATTATTTACTTTTTTCTTTAATAAATTAGTTCATTATTTATTAAGTTGTCTATTGTTATTTTATGCCTATCATCAAACTAGTATGCAATAAAATATCTTGTTATTTCATAAAATACATGATTAGTTATAATTAATCAGTGTATTGCTATAATATGTTTTGGGATATAAATAATACTTGCTATTAACAAGACATTAAGTAATGCCATACATACAACTTATAGAAAGAAAATCCCCATAGCTCTGAGAACATAATATCCGATGTGTAATGTTTGGAATATGCAATAATAGCAGCAAGTGAGTGATTTATATATAGAGTGAGCTTTAGCTAATCTATTATTCATTTCATATCATTCTGTTTTTCTTATTCTACTTTATCTACTGCCCTGGATTTAAGTACCATTGTAATATATATGTATTGACAATTTGTTTAAAATGGCATGAAATTAAAAGGAAAATAGCATTAGGTATGAAAAATAGTAGAAAACAGAGTATAATGCTGTTTAATTTATGGATAAATAATTTGTCATAAAAGTTTATAAATATGTGTATCTGTGAGGTGAAATATTTTATAAAAACCATTAACTTAGTTTATGGTATATATGTATTAGAGCAGCTATGCCTTTTTATATCTCTGTCATTCTGCCCATAAATTTCTAAACTTGTGATCCCACCATTTAAACTCTGTGATCTCATCAAATAACATGGTCACTGGAACTTCTAACAGTTTTAAATGATAAATTTGTATACAAAAATTATAAAAACATTATTACAATATTAAATAAAAACAGGTAGTTTTGAGTTTTTGTTTCAATATGGAATTGCACTGCTAAATGAAAACAAATAGTTGTGAGTTTTTAAAAAATGGCACTTCATGCCATCAAAACCAGATCCCTCACACACACAAGGTACTGCATTCTTCCATTCCAATAACAACCAGAAATTTCCAAATTTTATTTATAAAATACTACATATATTAATTCTGGCATGAAATTACAAAATAAATACAAAGAAGATGACACTTACCTTTGCATTCTGGATGATATTAAAAAATAAATTTTCCTCCTTGGTTCTATTTTAATAAAATTTTACAATTTTTCTTTTATGGAAAGCATATAAAAGTGAAGAAGTAGGATATGCCATCTGCACAAAGAAGATGGTGCTTTTCTTTGGATTCTGGACTATATTAAAAAAATCAGTCCACCTCATTGATGCCATTTTAATAAAAGTTGATTTTTTTAAAGTTTTGATAAACATTTATTAATTTATTTATTTTTGTTTTTTAACGAAATGAATGTACTTAGACATTTTTCAATCAAAATTCTGTGCAGCTGTTATATCATATAAACATGTGCTTTAACTGTTCATTTTTTAATAATCTGATGGAGATGTGAGTTGTCTATTTTATCTGTTTATTTATTAGTTTTCTGCCATAATTAATAGAATGATTTTTTTCTTTTTTCTTTGCTTTATTGTTCATTTTGTAATAAATATACTTATTATTTTTACAGTTAATAAACTTATTTAAGCCATAGAATATATTTTTATATATTTTTCTTTGTGTACTTTTATTTTTTGGTAATTTTGCTTTAGTGTCTGTTTGCAAGTTCATATCAGAATTAAAATACATAGTATTTTTAAGTAAAATTGTGGGAAATGTGGCAGTTTGTGTAACTGCAGAACTCTGTACCTTGTGTGTGTGTGAAAAGAGGGGGTTGCTTTGATGGGTAATGTTATTTTTATTTTTGTGTACAAATTTATATTTTTCATATTGTTGAAAACCAGCACTTTTTCAGATTTGGTCTGGTATGATTAATGTTATGTATTAGAGCTGCTACACTTTTTCGCATATGCACACTGTTACTAACTGTCTAAGTTTTGTGTAAATGTTGTGAAATAACTTGTGTACATGGTATGTTTTGAAAAATTTGTCACTTAAGTTTGTCAGAAGTTTCAGTGTGCACATTATTTAATGACATCACAAGATTAGAAAGTTGCTGGCAGATTGATATGAATGTGAAAAGGGGCAGGTCTAATTTATTTATTCATTATAAATTGAGTTCAAATGCTCAGTGTTAAACTATTCTGATAGCAAGAAATTAGGGAGAGAAATGTACATCACATCTATGCCATGAATGATGTAGCTGAAAATAATCATCTCCAAACTTTATACTAAAACAAATGATTTTAAATTATTTATTATTTTGGAAAATGGTAGCTAAAATGCACTGTTAAGCAAAAAGAAAAAGATAGGGGAGGGATATGTTATCTCCAGTGGGCTGGAATAGTAAAAGATTTATTCAAACTATATCTATCTTTCACATTTTATAATTTATTAAATGATGATTACATTATGAAATCAAGGATAAAATACATGTAAATATTAATTTAGATAACAAATCTGTTTTATCATTGGATATTATCAGTGGGAGCTTCAATATTTACTTGCATTTGGCCCAAAGAAACATCACAATTGGTAGGATTGTTTAATTAAATAAGATTCTAAATGGTACACTTTACATTCAAATTAAAGATTAAAATAGTATTATGTTATAGTACTGATTTTATGTTGTTCTATTGTAAGATTTAAAAGATTTCTTAAATAATTATTGAATAACTGTCAATCTTTTATTTGAATCGTTTAAGAAATATATTCAATTAAAAATAAAAATATATATATAAAATGGAAAATACTGAAAAGGAATTATTTTAAATAATTATTTGTATGCACATTTAGATCTATATAAATGTCAAAACAATCAATAAACATTAAAACACACACATACATATATATATATATTGTACCGGGTTCGCATATGTGACTATCGAAACACCAGTCTCTTAGGCAGAGAAGAACATACTCGGAGAGTATGTATGCCCAAATGATAGCTATAAAATATATAACTAGCATTACATTTCCAGGATATAACTTCTTCTCGACTGTTGAGTTCAACACCAAAGTTCAAAGCACCTTTTTGTTTTGTGTAACCACAAGTGCCAGCTATCTATTCAGAAGAATAAACAATGCACTTTGAACAACGGCCACTAACTCAATGCCTAAGTATCCACAACTAGCTCAGTTGTTGGTAATCACTAACAGATTATACATAATTAGTGGTGAAAAGAATTGTAAGAGATATTGGTAAAAGGAATTGATAAAAAGAATTGACCGACAAATAAAGTTGAATTCTAAAGACAATTTATTAGCTAACATTTACTAATTTTAAACATTTTATAAATATAAAATAACACACATTTTAAATTAACACACTATAATAATGTTTGATGTTTATAAAAATCATATAGCATTCACAAACATGCATATCAATAGTTCATTTTATGCATGCTTATAGAGTTCAAATTACTTGTCTCTGGAGGCTTTACAAATTCATGCGATGCAATGGCTATTATAGAAATAAGAATATGAAATATTATTACCTAGGATTTTGAATATGAATGTAGAACTTCATTTTCTTTGGTTACTGCTGTAGGCGAGAATATTTCCAGCCGGCTGGGAAATTTCCTTGATGAGTTTAATTATTCTTCATGATTATTATTATTGGAGACAATTAGATACTGACAGAGATTTCCAAGTTGTTAAGCTGACATTATTTCGTGGGCAGATATTGCTGTTTTCATCGGACATCAGGCTGTGGAGAGGCATGTATTCCCAAAAGCTGCTCAGCACTGCATTTTGTTTCTGGATACAATTAACTCAACTGATTATCCTCTCTTGACTTAACTGACTCAATTAATTTCTGAACTGTACTGATTATCCGAGAAAGTTTTACTATTTATGCCTGCAAAGTGTTTTTATTTTTCGATAGCCTCCGGCAATATCTGTTGTCAAAATTCCATTGATAATCCTTTGACAACTTGTTTTGGAAGATTGTTTAATTAATAATAGCCATGCAAAACATGTTGTTTTATATTTTTAATTAATAGCCATCACTTTATTTTTTTAATGACAACTTCCATTTATTTTTTTTATTTCATTTTAATATTTATTAATACGCATACATTTATTTTTATTTACACTCGCACATATATAACTAGTTTCAAGATTACCTTTTCTTTAATTCAAATAAAAAGAGATTTGTATTAAACTTTAAATTATTTATATTTTATGAATACTAATAAGAAAACTCTTTACTTCCTTTTATAAAACTTTTAGTTTAACTTTTCTAACCAAAACTCCCCCTCCCCCCTTTTAATCAATTATTTTCTAACTTTTATTTCAAAAACTAATGATAGAAAACTATTAAACTTTTAAATACATTTTCTTTTACGAAAGGTTATTTTAATAATTTTTTTTAGATAAATTATCATGCCAATATCAATATTGATTACTATTTTATTTATCTTTATCATACATTTTATTTTCACTTACATTTATTTTATAGCATTTTTTTCTTCTTTTCATTTATTTGTTTATTATCAATTTAATTAATAGCCAATGCCATTACAATGCAAGCAGAGAGCAAATACTGATACAAATTTACTTCATATCTGTACCCTTGACTGAACCCTGAAGCAATACATACATATTATCTTGGCATTATATTTCCCGATCAAGCACTTTCGGCTGCTGAACAAAGCAAACTATTTCAAGAAATTTAACAAATGTCCAGCACTTGCTATATATTTTATAATTGGAAAATTCTCACAAACAAGCAGCACACGAACACCTTTTAAAATTAGCCTTGCTCTTTAATCAAAAAATTACAATCTCCTCCCTGTCATAGCTTGGTGATAGCAGAATAAAGCAAATATACACAATTTACGAATAAATATGTTTAATAACACTCACTTTTATAGAAAAAATACATGATAACAATAATAAAAAAAACACACACACTTATATAAATACATGGCTATTATAAAACATAATAAAACAGATCAAATATAAAATTTATCTTGAAGTCCTATTGGGTAGAGTTCTAAATCTATCATGATTGTTCCTTGTTTATTTATTTACGAATATTAAACTTTAAAATGCATGCGTGCTTTTTACCTAGGTTTTCATTGTACTTGTTTCCATGGGCATTTCCTTCAAGCACTGTTTACCATCCAGTGGGAGATAATCCCTTTTTTTGTAGAGACGGTATGTCCTTCACTGTTGGCTGGATTGATTTTCTCTCTGAGTTTGTGGGGTTATTTCTCATTCCAGTTTTTTACTTCCCGTTGATTCTTTAGGTAGATCTTAAGTTGTTCAGTCACAGAAGTGGTGGACTCTCTAGCAGGTCAGGTATAGATCTTACATTGTGAGTCAGTGGTGAGATGGATTGAATATGAACCCACATCCCTTTAACGCCACTAGCTGCACACTTCTTTCATTTTCTTTTAGCTGTTGCTTCCTCAAAATCTCTACTCAGAATGCCCAGATAATAATTGTCACTCTGGTCTTACTGTCTTTCTTTTGTTCTTTGTTTTTGTAAATTTTTAATTAATGTTTTAGATTTCCAACAAACTCTTATCAACCTATTTGTTTAATTAGTGGCTGGAATGTAGGTTTTAATTAATTTAGCTGTAATTATAAGCTTTTCCTTGTTATACATTTTTCTTTGTTTGAGGAATTTAATTAGTCCAACAGACTTTAACACCTCTAATTTATATGGCCATATTGTTTTTACATTACATATTAAATTTAAATTTTACTTAAAAGTTTACAATTCATTTTTCTAATTTATGTCTATAATTCATTTTAACTTGTTACAATATAGTTTTTTTTTTAAAAGAGAGAAAAAGACACATTTCTTTATGCACCCCCTTCCCTTCTCCCATAATAAACAGAAATAACTTTCAAGCATTTGACTTACTCATTGTTTTTTAAAAGAGAGAAAGAGACACATTTCTTTATGCACCCCCTCCCCTTCTCTTACTATTACAAAAATCCAAAGCAATTTCAACATTTGAATTTCAACTTTTTTTATCCTTCTTTTTTTTAATTTTTAGTAGCTAATTCATTTACATTTATTAATTTCTATAGCTAATTTATCTAATTTTTATTAATAAATATATACGTGTGATGACGATTTTACGTGGCCGTCACATTACATTCTGCCCATTTTTGACAATTAAAATCAGGTCAAATCTTAGTCTGAGATGAGAGCTTATTTTAATTCTTTGCTTTAAAGCCTTACTTCTGCTTTTATTACATACTTTTCCACTCTATCATGATGAGTGATGATGATGATGAGGATGACTGCAGAGAGACAGCTAAGTAAAACTACACAATTCATTCCGATCGATTTTGGCTGATCAACCAATTTAATCTCTACGCATACATGACCATAGCATAACTTGACTCTCTACCAAAAAAAAACATAAAAGGGTTTAAAGCATGTGAACAGCAGGATATTTCTACTGCCTGTTCATCTTGCGCAAACAACAAATTCTTAGTTCTTTATTTATTTTTTCTTTATTTTATTTATTTTGAGACACTAATTCTTATTATATAATGAGTCCAGGATTCTTACTGGCACTTCATTTAAAGTTACCACTGTAAGCCATGAGAATCTACAGTTTGCAAAGAGACAGCTGATTCCAGCTCAAAATATGACCCAAACATAATGCATACACACACATATATGCTTCAATCTGCAACCTCATACACCTATTAGTGCTATCTGTCATTTACATATTATCACTATTATTCATTTATTTTATTTTATTAATTATTAACTGGCTCTTTAATGAGCCTAAATGATTCTTATTTCTAATTTTACTTTTATTTATTTGTTAATTATATCTGCATTTGTAATTGACAGATTGTTATACGAATAACTTATTTATAGATTTATTTTCCTTTTTTTGTTATTGCTTTTATTTACATGTCTTGCTGTGCTTGACTGCACATAAACCCGCATTAAGTTTATTATTGATTTCATTCTGTGACCATTACTTTTTTTTGTTTATTATAGTAACTTTAATTATTTGTCGTGAGATGATTTGCCCCACCTGTCATATGTTTAAAAACAAAATTAACTTTATTTCTCGTGATCCTATGACATTATTGTTTGATCGAACCGACATATCCATCCGTTTATTTTCTTTAAGCTTAGTTTTTATCTGGAGGCTTCTTATCAATTTTTCTACTATACTTATATCCACTTGTGCTTGGAACTGGAGCACTGTTTCGATGTCCACTAGAGTCGGCTTGCTCATCCAGATAATTTAGATCTGAGCCTCTTCCAGTCTGTCCGGACATTTCAGCTCTTTCTGATCTGTCAGAAAATGCCTGGTTTCCTTCCCAATAATCATGATGAGGATTGAATTGCATCCTCCCTATGTGCAGATCTTTGGGCTGGGGTTTAAATCCCCGATCCTCTGCCTTGTAATTAGGCCTAGTGCTATCAAACGCACTCAGCACCTCAGTAACCTGCCCGACAGTGCTTCTTTCTGGGACTATAAGCATTCACTCTGCATTGTTACTTTTGCTACTGATTTGCAAACACTTGCTTACACTTTATTGTTCTTTACTGTTAGCTTTGGTCATCTCTATCATTTTCTATTTTATTTTCACCCCTTTCTACCCTCACTTCTATCTTCTCAACTGTTTCCGCTAACTGACTTACATCTAGTCGTAGATTTTCTATAACCTTTCCATTTTCATCTTTTATTACTTCAATTTTCTCCCCTTGCTCTAACTTAACTTGCTCTATTTTCTCCAGTAGTTCCTCCTGGGGATTCAACCTTTCATTTACAACCTTCACCTGATATAAGGTTTGTTCACATTTTTTATTTACTTGTTCAACTTTTTGGCTAAAATTCCTACTTAGTCGTTCGTGCAACTTTTCTATCACTCTTATATTTCTTTCTTCTCTTTCCCTCATTTCTATAATCAACTGTTGCTGGCCTTCCATTATTTTTGTGAGCATATCCATTATACTGTAGCTTTCTATTTTATTTTTACTATCAACTGTCATCTCCATTCCCTTGCTAATTTCTATTTCGCCCACTAGAGCATCCATTTTTGTTTTTAATCTCGTGTGCATCAAGTCTGTCTAACACACACATACACTAATCACTTATATTTTATTGTACGGCTTTATTATTCTAACCCTATCCTTATAGGATTATCTTATTTTACTGACTTTACATTTCACTGACACAAGGTACGTTTGTTCAACTCTCCCTGTCCCACTCACTAATCATCACTCACTCACGCCTGCCTTCAAGACCCCTCCACAACTGTCTCCAATTTACAATCTAACTTCCCAAATTATATCATGTTCTCTTTCTCTCCTTTTACCCTCTATTATTTTATTTTATTTCTTGCTTTTGTCTACCACCAAGCTATTTTTGATTTGTTTATTAATTATTGCATAAAATATTAGTTTTGTTATACTCAAATTCAAATGGGCTGAACTTGTAAATGTGAAAATATCCTGGACTGGCCCCAATTTGTAATGGTTTTATGACTATTGGCCTGTTTGATCGATTGGTTTCTATTTTATTTTATTCTACTTACTATTTTATTTATCTTTATCTTACAACATTTTATTTTCATTTACATTTATTTTATAGCATTTTATTCTTCTTTTCATTTATTTGTTTATTATCAATTTAATTAATAGACAGTGTTGTTACAATGCAAGCAGAGAGCAAATAAAGATACAAATTTACTTCATATCTGTACCCTTGACTGAACCCCGAGGCAATATGTACATATTATCTTGGCATTATATTTCTCAATCAAGCACTTTCAGCTGCTGAACAAAGCAAACTATTTCAAGAAATTTAACAAATGTCCAGCGCTTGCTATTTATTTTATAATTGGGAAATTCTCACAAACAAGCAGCACACAAATATCTTTTAAAATTAGCCTTACTCTTTAATCAAAAAATTACAATCTCCCCCCTGTCATAGCTTGGTGATAGCAGAATAAAGCAAATATACACAATTTACGAATAAATATGTTTAATAACACTCACTTTTATAGAAAAAAATACATGATAACAATAATAAAAAAAACACACACACTTATATAAATACGTGGCTATTATAAAACATAGTAAAACAGATCAAATATAAAAGCTATCTTGAAGTCCTATTGGGTAGAGTTCTAAATCTATCATGATTGTTCCTTGTTTATTTATTTACGAATATTAAACTTTAAAATGCATGCATGCTTTTTACCTAGGTTTTCATTGTACTTGTTTCCATGGGCATTTCCTTCGAGCACTGTTTACCATCCAGTGGGAGATCATCCCTTTTTTTGTAGAGACGGTATGTCCTTCACTGTCGGCTGGATTGATTTTCTCTCTGAGTTTGTGGGGTTATTTCTCATTCCAGTTTTTTACTTCTTGTTGATTCTTTAGGTAGATCTTAAGTTGTTCAGTCACAGAAGTGGTGGACTCTCTAGCAAGTCAGGTATAGATCTTACATTGTGAGTCAGTGGTGAGATGGATTGAATATGAACCCACATCCCTTTAACGCCACTAGCTGCACACTTCTTTCATTTTCTTTTAGCTGTTGCTTCCTCAAAATCTCTACTCGGAATGCCCAGATAATAATTGTCACTCTGGTCTTACTGTCTTTCTTTTGTTCTTTGTTTTTGTAAATTTTTAATTAATGTTTTAGATTTCCAACAAACTCTTATCAACCTATTTGTTTAATTAGTGGCTGGAATGTAGGTTTTAATTAATTTAGCTGTAATTATAAGCTTTTCCTTGTTATACATTTTTCTTTGTCTGAGGAATTTAATTAGTCCAACAGACTTTAACACCTCTAATTTATACGGCCATATTGTTTTTACATTACATATTAAATTTAAATTTTACTTAAAAGTTTACAATTCATTTTTCAAATTTATGTCTATAATTCATTTTAATTTGTTACAATATAGTTTTTTTTTAAAAGAGAGAAAAAAACACATTTCTTTATGCATCCCCTTCCCTTCTCCCATAATAAACAGAAATAACTTTCAAGCATTTGACTTACTCATTGTTTTTTAAAAGAGAGAAAGAGACACATTTCTTTATGCACCCCCTCCCCTTCTCTTACTATTACAAAAATCCAAAGTAATTTTGACATTTGAATTTCAACTTTTTTTATCCTTCTTTTTTTTAATTTTTAGTAGCTAACTCATTTACATTTATTAATTTCTATAGCTAATTTATCTAATTTTTATTAATAAATATATACGTGTGATGACGATTTTACATGGTCGTCACAATATATATATATATAATTTCATGATTATATACTGATATGATTTAAGATAAATATATATAAATGACTGAGAACCAACACACGCTTTATAAATGTTAATTTGAACCATACAGAATATTTCAATTTTGAAACTGGGCAAATCTTCTAATGTATTTTATTTTGTTTTATATGGATAAAGTAGAACTTATTTTAAAGCAATAAGAATCTTAGTTCTTAAGTGCTAAGCAAATATTTATTATGTACACAAATAGGCCTTAAGGAATAAATAATTAAGTTGTGATGATAGAGTTCTAGTTATAATAACATAATTACGAAATGCAGTAGTATTTTATATGAAATGATATAATTTTTTCCAGATACCCAATTTTATTATTTAATGAACTAATGTAAATTTTAAATATTAAAGAAATGCACAAGATTACATTGACTGGTATGCATGATAAAATGATATTGTTTTGTTTTCCATATAAGAAAGTCATTTTACATTTGTGTAAAATTTTAAAGATATGTTTATAAATTTATTCTAACATAAATCAATAAATATTCTTCTTTATTTTGTTTAATTTTTTTAAATGATGTGTATTTTCTTCAACTAAAGATAGTAGGAATTCCATTAAAGAGAATTAATGCTGGGAAGTGAATTTAAAATGAGTAGATTAGATATTTACTTATTTGTTATATATTTAATTACCTATTTATTGTTTTAATGTCATTTTAATTTTGGTGTTTTACTTTGTCCATATGTGTTGCAATAAAATTTTTATTATAGTTATTAATTGCCATGGTGTTGTCTTGGTTTTATTTAAGCATTTACTTACTTCAAATTAGTGTATGTATCTGTAATAGATAAAATAGTGAATTTATGACATTTGTTAATCATTTTTGTTATTATGTGCATAAACACATTAAATATGTCTCACAATTAAAAATATTATTAATCTGGCTGTAAAGTTAATCTAAGAGGGTGAAAAAAGATTGTGAATATTATAATGGATAAGGAAACTAACTTACATTGCACATGTAGTTATAAATAATTGCAAGTTAGAATAAATTAACAATAAAAACTTATAGTCTTAGTTAAGCATTGGTGATCGAGAGGTCAATGACAGCCATTTTCCAAGCAGTTGTCCTGGGATAGTGGGTTCGCAAAACCTGACTTATGCTATGGCACAAGAGAAAAAAATCTTATACTCTTATTATTATGAAAGTGATAATAATGTTCAAATTTTAAGAATAATTTTGACATCATTACTGAGGCACGAAGGATTGTTGTTTTCTTCTTCAACTATCAACTGTTACAATATATAGGGCTGCTTAAAAGGGTTTACTGTTAAATAAAATAAAATAATTTAATTCCTATTTGAGATATTAAAGGAACCCAAGTGAAAAAAAATAATGTTCATTACCTAAATTCTTATCTCTTATTTTATCATTGTAGCTATTATTGTAACATTCATATGGTGAAAGAAAGGGGGATGAGCTGTCATTGACCAGAGTATGAAGGCTTTAGGTTTTAATCTGTAAATTTAAAAACAAATAACATTATAATATTTATTTTCTGAATTGCCTAGTATTTCTTAAATGAAACATCAACTGGATTTTCTTGAAGATGGAATAAATGAATAAGTAAATTATATATTTGTATTCATGATGAACAAAACTAAATTCCAGGAGCTTGTAAATTTGATAACAAAATCAGAAGTTGATGATAAAATGAATAGATTGCTATGAAACTTCCAATTGTGAACCAGGCTGGCATTTGATGATTATCTTTCATTTAGCTTCCTACAATTACTGATCATTTTAAGAAAGGAAAATTATAAGAATTGAAAGAACTGTTTAAAATTAAAATAAGTATTGTTGAACTTTTTGAAAATAAGAGAAAAAATTATAAGAAATGAAAAGACAGGAGGGTGAAAGTAGCCTATATCAGAAAACTAATTAAAAGAGAAAAAGAACTTCCTGACAAAGATTAGGGAGTTTAGATTTACAGTAATCGGATGGATTTTTTTTTAAAAAACATTGTATACATTCATTATAAGAATGGAGAAAGATATTTTAGTGAAATATTATTTTAGATAGTGCAGAGCAAATGTTCAGCCTGGTTTTTGTAGGGTTTTTTAAAATGTTTAAAGTTTTCTTTTTTCAAAAAATAGCACAGGAATGCTTTTATTTTATTTTTTATTGCATGTTGGGGCAGTTGAATTGGAGACAATGTATCCAATCCAAATGATTCATCACAAAAATAAAACCAACTTTTGTTTTCATAAAGTTTTAAAAGAAAACTATTTAAAAGTTTTATATATAAAAGTAAGTGTAATAACACACATATGCAGTTATGTTTTAAAATTTAGTCATTCCTATTTTTTTAATAGATTTTATTTTTTTAAATAGTTTTCTTTTGGCCACATTTTTTAAAGTAATTAAAGCAAGCAAACTTTTAATTTTATAAAAAATATTCTAAATTTTAAAAAAAAGTTAATCTTTTTGAATAAAATGTTTTAGTTTGGAAATTTTTTTTTTGGAATTGCATTCTTGTTGTTTTGATTATAATAGATTTTTAATTTATTTTAAATAAAGCTGGGACTTGTTTTTACATTTTTTAAGATTAATTATGAATAAGATTAACCCTGGTCAGAATCTTTAATTAAGATTGAGTTAAGATAAAGAAATGCCCTGGTCGCAAACTACTAATTCAAAGATGTTATGGAAGATAAGAGGTCATACAAATAGCTCTGGGAATAGGGACTAGTTATATTCAGCTACTGTAGTTTATTCTTCTTGTTTAATTTTGCTTCAACTTTTAGTACACCAATGTTGAGACATCTGTAAATTGATGTGCTCTTATAAATTCTCATGAATGCCAAAAACTATACACTATGAAGAATTGCCTCAACATCATGCTATGCTAACCAACTTAAATATGAGCCCCATATTCCAAATCATCCCTGAAAAATCATGTCATAAGTGCTTAAACAAGAACTGATTTCTAACATTGCCTCCTGCCCCCTGAAAAAAAAATGGAAACCTAAAGTCTTCACTAGAATTCACCAGAAGAATGAACAATATGTGCCATGCTAAAAGACCTCTGCAGTCTTAAAATTGTACCTCAAGGGAACCTGTTTTTTATTTTTACCAGGTTTTTAAAGTGTCAGCTTAGTTATAAAAATGACCTATATTTATAATATCTTTTGTCTATTAAATGCAAATATGTTTATCATTTATTCTATGTATTTTCTTATCACATTTATATTGTGTATTGGAATCTTAGTTTTAAGATTCCATAGTTGTTTTAAATTTATTTGTAAGGGCATGAACTGAGAGTTTATTTTGTAAAGCTAGCTGAATTTATAATTATATCACTTTCTTAATAAACACTTGTGCAGATGTAAATAATTTTCTGATTACTTCATGTCTCCTATTGAGTCTTTTAATTATTATCTAGCAGCTTAAATTTGGCCAATTTTTTGGTTGGTGATTCACCAGTTATATATCCCTGTTTTCCTTAAATCAGAGATTTAATGTTTTCTCAGTTTTAAATTATCTATACCGGAGTATTTTCTAAGTTTTCTATTTTCGTTAAATTGGAGATTTAAGTTTTCTACCATTCTACAATTCCTACTTTGTGGTATTCTTTATACCATATTTATTTTTTTTGCATTGTAATCAACTGTGGCAATCTTCAATGTGGTTGACTATCCAGTGGTTTTGCAAACAATATGACCTCACTAGCCAATAATCCAGTGATCATTTGACCACATTGGTTTCATTGATTCATGCAAGAAGCTTTTATTTGATATTTGTTTTAAAACTTTTTAAATAAGGAAACTAGAGTCACTTAGGTGAATCTTCAGCTGAAAGAAAATTCTGCCTTCTCATTTAAAACACTATTAAAATATTCATCTGTCTTCCAGAGTGTTTGACATTTTATTTTGTCTGTACATGCTTTGATAGAATTTAACATATCTGTACTTGAAATTTTTTTTATATTAATTTTAATCAACCATAAACTTAATAAATTTTAAAATTATATTAGGTAATGTTTGTCCTAGCTTTATTGTCTCAATTGTTGGAACAATATTCTCAAGCTCTTGCTCTCCCAGGATCTAGTTGGTGTAAATCATCAACATCATTAACTTTTGATTACAGTATATAAATTTTTTTAGGTACACAGTGACCTAATGGCACTGTCAGTGATCAAAAGCAGAAATAATCATCCGGTACAATATATATATATTTATATATATATATATATATATATATATATATATATATATATATTAAAATTCCAAAATATTAATTTGAGTAGAATATTTTTAAAATAGATAATTTTATAAACAAAACATTACACAATAAAACTGTTTTAAATATTTTAATCGTTCAGAGAAGTTAGTTGAAATTTAATCATTTTCTCTTTAAAATTTTAGCTTTAAATTGAAAGAGATTAGGTACATTCAGACTCATTACAGATATTTAAAATATGATTTAGAATTTAATTTAATACGATTTGCTTATTATTAATATTTATAAAATACTAGACTATTATAAACCTAGTAATTAAAAGTATATTTCTAAAATGAATTGTAACAAATTGACTATATTAATAAAAATCAATAAAGTATTATTGAAATTATTTAAGTGTTAATTTTATAACAACTTAACTTAATAAATACATGTAGCAACTGCATTAAGACTACAATTATATTTTATCTTTCAAAAGTAAACTTTATTTACAATCAAGGCACAATATATACATAAACAATCAATTATAAAATTTGGATGGGAACATGGATATTCTATTCCAGTGGTTACAGGGAATTCCTGATTAAGTATACAAGAATAGACAGATTAGAATGATACAAAGTCTAAAGGTACATAATTAATGTAATATACGATTTCAATGTAATAATTCATTACAACCATCCAGAGGTCAAAACAATAAAACAAATAAATACATAGATCATATCATTGAGCAGAAGAACATGGAAAAAAACTTAATTCAAATATTATTTAATATAGATTAAACACAGGAAGGCTTCAATATATATATATATATATATATATATATATGTGTATATATATATATATATATATATATATATATATATATATATATATATATATATAAGAACACAGCCAGCAATAATTAATTAAGGTAAACATAGCATAAAAGGCCATCAACAGGCCAAACTCGCATACAGGTCTGAACATGATCAGAGACATGAAAAGAAATCATAATACAAAATCCAAGGGAATCAGATAAGCAGCAACAAGGATGAGAGTCACACTTGGACAATGAGAATTAAGTTAGTATTGGCACAAATCCGAATCCCAACAGTCAAAACTATCAAGGATTTTCCAAGACACACTTCCACTTCCCCTAAACAACACAGACCATCTGTCATTGACGACAGGCTGCAGTGAAATGCACAATGTCAAGGCTCCTCTTTGTGATGCAGTAGACAAAACAGTCTTCTCTGGTAAAATATTATGCTGAGGAGCACCCCCAATAAGTACCTTATCCTTAATCAAGATCGTTAAGGTCACACGCAGACTCACATTCAAAATCTCCCACTGCTAAATACGGAGTAATGACAAGCCTCAACCATACTTTAGACTTGTTCTGTTCCCATCTACATTTGTACTCATCATCCAACATTAGATATTGAGCTCAGTTAAAATATATTCTGTACCTTGGTTTATCCACCTCCTCAAGCCCTGATTATTTTCGATCACCCTCCACTAATTCTGAATTGTCACTTTCACTTTCCACATCCTCCACCAATTCCAAATTGTCACTTTTGCTCTCATGTTCTAAGAGCCCATCATGAAGGGGCCCAGATTTTGTGCATCATTCACTTCAGGAACCTTGAGAAAAATCAGTGTCTGGTCCATGACTTCCTTGTCCATTAACTCAAACATCTGATTGGACTTCTCAATATTCTCAGAAACAGGCAAATGCATGGGCACATATGTTCCTACTTTATTATCATTGGCTTTATGCTTCTTTCCTTTTATATTCCTGTCCAGTGAATCAGGATCCGATGAACTCTTACTCGATCTCTCAGCCTCCTGACTTCCCCAGCTGTGGAAATTTTTTTTGGCATCTATTCTATGTTTACCTGCTTTCCTTTTGTATTTTGCAGAAGGCATGACTGCTGACTGTCAAAATCATGTCAGAATCGAACTATGTGCCAGAACTGGTAGACAACCAAGGAGTAATGATTTATCCCTACACTTTTGTTGTCATGTAAAAGTTCTTATTTTTTTGTTTTGCATTTTAAAAAATATGCATAATAATTTTGATTTTATTATTTGACAATTACAGGCAACATATTTATTTACTGATGAGTACTATAAAAAAAATTGGGTTTAAGAAAAATATTTTTGCTGAAATATCAAATGCTATTTTGCAGTCATGAGCTCATGTTTATTCTTTTGTACTTTAGGTTAGAAATTTTTTAACCTTGTTCAAGTAATTTTAATATATTTTTTATGTAAATAGATATTTAACTTATAAAATATTAATATTTTTTAAACAGCTTTGGTTATACTAGTATTTTTTTTCATCTTGTTTATTTTTCTACTCTACATTTGATATTCTATTTTGAAAGTAAAATACATCCACACTGTTTTTAATCCTATATAAAACTAATTCAATTGTAATTTCCTAATTATTGATATTTCAGTATTAATTTATTGAATTATGTGATTTTTTTTTTTGGTCAAGTCATGACACTCCCATTTGGTCATTTCCTAATCACTAAAATATTGTCAATACTGTTTTTTTGATATGCCATATTTTAAAAGTAAAATACTTTTAGTAATGTATTCAATTTTTTATTATGTTAATTTTTCTTATTACTTCCTAATTACCAATAAATGCTAAATAATTGTTTTTGGTATTTAACTTTGGGGAGAGGGATAATGTGGTTTGCTAATGTTTTGTCATTTTTTAATTACTAATAATTATGATTTTGAGAGTTATTTGATTATTTTGGTCATGTGATTATGCTTATTTCTATGAAAGTCCTATTCTTTAAAATTTTTTTTTGATAAAAATGTCAAATTTTTATAGAAACTGAACAAAATATCTGAAACACGTTTTATTAAAAATTATTGACCATATTATTTCCCATTTTTAATCGCTCAGTTATGTAAGCAATGGTTTTAGAGCTTTTCCAGACAAAAATGCTACCAATTAAAATATATGATAATAGTTTAAATATTAAAAATTTGTGAATACTATCTAAGCAATTTTAGATTTTTGTCTGTTTATTTTTAAAATAAATTTTATATTCCTTACATGTACACAGATACTTTTATGTGATATTATCAAAATAAATGTTCAAATGTTATAATGTATTGGACTATTTTGATTATGTATCATTAAATGTTCACTATCTAGAAAATTTTAAACTTTAATTACATTTTTCAAATATTAACAACTAGTAGTCACAACAAACAAATATACAACACAGGGTCATACATTACACAACACTTTCAGAGTAATTGTTTTTGTTCTTATTCAGGTATTGCTGGCCTGACAAGTGACAATACTTTTATAGCAATCAAACTTAGACATTCACATTCTTGAATAATGAATTTTAAGGTAACAACTCTAACCAATTATGCTATTCTATCAAAGACAACAATCCACAGAAGTTTTATATGCTTAACTATGAGAGATGGTTCCAGCTATTATGGATTGCCACACTGAATTGTCTTATAGAAATATTTGCTCTTGTCATATGAGCAGCTTCTTTGAATTTTTTTCTTTGTATTTTTTGCTCTCTATTCAATATTTTTGTATTCTCCCAATAGAACATAAGTTCATTAGTACGTGCATGATTTTCTACTGTAGACACACCTGGTATTTTTCCAACCATTAGTTTGTTTTATTTTAATTGCTCTTCAACATGGCTACAGATCTCACCAATTTAATTTCTTCCACATTCACATCATATTTCATAGACAAAGTTTTTGCATTTCAGCACTTCAAATTCATTAACTTGCTTTGGAATGCTGTTGTAATTTAATACTGATTACAGATTTCTCTTAATTTGTCCACCATTTGGGTGCACATGGATACATTAAAGTACAAATAATTGTTTTTCCTTTTTTTGTCTCCTTGTGTTGTCTATTAATGTTTTCTTAAAGGCTGACATGTAGCAATTCTTTATGAAGATTTGTTTTATATAGATCTTTTCAATTTTCTCATCACTGGTTTTAGAACAAACTATCTTTACTTTTTTCCATAATGATAGTATAATTCCATGTTTTGTGCTTCTGATGTGATTGGATGTATATCCAAGTATTTATCATGTGTGTTATTTTCATGTAAACTTTTGTTTTAACTATGACATAAGGGAGAGTTGTCACAACAACATCTAAAAATGTAAATCCTATTCTTTTTTGGAAATCCATTGTGAATTTTATTGGAAGAAATGCATTGCTGTTGTGAATCGAGAATGACAGTAGTCATGTTTGACCACAGGGCCATACAACAAGTGTATCATCAATGTTGTGAAACCATAATTTAGTGGAAAATAGAGTTGTACATACAACTATGGCTAAATCAAAACAATAGTTTATAGTAAACCAACACACACTAGTAAGTACTTGGCATACATATCCAACAACAACAACAGTACAGACATGAAATTACACTATCACTATAATACTTCAAAGGGAATTTATTCAAAAAGCAGTGATTTCATTAATGAAAAGATCTACCTATAACAAACACTCAGAAAGAATGGTTATCCAATAGCTATCATCAAGTAAAACTTTAAAAGACAACAAAAAGACACAAAGCAGCAAAACAATTATTTATAATGTAATGTATCCATACATACCAAGAATAGAAGACAAATTAAGGAAAATCATACCATTAGAACAGCTTTTCAAAGACATACCATACTTTAAAAAGTTCTATTATCTACAAACCCTAGAATTGAAAAACAAAACTGCTTCTATAAACTAGCAGGTGAATGTAGAAAAAAGTATATTGGTGAGAAACCATTGCCCTTTTGAACAACAATTAAAAGAAAATGAACTAATGGTTAGAAAAGAACAAACAAATGTTTGTACAGTTACAGAACATGTACGGAATTATGAATATATGCTTGATTGGGAAAATAAAAAAAAATATTGTATCAGAGAAAAAAGAGCAAAGAAAAGACTTCAAATTAGCTGATTATATAACAATTGCAAACAATTAGTAAGGCAATCTAGTGTGGTAATATATAATATCTGAAAGCCCCTAAGTAACCTTCTTTTCAGAAATAAGTATTAGAAATGAGAAACCAGAAGGATTTGAACCAATTCTCATAGTTAAGTATATGGATTTTATAGTGACTGTTGCTTTTGATAGAATATCTCAGTTGGTAAGAGTTTTGCCTTAATGTTTAATATTCAATAATCTAAAGGTGTATGTTCAACTCTTTACCACTTGAAATGTTGTATAATCTGCTAATCTGTGTTGTGTGTTTGTGAGTTGTTAGTAACAGTTGTTTGTTTTTGAAAAGCTAGACATTTAACGTTTAATGATAGATGATGAAAATAGTCCAATATATTATCTAAAATATCATAATCACAAACCTTTAGAAAATTAAATGTTCAAATACATCCACAACCATTCAGAAATTTATATTATTCATGAATCTATTTTTCACCCCTTTCTTTGTGGCTTTTTTATTGGAAGAGTATATTTGAACAAAATGGTTTTTCAGGTTAAAAAGATTAGCAATTCCTCCAAGAGATTAGTATCAATTTTGTTATGCTTGGATTAGTTTCAGTAAGAAAGAAAATTCCCATAATATTACACTGTACCATTGTGACATGCTATGTAATGATAAACAAGAATACATAATTAGTGTATATACTCATTTATAATATAATTTATGTAGAATAAACATATTTATAAATGTAAAAAAAGAAGCCTGTATATTTTAAAAAAAATTATTTAAACTCTCTGTTAGGAATATTATAACGTCAAAGACTGAAAATTAGTCTACTTTTTAACAATAGTTGTACTGGATTTTGAATTCTGTTCTATAATTAAAATCTCAAAAATAATACTCTATTTCAAATGTTATGACATAAAATGTATTTTCTATGGTTTAAATAAAAATATAAAAGTAGACAAGGAAAATGTTCTATTCAATTCCGTTACTGAAACGGAAAAGCAAATATAATTTATATTCGACAAAGAAGGTAATTTAAAGGGTACAGGTATTGACAAATAATAACAGCCCAAATTCTGTTGATTAATAGTTTAATGACTTAAGGAAAATATAATGTTAAATGTTGATTTATTATGTAATTTTATTTTGAGAAAAAAAAATCGTGGATATATAACAGGACAGTTAAATTTTAAGTCTGTAGGCTTATGCCTTATTTTCAATGTTAATTAAAATTTTTGCCAAAATTCAAGTGAAAAATATTTTTAGTTATCATATTCAAAAAATTATCTAACCACCGTTCATTTTCTCACACATATTTATTCTATTTTTTATTTTTATTATTCAGTGTTTTTTGTTTTTGAGTTTTACATAAAAATATTTTATGTATTATCTAACTATAAAAATGTGTTAAATAAAGTTTATTAAACGTATTGATTCTATATAATAACTTTGCATGCATATACTGGTATGCCTGCAGAAGCCAATTATTCTTTTTTCATTCAAACCCATTAAAATCATAGAATACCAACCTGAATACGAACCCAATTCACGAGCTCAGATCAAATCTAATGGATAACACATATTTACGGCACACAGACTATGCGCCATGAACTAGCTCAACAGATATAACGATTACTGAGACCATTTATCTAACTCTAACTAATGTATGATAAAACGACTACGGATATTTCAGAATAAATTCACATATGTATATTTGGGTTGCCAATACAAACAGTGAGCGTGAATATTTAAACTAATCAATAAATAATAAACAATCAAACCAAGTATGTATATAAAATATTTAATAATAAGCAAATTTTTGTTCAAATATTTATGATGAGTATTATAAAGTATCTCTACTCTTTGTACAATGTACAATAAATAATGACAGTTGTACTCATATTCCAATAATTAATACGTAAGTATTTAAGAAATATATTTGTCCATGCCCCGACAAAATAGACAAAGGTAAATAAAGGTATTTATGGTGATTATGCCGAACGAATTACATACATTATTCATTATCTGGTATTTTATTTGGAAAAAAAAATATAATTCTAATTTTATGTAAGAAACATGTGAGATTCATTTCCCATACATCCATAAATCAATTCACGAAAAGCATGATAAATACGTAGAGTATAACTTCAATACTTAACAAAGAAAATTATTTAAAATTGTCAATAAATATAAGCTTGTTTGATTTTAATGAAATCAATTCATTACGATTTATAAAGCAGAAGAGTGGGCCTTTACTTGAAATAAGAAATAAAAAGGTACTAACACATTACGAGCAGCAAAACGAATATGAAATAAAATGGTTTGTCAGTGATTTGAGAAACATAAAAGGCGGTTTGTATTTAACAAGTCCTTTCTGCTCTACGAATGATTCATGGAACACGGAAAAAGCCAGATCGGGATACAGTCACCAACCTTTGGTGTTCCAATATAGCGACGAGCGAGAGGGAAGTGATTTCTTCCAATATATTTAAAATATCAATAATATCACCGAAATGGCAAACCAAGAAGCAAGAAGGTGGCTTGCGTTAGCAACATTTGGAATGGTGATGATATAATGATCATCATATTTGATTAATAAAGCCTAAATTATATAATAGATGCTTAACGTAATGACCTGATCATATCAGATTAAAATCAAACTTACTCGGAGCAAATGTGCTTAAATACAACTATATAATTATAATAATCATACCCTTCATATCATGCGCTCCCTGAATACTAATATAAAATACAAGATTTAAATTAGAATATATTTATTTTATATTCCTTATTAACCTTTAGTAAAACATTAATAAATGTAATCGATATAAATAAATAAGTTTGTGAAACTTAAATAAAATAGCTGGGAGCATAGGTTATAAAAAGCACTAATAATACTTGTCAGCCATTGGTAAAATAATGTTAAACATTAAATAAATCTTTCAACTTGATAATTTAATAGAACCCTATTAATTTAGTTGTAACGGGCAATAATTAAGCTATAAATTTTAATGCAATGTTATTTTCTTAGGGTGAGTTTAAACGAAAGAGATTATTATGAAGTTGAAGGTATTATTGGCATATTATCGAAAATAAAAGACATTAATAATCATTCCAATAAATATAATTAAAATTAGTTAAAACAAGTGCCATACTAGGAGAAAGAAAGTTAATATATTAATTTCAAGACTAGAGATAATAGAATAGAGAATTACTATAACAAAATTTAACGCATTATAAAGTAAATAGAGAAATTTAGACAGTAGTTAAGTTAAATTATGGTTTGAGATAGATTTCATGAACAGACTAGAAAGTTACGGTTTATAAAATAAAAGGGTTACCAGTCTTTCCATGTCTCTCTCATAAATTCATCAAAACAGAGTCCGGTTTGGTTTAGGAGACACTGTGGGTACACACTTAATTCATGTAAACTTCATTTATTGATTAGTTTCCTTCTGTGTTTCAGCCGCTTATGATTGGAATTGCAAAGTTCTATTTAGCAGCTACATTTTGAAGATTTGTGGATAACTTTGGGGTCCAACAATCAGATCCCCAATGTTAGCTACGTACAGTGATGAAAATGGTATTAAAAGTCAAAATTAAATATGTCATAGCTTCTGGTGTCAACTCTCTTAAATTATTGTAGTGGCTCTTTATGGAAACTTTTCTGGGGTTTTTATACTCTTTCCTACAGTTCTCCACCCATTCTTATTTTGATGCCTTCAGGCTAAAGCATTTACATTATGTCAAACCAAAATTTTCTCTAATTGGTTTCTGATGCATTCCTCCGATAAGACTTTCAAATCTATTAACTTTGAATTCATTTTCTATTTAGAAAATGAATTTGTAAAATCTGAACAAACGATTTTAATTTAGAAACGTCCTTAAAGTTTTAACTTATCATTTTAACTAATTCATAGCAGATTCCCCATTGTCTTTGGGAAAGGATGATCTGAAAGCTTATCGAAAGAATGTAACTTTTAATCAGATAAATTTGAACAAAATGGTTCGGTATGAAATAAATCATTCTGATGAAATAAAACTTTATAACGAATATATATTTAACTATTTACAAATATATGTGTACAAACCACATAATTAAAATATATATTTTATCATGAGGTAATTAATAACATTAACAAATTTAAACATAAGATAAGTAGTTTCAATAAATACTTAAATAATAACCTCAGTTTTAACTGATACTAACGTGTATTGAACATAGTATAAAGTCTCATTACATTCGGAAATATTCACTTTTAGTGACAGGGTTTGAACTAGGTTAATGTTGGTATCTCATGAAGTTCAGATTGAACTTAGATTCGACCGCTTCATTTTTTTCCACTTCAAAAAAAAAAAAACAATGAAAAAAGTTTCTTCACTTACATCTGATACATTTACTTATTTAAATTTAATAGTTGGGCAGACTCCAGGAGATCAGCATAATCATGAGTACTATCATCTGTATAAATAAAACAACAATTCTATATGTCTCATTCTAAATTACTGTGGTCAAATGTTACTTATTTATAATATGAGGTAAATCCATTCATACGGTTTCATTATGTTCAAGGTTGTATCAATTTGTCTATGTCCGTATACCAGTATCTAAACTTACTATTTTATTGTTTATCTTGATCAGGTGATATGTATGTTTTAATTTTTGATGATGGTAATGATCTTGGTCTTCTCTACTTGGTGCCAAGTTCCCATAATATATGGTTGTCAATAACTCCATGAACTTTCTTAGGGCACTATGTGGATCCCAATCATGATTCTCTTAATTCAAGGATTCTCTGAATCCAAGGTGGGAAGTTATGTCTCACTGTTCAGATGATATGTTGGTCAGTATATTTAAATTCCATGAGGGATTTGAAGACTATGACCTGCTGTATGAAGTAGAATGCATATCCCTGCTTGGGGTCTTCCTATTATTTCTGGGTTGTCAACCTGTGTAAGATGCCTTCTTGCTGTTCATCACTACAGTATTTCTTCAGTATTACATTCTCATAACCTTGGATTGTTGTAGGTGGGTGTTGTAACAGCTTCCACCACACTTTTGCAGCATCTCTTAGGTAATGGCTGGCTAATATCATTTTCTCTTTATCTGTGAGAGGATGCAAACTGAAGAATTCTTTCACACTGTCTAAATGAACTAAAAGATTATCACTTGGGTCTTCTTTAAAAACTTGGATCTAGATAGAAGATATAAGGAATGGTACCTTGATGTTAATAAAACAGATGTGGGTTAATTTTTTGTCCTATTTCTATCTCATTGAGTTTAATGTTTATAGTGGTATTTTTGTCTTCTTTTGATATTAGGACCTTGTCATGTTCTTTCTCCATCTTCAAATTTAGATCACCATTGTTAGTTTCTTTGACCATTTCGTGATTTAATTCTTCTTCTTCTATGCTATGATCCTCTTCACCAACCACAATTATTTTCAGTATGATCTGAGAATCTTTTCCACCTTTTCTTGGGTCCTCATAGGTACTTGGTGCTCTACAATGCCCCACCCTCTCAGTGTTTGGGTTAGTCTGGATACATCATTTTTTCTCAATTTTTAAAAACCTTTCCATCATCATGAGCATAAATTTCCTATCTTCTCTTATCTTCCTAATGAGTGTGTGTAAGATTTCTCGATCATAACAATCATATTTAGTTCTTTTCTTCTTTGGTGGTTGCACTGTTTCATTTTGACTGGATCTTTAAAAGTAATTTTGTGGTCCTGATCACTAGATGCTGTTGAAGGTGGATCACTATCCACATTTGACTATTTGTTTAAATGCTCTCCTTCCATTTCTTTTCTCTTGAAAATAATATGTATAAAAATGGATTACAATAAAACATATTTCTACAAGGCAATATCAATATTAATATTTAGATACTGAATTAATTATATACATTTAATTAGGTTTATGGATGCTGGTCCCCTCTTTCCCCATCTTTATTAGCTGCTGCATTCTATTTTACCAATCTATGCTAATCTACTCTATCTAGCTCACCAACATTTGTCTTAATCAGATCCTACTGTTAACTATGTGAATAAGACATATTTCTTTAAAACTATTAAATACAACAAACAAAACATTACTTACTTTCCCTTTGTGTTCTGATGTTCTCCCAAGTCTAAAAAAACTGTACAAGTTGATTAGTAAAACATTCAAATGCTTGATAAATATTAGCAGAGTAATATTAAGTAATTCTCTATTTATGTTGGATATACTTGGTTTTTATTTATTTAGGCTACTCGTTCACTGCTGTATTGGCAATCATAATTGCTGACAAAATTTATTTATCTGGGCACCAGCCATAAAAATGAGATCAATAGGATGTCTGAAACAACCCATTGACAACCCAAACCATATATGATTGACACAATTTAGACTACAACAAATTAATTCATAAATAACTATTATTTTATCCAATGTGACGATGTGCGATTAACCTAAGTTTGAATATGGGAATTTGAATCAATCAGCTATATCATTTCCAAAAGCATGAGGCTATCACAAAAAATATCAAAATTAATACTCTTTATAATAACTTTTACTTATTGATATCGATTTTCACTTTTGGTAACATAAGAATATGTAAACCATTAAAGCATTTTGCCAACTGCATCTGGATGGTGGTGTTACATAAAGGTCTTCATATGCTTTGAGGTTACTCTAAAAATCAATGCCATTGAAGCATAATGTCCACTTCATCAGACCACTTGACATACAATTCCCAATTTGAAGGTCTTCACCTGCTTTGAGGTTACTCTAAAAATCAATGTCATTGAAGTGTCATGTCGACTACCTCGGACCGCTTGACATACAATTCCCAGTTTGAGGGTCTTCACCTGTTTTGAGGCTACTAATAATAGAAAACAAACATTAAAATATCTGCTAGCAAGAATACTATTTGAAATTAAAACTTTCAATGTGATAGTTATATCGGGTACTTTCTAAATACATAAACTGAACTATACACTGTTTAATCTTGACAACAAAAACTATTTCTTTCATCTATCCTACCCCATGCTTCAATATACTCTCTTCCTACTTTCCTAAATGCTTTAACTTTCTTCCCTTCTTATTATCACAATGCATACTAAACAACCATATAATATATACACTGTGATAGAACAAGATGCTATCACATATACACATATAATTAATGTATATATGTTGACCGTTGTTTTATTACTTTTTTATAATAGTTTTTTTACAAGTAAGAATAAGTTTGTTAATGAACAACAAAACATTTAGATAATTTTAAATCAGATTTGCCAACCCATCAAATGATTGAAATATATTACATTTGGAGACATTTAAATATAAGAAACTGAAAAATGAAACATTTTTAATATATTAAGATCATTATAGTTAAGCGTTATAAATCGCATAACTTTTTTTTCAAAACATATAACACTCTACAGGGTATGGGATTTAACAAATTGAAGCCCCAACGATTGGGCAGCCAAAACAATAACCACTGTACCAGTCAAAATCTACTTTCCACCCAACATGAGCTGAAATCCACGAAACCAGACTTCAAACACAGTAAAATCAAAGAATTATATCAAATATGAAACTGAATTCGAACCCAATTCACATGCTCAGATCAAACCTAATGGATAATACATATTGACAGAACATAGACTATGCACCATGAACTAGCTCAACAGATAACAATTACTGAGACCACTTATCTTAGTCTAACTAATGAATGATAAAATGATTATGGATATTTCTGAATAAATTCACATATGTATATTTTGGTTGCCAATACAAACAGTGAGCATGAATATTAAAAACAAATCAATAAATAATAATCAATCAAACCAAGTATGTATATAAAATATTTAATTATAAGCAAATATTTGTTCAAATATTTATGATGAGTATTGTAAAGTATCTCCAGTCTTAGGAACATGAAACTACAATATACAATAAATAATGGCAGTCGTACTCATATGCCAATAATTAATACATAAGTATTTAAGAAATATATTTGTCTATGCCCTGACAAAGTAGATAAAGGTAAATAAAGGTATTTATGGTGTATGTGTCAAACAAATTACATACATTATTCATTATCTGGTATTTTATTTGGAAAAGAAAATATAATTCTAATTTTATGTAAGAAAGATGTGAGATTCATTTTACACACATCCATAAAACAATTCATGATAAGCATGATAAATACGTAAGGTATAGCTTCAATACTTAACAAAGAAAATTATTTAAAATTATCGATAAATATAAACTTGTTTGATTTTAATGAAATCAATTCATTACCATTTATAAAGCAGAATAGCGGACCTTTGTTTGAAATAAGAAATAAAATGGTACTAACACATTATGAGCAGCAAAACAAATATGAAATAAAATGGTTTGTCAGTGATTTGAGAAGTATAAAGGGCAGCTTGTATTTAACAAGTCCTTTCTGCCCTACAAATGATTCATGGAACATGGGGAAAGCCGGATCAGGAAACAACCATGAACCTTTGGTGTTCCAATATAGCGACAAGTGAGGGAGGAAGTGATTTATTCCTATTGTAACCAGTTGGCTTACATAGCATACACTAATATAGGGTATGTGCATATATATATGTAAAATAAAGGAAAAGTAGAAATAAACATAGAATAAATTTCTGTAGATATTTTTCTATATTTTCTAAAATAAAATAATAACAAGTAAAGGGTGAAATAACTTTGGGTTTAAAATAAAATTTCATTATGAAATTAATGTTTTAAAAAAGGTCTTAATAAATATAAATATTGTATTGTTATTATTATTATTCTGATTCTGAAATGTAAAAACACAATACTTGTTTTTGAAATTTTTTTAATTAATTAAAGCATATATGTTTTCAAAGGCATTAGAGAGCTAAAACTAAAAGCTCTGTTTTTAATCAAGATCTTATCACCTTAGATGATTTTATAAAAAGAGCTGATAAAAAATATCAGCCAGTCTGATTAATAATTTTTTGTAACAAGGGCCAGCTGAAGAGTTGGTGGCAATATTTTGTTGCAACTTGATGAAGTTTGCAGCAGTTGGTTTTAGCTGACCGGAGAGTTGGCAAAATGGCTACTATGAAGTTATGTGGCTGAAGGCAGAACAGTAAATTTAGCAACCACTACTATTTTTTCTGGTAGGAGTTTGAATTCACATCAAGAAAATGACCCACTTCTTTGTGCTGTAATCCATAGCCTTAAACATGGAAAGGACAGCTGCTTGCCTGGAACAGTTCTACACAGAAGGGAGGCCAACTATGGACCAACATTATACATGGATTATACTTTTACCTGATGATGACAATCACTAAAACCAAACTCACCAAGAAAAAAAATATAGCTTGCTTAAGAGTTAATTACGTGTATGCTGCGTCAGATATATGCAGAAAATCATGGATAAACATATATATATAGCTGGTGAGTTGTTTTAAAATAAGTCATATAAAATAGACATATATAGAACAATATTATTTTTAAGTTGGTTAAAAATCTATATATTTAAAAGAATATAAAGTAATTTTGCTTGAATTATAATTAAGAGTCATTGACCATCTTGTTTTAAAGGCAAAATAGACGTTTTTGAACAATAATTCTCTGAACATTATTTTGAAAAAAATTATTTATAAAAAAAATAAAGAATTGATGATTCAATAATTTAATTTAAAAACGTTGATAATTTATCAACAAATACCTGTCAAAAATTGACTATACTTTTTTTTAAAGGGAAAAAAAAGAGAATTTATAAATTGAGACTAATTTTAAATTATATCTATATTTTGTTTATACACACACATATATGTATGAAATGTGTGCATATTTTCCAAAGAATTTAATTATGAAAAAATATAATATTATTGTAACAAGTTGAAATAGATAAAAGTCAGTGTGCGTATACACACACACACACTCATATATGTAAAATTTTAATGTTTTTTTGATTAAATGTCAATTCATTTTTTTATTAATTGCATATTATAAATCGCATGTCTATGCGTATATATATATAAACCATAGTAATAATATGAATTGTAACTTGTAATTTTGTAAATTAATGTAACAGTTTAAATGTTGAATGGTAATTATTTAAATCTCAATGTGATCATTTGAAAATTTCTATTATAATCAAAATCAGAAAATTCACGCACATATGTGTGTGTATATATATGCTAATTATATTGGAAATAACAATGTGTGCCAGATAGACACTTATGTGTAAAATTTTGATCATTTTTCTAAATTAAATGTTAATTCAAACATGTTTATTTTTTATCAAGCCACATACCTGTGTGATGAATGGATTTTAAATAAACCTAATTCATTAAACATGTAAATCAATGTAAAAACTTTAATTGTGTATATAATATTGTATATCATTCAAAATCAGAACTCTCAACTTATAAGACCTTAAATATCATTTATTTTTATGTTTTTGTTAATAATAAACTTGTATTTAATTGTTAAAATTGTATTCCATCATCTCTTGTTCACATACAGTAATAGAGCCCATGTTCTCTGAGCTAGATTTTGGACACTGATAAATGGGGATGTGTTTGGTGCTTTGGGCATCCAGAGATGATCAATCATCATCCTGGTTGGCGCAAAAGAGGATATTCTTTAAAGCCCATGCACTATATTTTATTTTAGTTCAGTCTTGTTAAAATTTAATTTTATAGTTGGCCAGTACATTAATGGAACTTAGTGGCCAGAGCATTGATGAAGATCAGCATGTTTTAAATGTCCCAGCATTATTGTTTTCATTTCTGATTATTGTGTATTCTAATGGATGGGCACTAAGCTGGTGCATCCAAGTTAAGTTTAAGTAATTGCCCAAGCTGGCAAAGGCTCAATAGTTAGCCTGGTCTACAGAAGACCCATTTTCAATCCAGACACAAGATGGTCTGTTGATTTTATTCTGATTTATTGTACTAATTTGTTTATCCCATCAATGATGATGATGGATGGTTATTTCTCTTGAGTACTCATACTTACTTTTATTTATAATGCTGGTTGATGATTACTTATTATAGTTGCTCTTCTGAGTTAGCTGGATGATCTCTCAATGTTCTAAGAGAGTTCTCATTCTCTCCCTTTAAATATCATACTTTTATAAATTAGATTTTGTATTTAATTGAATTGGGGTTTACGATGATTTGCCATCACCCAGTTTCATTCATGTTCCTACCACTTATCATCCACCCCATCCTGTTACACTATATATTTAAAACATCAATAATATCATCAAAATGACAAATCCAAGATGCAAGAAGGTGGCTCGCGTTAGCAATGTTTGGAATGGTGATGATATAATGATCATCATATTTGATTAATAAAGCCCAATTTATATAATAGATGCGGAACATAATAACCTGATCATATCAGATTAAAATCAAACTTACTCGGAGCAAATGTGCTTAAATGCAACTATATAATTATAATAATCATACCCTTCATAACATGCCCTCACTGAATACAAATATAAAATACAGATTTAAATTAGAATATATTTATTTTATTTTCCTTATTAACCTTTCATAAAACATTAATAAATATGATCAATATAAATAAATATGTTTGTGAAACTTAAATAAAATAGCCGGGAGCATAGGTTATAAAATGGATGAATAATACTTATCAGCCATTGATAAAATAATGTTAAACATTAAATAAATCTTTCAACTCGATAATTATTTAGTTGTAACGGGCAAGAATTAAGCTATAAACTTTAATGCAATATTATTTTCTTAAAGTGAGGTTATGAAAGTGATGATTATCGAGTTGAAAGTATTATTGGCATATTATCAAAAGTAAAAGACATTAATAATCATTCCAATAAATATAATTAAAATTAGTTAAAACAAGTTCCATACTAGGAGAAAGAAAGTTAAGATATTAATTTCAAGACTAGAGATAATAGAATTGAGAATTACTATAACAAAATTTAACACATTATAAAGTAAATAGAGAAATTTTGACAGTAGTTAACTTAATTTATGGTTTGAGATAGATTTCAAGAACATACCACAAAGTTGTGGTTTATAAAATAAAAGGGTTACCAGTCCTTCCATGGCTCACTCATAAATTCACCACAACAGATTCTAGTTAGGTTTAGAAGACAATGTAGCTGCCCACCTAATTCACATAAACTTCATTTATGGATTACTTTCCTTCCGTGTTTTGGCAGCTTATGATTAGTATTGCAAAGTTCTGTTTAACAGCTATATTTTGAAGATTTGCGAAGAACTTCAGGGCCCAGCAATCAGATCCCCAAAGGCAACCATGTACCCTGCTGAAAATACTATTAAAAGTCAAAATTAAAAATGATGTAGCTTCTGATGGCAACTCCTCTTTAATTATAGTAATGGCTCTTTATGGAAACTTTTCCGGGATTTTTATACTCTTTTCTATGGTTTTGCACCCATTCTGATTTTGATGCCTTCAGGCTAAAGCTTTTACATTATTACAAACCAAAATTTTCTCTAATTGATTTTCGATCCATTCCTCCAACAAGACTCTCAAATCCATCAACTTTGAATTCATTTTGTATTTAGAAAATGAATTTGTAAAATCTGAACAAACGATTTTAATTTAGAAATGTCCTTAAAGTTTAAACTTATCATTTTAACTAAACTTATCATTTTAACTAATTAATAACAGATTTCCCACTGTCTTTGGGAAAGTGCGATCTGAAAGTTTATTGAAAGAATGCAACTTTTAATCATATAAATTTGAACAAAATGGTTAAGTATGAAATAAAACATTCCGATGTAATTAAACTTTATAACGAATATATATTTAATATATTTAACAATTTACAAATATATACATACAATCCACATCAATAAAATATATATTTTTCATGAATATTTTATCATGAGGTAATTAATAACATTAACAAATTTAAACATAAGATAATTAGTTTCAATAAATACTTAAATAATAACCTCAGTTTTAACTGAAACTAACGTGTATTGCATTACATTCGGAAATATTCACTGTTAGTGACAGGGTTTGAACTATGTTAAAGGTGGGATCTCATGAAGCTCGGATCGAACTTACATCAGACCGTTTCATTATATATACATAAGTAATTAATATTTAAAAAATATTTATTTATTTTAAATAAAAAAATGTTTCAATTGTATTGCAAATTAACACATTTAATGCAAAAACCTTCAAAATCATAGCATGAATTCCGATTTAAATATCACAAAGGTTTGTTATTTGGTAACTTAGAATCATTGATATAAACAAAGGTGATGAATTTCACTGAATTTTTAATTTTGTTGATTTGCTATTATCTGCCTCTCAAATCAGTTACTTCACCAAAGAACCTGACAAATTACTTGCTATAACTTATCATACTTCACTGAATTACTAAAAAAAGATTACCAGCTAATTAACAAGAATTTGTCACTTTTAAATTAAAAAAAAACACATTTCTTTAACATTCAATTTATTTGTGAACTTTATAATTTTTGCTTTAGTAACTAGAACTCCAATTGATAATACTAATTTGAAAATAATTAATTATTTGGCATACAGCTGTTACTTGTTCTCTTACATATATTTTGCTATGGCATTTAAAATACACATTAACAATTTATAATGGTACTATCAGCTTCTTTAAAGATTTACATTATCTGCAGGTCAAGTACCTACCTACAATCATCATCGTTGTTGCCAAAAATGATCTACCTAGAAGAAAAGGACACTTTATGTTTAAAAAAATGAAATGTTTACAGTTAATTAATTTATTTATTTAACATTTATGTTTTTAAACAAATTAAGATTCTTTTAGCTTTCAAATTCAAAGAAAGTCGTTAGGTCTATTAAAGGTATATTGATATTCAATTATTTAATCACAATTTTTGTGAGTAAATATATTTAAAAATGGCATGATAGTAATGTGCTATGATAATATAATTCTTAAAATTAAAGATAATTTTGTGCGTATTGATAAATGTTCTGTGTGGAAGATTACTAAAAGAATTAGACAAGTGTTGGTGGCGGAGAGGTTAGCACAGCCGCCTTACAAGCAGTTGTCCCAGGGTTTACTTCCGGGCTGACACTTTGGCACATTAAAAAAAAAAAAAACATATTTCAGTAACTAGTATTATTAGTATTAATTTAATTTAATAATTTTTGAATCATATTTAGATTTAGATTAACTTGTTCATTTAGTTTGTAAAATATTTTTAATATATTTATTAAATGTTTATTATAGTATAAGCATCATACGGTTTTAGAATAATTTTACTGATTCCTAAGATGAACTTAAAGAAGGAAAATCCGACAATATGTAGTGTAGAATATGCCTCATATATTTATAGTCGAACTATAAAAGTTATTTAATGTAATTGGAGATTGCAAAGCCAGATAAAATGTAATAGACCAGCATTTGTTGCTATGTTTCCAAATGCCTCATGTTTTGTTAGTTAAGAATGTTTATATGGTATTTATGAATATACTTAAACATAAAAATATTTTTGAAGCCCGATGATTAATTACCTTTTACTAGAACTTCACAAACATATTATTATTATTATTATTATTATTATTATTATAATTATTATTATTATTATTATTATTATTATTATTATTATTATTATTATTATTATTATTATTATTATTATTATTATTATTATTATTATTATTATTATTATTATTATTATTATTATTATTATTATTATTATTATTATTATTATTATTATTATTATTATTATATTAGTAAAGATAAGTTACACATTTGGTCAAACTTAAGACATTCTGGTTTAATTAAGTTCATTCACCGCAGACATAATATATATATATATATATATTGTAATGATCCAGAGAATAGCACTTAATGTAATCTGCACTACAGGGCACCATCTAGGCATTTGAACCTAGAAAAATTTATAAAGTAGGCAGATACGTAAGTCAAAAAAAAATTTTTTTTATATTTTATTTTGCATCCGGTCGTTAGCCCATGTCACTAGCTCAGTGGAATAGCAGAGATTTAATAATATAATCTAAGAGTATATATAAAAAAAGAATAAAATAAGCCACTGCCAGTAATTAACACACAAACATTTATTTATTTCACATATATATAAGATTTAAAATTATTTTAGTATTAGTTTTACATTTCAAAATTTAACCTACATTTTTAACTTTTATTTTTGACTTTAATTTACATTTAATTACTATTATATTCTAATTTTACATTTTAATTAAGTTCGCACAGATAAATTTATGAAAGCTTGTTTAGAATGTTGAATATAGATCGGTTACATAGATTTCACGGTCAAAAACATTTCAAAATAAACATAAACGATCAAAATACAAAATTATTGATTACTGACAATTGCAGAGGGAAATTTATACGTAACCCAATAGTATTCACCATAAGATACTTGCATTGTGACCAATAACTTAAAAGACATCCAAATAAATACATTATAGATACTCACCGTAAGGTATCATTATTTATCAAATGTCTATATATTTTGATCAAATATGAAAACCCAAAACATATTTAACCGATAACCAATCCATGCAAGCGTCTATAAACAACTTAAATTTAATGCATTTTTATTTAGGGTCGAGTATAAATAGACTACATAGATTTGCTTTTGAAAATAAACATTCTATCCCTATTTAACCTTAGGCTAAAATTCGCAGTCAAACTGGCATCAATTCATCTGATACATCGATGTATTCAATGTAATACGGAATACGGCAGCACCAAAAAGATTAAGAGAAGATATTGACTCTCATCAGATAGGAATATTACTTCTATCTAATGAGAAGAACAATAAAAAAAACTCCATAGAAAGAAACTGCGCTCTGCGTCTTATAATTCCTTCCATAGGCAAAACGGGAGAGTGCGGCGTATGAAGCAATTCTGCCAGTAGCGAATCTCCGACTACATCTACTAACTACATCAATATATCCAATTCATTGACCCAATCTAACAATGACACAAATAACCTAAGATCACCCTCCCCTAATATAACTTTACAAATCTATACAGCCATTCATGCCCGACTTAAGTTTAACATTTATATAATTAATTTAACGAAAAACAAAAAAAATCATGATAAAAACTTAAAGAACAAAAAATAAATAAATGGAAATGATTTTACATAAATAAGAAAAAAAAAACATCAAATAACACTATGAATAAAGAATTTTGTTTGGTCAGATAGGATTAAATTTGTAACAATTAAATACTAGGAAAGTTTAAAATTTAAAGTTCTTAGTGTTTTCAAATTAATATTGTTCGTTATATTTTATAAAGTTCTTACGGTTTTAGAAATGTTTATCTTTTACAGTTGCTTGTAAGTTTGAACAGGAATTCCCACGCCGTCCTGAAGATATTGGTATACATTTAGCCGATGTTTTATTTATTCATTCGGAGGTTTTTTAATTTAGTTGGTCCTCAATGTAGAAAACGATAGTTCATTTCTCTTTCTTTCTTTGGCAAAACTGAAGGGATTGAATCATGCGTCTCTTCAATTCCTTCTCCCGCACCTCCGCATTAACACCTATCTGTCACATCGTAATAATCATAATCACTAATTAATAATTTCCAAATTTTCCTTTTATATGTATTCGAAGGATTGACTTGGCATTATGTCATTGATGTGATCCTTTTGCTGAGGTCCGATTTCCCGATGGATTTCTTTCATTGGCTATTTGTTTCTATTGTTTTCCTATCTGACCGATGTTTTTACATTTAAATGCCCAAGGCTGGTTTACATTTAACTAATTAACAATCATTTCGATTTCTGATTAATTTCTGTGTTTTTCAAGATTAAAGATATATTTTTATCTCTAAATCTTTTTAAGTTTTTGTTTTTAAAATACCTTTTCTATTTTTAATACAGTTTTATTTTAATAATTTTTTTTTTATCTGTGTGATTTAATATATACGAGTTTAACATGATATTTAATTTCAATTTTTAATTCTTAAAGAAAATTTTTAAATGCAAACTTTTTAATTTACTTTCATGTTTAATAAATAAAAAAAACAATGTAACGAATGTCTGTGCTCATTACAATATATATTGAAACAGTCAGATCTGTCTATCATTCTGTTTCACCTACTATATACTCCAGTAGTATTGATTTATGTATACCTATAAAAAATCCTCATATATTATGCTAATTTTAAATTTAGTAATACTGGTTCTATATGTTTGCAGGTATTTTGTCATATTGTATAGAAAGTGTATGCATATATGTAAGAAATCAGTAAATACATACATATTTATATCACTAGTGGTTAAATAAATGTAAACATGCTATGTATGTGTATCCAGAACCTACATATATGCAGGAAAAAAATGTTATAGGATTAAAACATTAGAAAATCTTTTTATTTAAAATATTATTATAAAATTAATATTTGAAATTATAATATTTCTGCATAGAGTGTTAAATTATTTAAATGCATTACATATATAATAAAATGTTTACAGAGTTTGAGATTTGTTTTTCAAAAAAGGTAATTTAGTAAAATTAATCCTTCTCGCTGTATTCCGACCTACTTAAAATTTTAAAAATAAAAATAGATTTTAAAACCAAGTATGAATAAATTAACCTGGTCAAGATCAAGTGACCCACCTGTAAAGAAAATTGATAACAGCAGGAATCCCAGATTTCCAAGAATACCACGAATGAATTAGAAAAACAGATCTGAAACTGCCAATAAAAAAAAAAGAGAGGGGGGTGAGCTAGTATATAAACTTACTGCAGACATTTTGAAACTCTTTAGACTATCTTTTACTATTTCAATTGAAATTTTTATTTAGTATTTTGTAAAATTGTTAATTATGATGATGATGGGGTAGAAAGGCAATTTCTTGCTTTCCAGTCTGGAAGATAGTCTACAGAATGCAGATGAAGAAGAACCAAAAACCAATGCCATCTAAAGAAAGTGCTCAAGAGCAAGCCACCTTGCCAAAGCAGAGAAATTGTAGTGGTATCAGATCTCCATAAATCTAAAATTAATTTTTAAACTAAACTTCATAACTTCTAAAGCCAGCTAAAGTTATTATCAATGGCCAATATAATTTAATGTATTCTAAATTTCTAAATTAAATGTAAATTTTATTTTCTTTTATTTAAATTGTAAACATTGCCTGATTTTAACTAACTGATATGTTTCCAACTTATTTTACATATTTTAACCTAATGATATTTGCTGTTATTAATAAGTTTAATAAATGAATTAAACTGATATTAAACTGAATTAACCTAATTTAGACTATTTGATTTCATCCCTTTTAAACTAAGCTAATGAAGCCAAATCTCAGATTTCACTTACGTAAAACCAAACTTTATTTCTAAATTTATGTTTTTTTAGTTAAATCTATGCCAATATTATTTTCTTTTTAATTATGTATTTGTTTATGCTATATTTGTTCAAAATAAAGTAAACTCATAATTAAATAATTAGTGAGAAATGATTAGATATTCTCAAACGTATGCAATTTCACATTTATTAATGCATAAACCAAACTCCATTCTGAAATGGATAAAATAAATTTTAATTGAGATGTATTTAAAAGCTTATAAATGCTTTAAGATAGGTTTGCTTTAAATGAAATATTTATTTAATATTTAGCTGAAGTGATAAAACATGGCATAAATCTAGAATTTAATATTGTAGTTATCCAAAATATGCTGTATTCCTCCCTATCATTATATAAATGCCTATAAAGCTGGCTTAGCATATTAGATTCATAAGTTTTTCTTAATAGCATAGTTATAGATGCTATATTATGAACTGATTTACAGTAGTTTCATGGAAGGAAACTAATGTTTTGCATTGTATTTTATTATATAATGTTGTAGTCAATGGGGCGAATGTGGCCATAGAAAATGCATCAGCATATATACTTTTGCTGTGTATTTTATGCTTACAATGGGTGTAGGTTTTAATGGCCATCCCATTCTTTAGTTCAGACAACTATTACTACTTCAAATGGGCTTTGGTTTTAAGAGCCATCCCATTCTTCATATGTAGAACTGGAGCATAAAGATCCAGAATATTATAATAGTTGTTTGATCACCCAAATTAAAGGGTCTCTTTAACAGCAAGTAGTACAATGTATAGGGAACTGGTTACTCGGTAACAAACCCCATGAGCAAGCACATATTCAATATGCACAGACTCAGATTGTATACTTTGTAAGTACCTTGGTATCTGAAGTCTGACATGCCTATCATCAGTTCACCTCACCATAATAATTTATATTTCAGCATTGATCTGAAACAGAATCTAACTTTATAGGCATATAAGCTATATAGAGATTATGTTGAATGATATGCGTAAAATAAAATATTATTTATAAATAATGATAATCACTTTTGCTAGCAGCCTAAAGCAAATCTAAATTCAAATATATAGCATAAACTAGGCATAGATTATCATGAGCAAATTAAATCTGTAGTACTGTAATAATAAGCCTCATGAAAATGTAACTTGGTAAATTATAAATCTTCATCACCTGTGAGTGTATATATATATATATATATATATATATATATATATATATATATATATATATATATATATATATATATATATATATATATATATCATCAACCATTATCAATCCACTGCAGGATGAAGGTCTCTCCAAGTTTAATCCAACTTTTCTGATCTTTAGCTTCTCTTCTCCACATCACCCCTGCACACTTTCTTATTTCATCCATCCATCTCACATGTGGTCGATTTCTGGGTCTTTTACAATCTCTTGGAATCCACTTTAAAATTTCAATTGTCCATCTATTATCATCTCTTCTAGCAATATTTCCAGCCCAACTCCACTTCAATCATTTAATTTTTTCAATGAGGTCAGTAACACCTGTTTGTTCTCTTACCCATACATTGCGTTTTCGATCTCTTCTTGTTACTCCCAACATACATCTCTCCATACTTCTTTGAGTGGTCTGAAGTCTCTATATTGCTCTTCTATTAAGTGTCCAAGTCTCAGATCCATAAGTAAGAACTGGTAAAACACATTTGTTAAAAACCTTCCTTTTCAAACACACAGGCAAATTTCCTTTTAGTATCAAGTTATTTCTACCAAAAGCACTCCAATCAAGTTTAATTCTATGATTAATTTCTTTCATTATGTTTTCATCTATATTAATAATCCGACCAAGGTATTTGTAAGTGTTAACTTCTTCTAATTCATCATAATCAATCTTTATTTTCATATTTTGAGCAAATCGATTAAACATTACTTTAGTCTTTTTAACATTTATCTTTAGTCCTACTTTCCTACTTTCATCTGATAATTCCTGCAACATATCCTGCAGCTCTGAAGCATTATTTGCAAAAACAACTACATCATCTGCAAAATCTAAATGACTTAAATAATCTCCATTTACTTTCACTCCTTTAGTTTCCCATTTTAATCCACAAAATACTTCTTGCAGCACTGCTGTAAAAAGTTTTGAAGATATGAAGTCACCTTGTCTTACACCTTTCTTAATGTTGATTTTCCCAGTATCATTATGTAATCTAATTGTTGCTGTTGCATTTTTATAAATATTCTTAAAAATATGACAATATCCTGGATCTATACCTTGATGATCCAATGCTTTAATCACTGAAGAAATGTTTATAGAATCAAATGCCTTTTCATAATCTACAAATCCAAAACATAATGACAACTCATATTCATTCGTCCTTTCTATAACTTCTCTCAACACCTGGATAAGATCTACTGTACTAAAACCACTTTTAAATCCAGCTTGTTCTCTTGGTTGGTGGAAATCCAATGTTCTCTGTAGACGAGTTGTAATTATCTTGGTAAAAATTTTATATAAAACTGATAAAAGGCTGATAGGTCTGTAATTTCTAATATCTTCTTTATCACCTTTTTTAAATATTAATATTATTACTGCATTCTTCCAATCATCCGGTACATCTTTATCATTTAGACATTTGGTATATAACTTTGCTAAAAAAGTTTCTATTTCTTCACCTGCTTCTTTTAATATATCAATTATAATTCCATCATTACCTGGAGCCTTTCCTTTCTTCATACATTTAATTGCGTATCTCACTTCTTCATTTAAAATTCTGGGCAATTCGGAAGATGTAATAGATATAGGAGGTACTTGTTCTTTATTACTATATAATTCTTGATAAAAATCTTCTACCAATTTCATGATGTCATCTCTCTTTTTAGTAACAATTCCATCTTTTTTTCTTATTGCAGATATAAATTTCCTACCAATACCAATATGTTATTTTACATTCTTAAGACTTAGTTTCTTCTACAGCTTTCCTTGCTAGTTCACAGTTATACTTTCTTATATCATTTTCAACTCTTTTCCGCACCATTTTACAAAATTCGAGATATTCAATTCTTTTTAATGCATCATTTTTATATATCTTCATATTCCTTCTTTTCTTCATAAATTCTCTAGTCTCCGTAGAAATTTTATTGGTCAATTGCTGCTTTTTTCTACCAGCTATCTTTGTTGCAGTTTTTAAAAGTGTATCAGTTATTTTCATATTAATTTCATTCAAATCTGAATCATGTTCAAAATCTACTAATACTTGAAACCGATTTGTAAGTTCTAATTTAAATTCATTAGAATGTTTCTGAAGATTAGGAGTATCAACTGTAAATATTGTTTTTCTTAATCATTTTTGTCTCTCTAGTTTCACATTAACACGTATCTTACACCTTACTAATCGATGATCACTTCCTGTGTTAAATTTATTAAGAACATTACAATCTTGAAATACGTATTTTCTGTTAGTCAATATATATATATATATATTAACGAACTAAAAGGTATGCAAATTTAAAAAATAACACAATTACTTCTCTAAGCAGCCGCTTTAATATTTCAACCAGAAGACTGATTTTCATCAGAGGTTACAGCAAATTGGCTTCCTGGAAAACTTAAATGTTAAAATTTTTCAGTTTAATCTTTATGGTAGTTGTCTTCCATGAACACTGGTGCTGTTAAATAGAGTTATAATAGGTCTTGATAGGTCCTGAATCACAGTTTTCTTTACTTATAATGCCTAGATTAAAGTAGGCAATGATGGGTTTTAGAAAATTTCAGCATTATATTTTGGATATGATTGCATAATTCCAGGTTGTATAACATGTAGTTGTTGGTTTTCTACCCACACATAGTAGATAGGTTTTTTTGCTAGCTAATACCATTTTTGATGAAGTAGAGCTTATTACTGAAAAATAATTTTAAACTTCATGAAGTCATGATGATTGAAACTATGGTGGAAAACCATTAACCAGAAATTTCTTTTCTTATCATAGAATTACTGTGATATTGATTTTTGAATTCAGTCTTTGAATAGACTAAACTGCCATAATTATTTATTTCTGATCTATTTTATACCTCAGTTGTTATTGGTTTTCATACTTATCTCTGTACTCAATAGACATTTTCCAAACAATAGATTTTCAGAATCTAGTTAGAAGATTTAATATATGTTTATTTATAATAAAAAAAACATGCTTATTGATAAAAATTTTCATCATTCCTTAAATTATGGTATGAAATATATAATTTTTCACTTTTTTTTTTTTTTACAGTCATGGAAAGAAAAAAAATATTCTGACTTTTATAATTAGATCGATTACTTTATGAATTTTAATAATGTATAATTTCCAATTATATATTCAGATTTGGGATTTAATTTTCTATAAGAAAGCTAAATTATTTATTTAAAACTTCATCCCAGAGGTAAATCCGAAAGGGTTATAGAATATTATGTACTCTGTAAATCAAACTCATTTGTGCATTGGTAAAACTAATTTTTCTGCCTTCCTTTACATAATACAAGTTATTATTTTATTGTTTTTTATTAATGGGAAAACATATTTCCTTCATAAAAAATTTAATAGCATTATGTAAAAAAAACTATAGACCATTATTTTTCTTTTAATTGCATAAAGCAGTGTATTCAAATGACAAGTATTATTTCTAGCATGAACACATACACAAGTGATAATTTATGCAATTATTTATTTTTGACTATGCATATTTATAATGTAACTAATTTGAGCTGTTATGTGATTGGTTTTAGTAACAAATTCCCTATCTTTAAACTAAGACAATGGGATAGTGGGACATTTTATTTATCTCTATGTGTAATGCAGATCTTAATTTTAGATTAGGTCTCTAATTGTTTTTGCACTTCAGTCATTTTTATAAATAATGGTTTACCAATATGACAACACATCAATAAACAGAATACATATGTCCATGATTTCACTTTTCAAAGATTTGTTGACACTAAACTGTATAAAAATAATTATAGGACATTAAGTTGCACAATGAAGCATGACGACTAGAAATATTATTTCACTTTTGTTAGTGTTTATCTACAATCAACATACCAATAATCCAATATAATACTAATATATAAAGTTTTTATCTGATTTGAGCCTTAGAGGCTGATACATGATAACATTTGGAAATCAATTCTTGCTTTCACTTGATACTTAAAGACCGACAAATAAAACACACATTAAAACTGCACATTGCTTCCACTGTGTATTACATGATGAGTGAGTAAACCACTTGAAAAATGCGTTGTGGCAACACATAAGACAAAATACACTTCAAACATTACATGACACAATTGTGTTTTATACACATGATCAAATCTAATACACCACCAGAAATTGAATAGTTCAAAAGAAACTTTAATATTTTTTTTATTCTCTACAGAAATTATTCTAACTAATCTAGTCATATTTCACATCAAATGAAATCATAATATTTATCATTTAAATTATTACTATCTGTTCAATATTATCATTAATAGTCACTCTTCTTTTCTATCAAGCTGATATATATTTTTGTAATTATAACCATAACATTCTGTATTGCCAACTACTTAAAATTATAACGCATTAGAATTAATTTCCACCTAGCATCGTTTATCCTTTTATCAAATCCATGGTTGACAAAAAATAATCCATCCTTTATTTTTCTAAAATTAAATTTTCCTTCCTTCAGATATTAGTTTAGTGGTGGCAATATTATTTGGGAATGATTTAAAAAATCTAACATTTTTTTAATTTTTGAGTACATTTTTTAATTTATCTTTTTTCTTTTTCTTGTCTTTTTCTCCAGCACTGGCACATATCTGTCGAGGGAAATGCTTTTTATCTATTGTTTCAATTTGTTCATTTTCAAGGTTGAGTTTAAACCCCTTACATTATTTGCTGCTATTTAACTTTTATAGGGATTGTATAAGATTAGATGTGGTCATGCTTGTGGTTCATTCTGTTGTTGTTTGTTCTTGTGCATCTTTATAGTTTGGTTCCATCTCTTCATCAGTTGTATCAGTTGAATAGTATGTTTATTCAATATTCTTGCCTGGATCAAGCTCTTCTGTCTTCATCTTCTTTGATTTCTTGTTTTTCTTTGGTGGTCACTCTGGTCATCTTTTTGCCTCTGGCATTGCTTGCATTTTTTTTAGGTACACATGGTTTAATTGTTTGTTTTTCCTTCTGTAAAAGTTCATTGGATGTTATTTGGGTCTTTTTAATCCATGCAAAAATTAATGAACGTTTTCTGAAATTTTGAAGCATCAATTACAAAAGCAATAACATTGTCTGCAAAATATAGATCACTTGTCAAGCATTGTTAGCCGAGAGGTCATCGTAGCCGCCTTGCAAAAAAGTAGTTGGTTGCAGATGGTTGTGGGTTCGCATCCCGACCGATGCTATGACATATGAAAAAAAATATAGATCACTTAAATAATCTTCATTTATTTTTATTTCTTAGCTTTCCATTTTAATCTATATTTCTTGTAAAATTGCTGTAAAGTCTTTTGGAAATATGAAATCACTATTATGGTATGTTGATATAAATGTTAATTTTTTTAATGCCAGCATGTTATTTAATGACTGCAATTGCATCTTCAAAAATATTCTTCAGGATTTGACAATTTCACATCTTGATGATACCCAAGCATTAATCATTGTGCTAATAGTTAAAGAATCAAATGCTTTTTTTGCAATCTATAAAAGTAAAACCTAATGACAGTTCATATTGATTATTTTTTCTATGATAAACTGTCCTAATACTATTTTAACATTCAAATTTTTCATTTGGTTGGTGAAAATCCAAAATTCTTATACATCTTTTATTATTACCTTGGTAAAGATTGGGTTTAAGGCATATAAAAGACCAATAAAAAAAAACCAAGTCATATGTCACATGACCTAATTAGCTTGCATTTACAAATATAATATAAAGAGCATGCTAATAGCTCTAAACAAACTTTTTGATAAATGCTACAAAAGAAACCATTAAAGTGCTTTACCTTTATTGATCTTATAATATATAGACTTTTTATTTGGTAGGCTTTAATATGTTGAGGACTTCTGTTTTTAAATTAGATTCACAAATTCTTTTTTATTAACACTGCTTTTAATATTTTTCCACAGAATTAATCTTCATACTTATCAAGATTCATTAAACAATACCCTTGGGCAATTGTCTGCAAGATTCTGCATTTCCTTAGACCTACAACTATCTTCTATCTAATGTTGTAACAAAACATTACCCAAAGCCTTTTATAAATCCTCACTTGCAATAGATTTTGCTCTGTTTACTTCATGAAGCTCTTGACTATTACTCTGAATATTTATTTATGTGTGCTTTAAATGAAATGATTCTAAATAGTTTCAAGTTTAGAAACCCTTATCACATCATATTGCAAAATTTCTTTTACGTTGGTGCATATTTCCATGGATACCTTAATTTATGCTTTCTATTCAATACCATCATTATAAAAGTTCATTTCTTTTAAGTTCGCAATTTTGGGTTCTTTAAGTAAATTCAAATCATCATTTATTTCGTTTGTTTTTAATTTTACTTTTTCTATTGTTACTTGCACACTTTTTTGCAACTTATTTTCTCTATCTTTTATAGATATTTGGACCAATCCATCTAAATCATTATGTATTTTTTTTAATCATTTTTATTTTCAGTTGTATTTGCTCCCCTATTTGATCTACTATTTTCAACTACCTGCTATTTATGAATTCTTGTTGTATTTCTAACTTTTTCTTTTATTTTTTGATGCATTTTTTTAAATTCATTTTCTTTGTTTTGTTGCATTTTATTAAGTTTCACTTTCAATTCTTTTAATTCTATTTGCAGCATTTACACACATCATTTTAATATTAAATGTGTCATATCTATTTTTTGAAGGCTTTTACACTGTCTGAACAGATTCTTGCACTATATATATATATATATATATATATTCACAGTTGTATGATGTAGACAAATGACTTTAAATACTGGTTTAAATAAGGCTGATGAAGCACAACGTATTCCACCCATATGGAAACCTCTCATTTTATCTATGTCTTGTAATATTGACTTTAAATTAATAGATGGTAAAATTAGAGAAAAATATACATTTTGATAAACCTCATATTCTAAATACTAAACTATTTCAAACTGATTCTCATGTTTCATCTCGAACTCAGTCATGTTACAATTTGAGAGGGAACAAATTTTTTTTCAAGAGTTTACCTTGACAATGGCAGATGCTAGTTCGTCGAAATATCGGTATATATTATTGAAAATAATACACGGTTTTGCCCAAAAAGTTATTTCTTTTTCTCTCTCTCTCTCTCTCTCTCTCTCTATATATATATATATATATATATATATATATATAGAGATATATATAGACATTTATATATATATATATATATATATATATATATATATATATATATATATAAATGTTCTATAACATTCTTGTTAATTATGCTATTACTCTGTTAAATTGCAGATTTACAAACATAAATGTTTTTATATATACCCTATCATTGAACAAGCACCCCAGTCTCAACTTTTCGTTTGCAATCTTCTCAAAAATGAAGTAACATATATTTCTTGATATTTATTTATTTATTTTAAATATATTGTCATTTATTAAATATTATCCCTGCCTACTGAAAATACTGCTTTAATAAAAAGTTAGTTCATATACTCTTTATAAACGCTAATCTTACTTCTCATTCCATCCATTTATTGCATGTTACTTATTATACACCATAGTTTTCTGTATTTATTCATATTCTCATCTTCAGTATATTGTTTGACTATACAGAATTGAAGTTTAGTGGAAGAGAGTGTTTATGCAGGTTACATTCTTGGTAGCCACCAATATGTAACATATTTTAAATTCAGTTTACCTAAGTAAAACATTAATTGAGCAGAAGACAGAAAATGGTAAGACCACAAGATTGTATGTGCCAAATATTTGGCAGAATTTTTCTTAAAATTAATGTCCTTAAGTGTTGTGTATGTTATCTTTTGTATGCACACACATACACAAATGACAATTTATACTCTTTTATTTGATTTTGCAGTTTTGTAATGTAATTAATTCAAGCTGTTATTGCATTTGTTTTAGTTATCATATATACATATTGAAACAGACAGATCGGAGAACCGATCTTCGTTTCAGGTGTTTTTATGTACGGTAATCAAACTACTGTTCGCCCGCAGTGAGATTTTGTCTATTTTAAGTTATAATATAAATTAGTTATATATTCTATAGTTTATAAATAAATATGTAAAGTTTCCATATATAAATGTCACAAACCATGAAATAATATTCGTGTGTGCGTGGTTTGTGAATTTATATCATTTAATTTAAAGTTTCAGTGCGGGCGTATTTGTTTTAAATTTTAGTTTTAAAATTGTATAAAGTCGTTTAAAAATACTGATCAAAAATCACATTCCTTTGATCAGTGTTTTTAATTAAAATCTAATTGCACAAATGTTCAGAGCAATTAAGTTGTATTCAAAATTAGTAAGGAATTTTGATATGTAATTACTGTATCGATTTAAAAATGGCATATTAAATTAAAAGATTGCTAAAAACAGATAATTGATTGTTGGTCAAGCTGCATCGCTAGAGGCTAGAGAAAGTAGGCGGAGCCTAAAACAAAAACAAGTCGGGAAGGTCAGCAGTGGCAAATTCGAGAAAAAACTGATTCTAACTTTTGTAGTGTGTGAGAGAGGTAATCTCGAGACAGCACAGCAGTTGAGTATAATTCAAACATTATTATTAAGAAGTTTATCAGTGAATCACAATGTTGATGGGCTAAGTGCCAGGAACTGGTCTCTGCCCCGCCAATATGGATCTTCGTGCCGCTGTTTGATCATGTTTCATGTAACTCACAATTTCCAACTTCCAATCTCAAAATTAGCTATGCCTTACAAATAACTTTCAAAAATGCGCGCCTACGTTCGTCACAAGCCAAGCTGGATGAAGAAAGAAGAGTAACTTTGTTACACGAACTTTAATTTTCTTCCGTGCTTAATGTTATCAATCAAACAAATCACATGTAAGTTTTTATGTCATTTATAATGCTATTATTTAACCTGTCAGTAAATTTTCTTTTTCTTTTTTTTTTAATCCTCTGCTCTAGTCTTTAGAAATCATTTATAAAATTGTAATTAATAGTAATAATATTTCAACTGAATGCATTTATATTTTCTTATGTTGCTTATTTCATAGACAAACATTGCCAATAGTAATATTTCCAACTCTGTGTAAACTAGTGTGTAATAATGATCAATTTAATTTAAAAGTAATTTCATGTTCTGAATTAAATATTCTTCCACATTCCGAGTTAGTAAATGTTAAATCACTTTATTATTCTATGTTAAGTTGTTATAAAATTACAATCTAAGTTTCAATATTAAATATATATATAATAGTTTCAAAGTGTTATTGTAATGTCATGTCTGATCTGAGAAATAACTACCTGTGTAATTTGATACTGTCGCTACCGCCTGTCAACCTGAAGGGTTAGGAGTCCCAGAGTAAAATTAACTATTTCTTGTTTTTTCACCGTCAGTTTAATTTCGCTATGTTTTATAGGGATAAGGATCTCAGCCTGTGGCGTAGAAACAGACTAATAGATTCCAGGTTTTATATAATTTCTTTTAAAAATCCGCTTCAAGTATTCGTCCTTCACGTCTGTGGCAATGCCTTCCCTTTGCTGAAATTAGCGTCTCACCATTCTACCATTGGGGAATGAAAGCAGTTTTTCTTTCCCGGTAATCTCTTGGATCACCGGGGTTCGAAATGATCCCGGCTGGTTGTCGTGTCCCGGAGCTACTTGGGGGCATTAAGCCTTGTCAAAGTACAAGCCGCCCGGTATTCCGTTAATGCACCGCAAGCGATTACTGTAGGGCTTTTGAATCCAGGCAACCACCAGTTCATCTATCTTCCATGTCGTATTTATATAAAGCCACCAGCACATCTATCCTTTATGTCGTCTTTCTATAAAACCATTCTCCAACTGTTCGTCTACGTAACGGCTCGAGCCTATTCTAATAAAATAAGTTAATAAAAATCTTTAAATAAATATTTTTCCAGTGCTCAAATACTCTGATTCTCTTAACCACCCATCAATCATTTAACTACCCAGCTATTGGCATAAGTTTGTTTACTAAATAAAACGTTTACTAAAGACTAGTAGCCAAATACAAGAGGATTCATGGAAGTCTTACCGTACTGTTAACATTATATTTATATGCTTTGTATTTTCATGTTGAACACTATATTTATCCACTTTCTATTTGTCTTATTTAACACTATATTTATATGCTTTATATTTTGCTTATTAAACACTTTATTTAATTAAATTTTTGTGTCCTCCACTTTATTACTCTCTAAGTCTATTTAGCCACTTACTGTCTGTATTGGCAACTTAAATATATACGTTACATAAATGACCGTCCCAGTATCTATAGTCTAATAAATCTATTTATCATTAACTGTAAGAATTTAGTCTATGTTCTGAGCTGAGCTAGAAAAGGGATAACCCCGTGCTGTTATAAGGTCATCATCGGTTAGTCATACCGGGGTTTGGGTTTGAATTCAGTTGGCGTTTTGGAATTTATTCTTAAACGTGGACTGGGTTTGAACTCGGGTACTGTGTATGAGTAAGCGTGGTGTATTTATACCGGTACAGTTATTATATTTTTGGACGCCCTCCGTGGTGCTCGATGAAGAAATCTCCCACACCCTGCAGAGTGAACGGAAGTAAACAGTTAAATGATAAAAATATTCAATTTTTTTTGTGTCGTTTGTCATAATATCGATACGTATTTGGCGTATTAAAGTGCGCAAGTTAAATTATAGTAGTAAAACAAGTAATATAAATTTTTTTTCTCCCTCACATAAAGAATCAGTATATAGTACTCCCAAATATTGTTAAGAAACAGAGTGAAGATTTTTTTTGAAAAGAGAGCGGAAGCAATTCGTGCGTGTAATTAATTAAAATAAATGAGTTATTCCATAATGTTTTTACGAGTTCACTCTTGTCGTTTAAATCATATGAAAAAATAAAGAAGTAGAATTAAGTCCAGTTCTAAAAAAAATAAAAACGTGTACGCGTATATATATTTGTGTACGTATATATATATATATATTTTCGTTTGTTGAGAAAAATATTTTTTTTGAAAAAAGAAGAAAGAAGTAGGATTATTCTTGTGTTTTAAAAATAAAAAAACGTGTGTGCATATATATGTATGTTGCAATATAAAAAAAAAAAACCTTACCGGAGTCAGTATTAAATTTTTTTTTGCATATATAAATCTTAAATCAAAAATTATTAGGTCATATAAAAGTATATATTTGGGGATCAGTAGATTAAATTATCTATTGGTCACATGTTGCTGGCTGGCGCCTATCAAATAAATTTGTCAGCAAACATGTTTGTCCATACAGCAGTGGCGAGTGTTGTTTTAAAAGAGAGTAGGGTGGCATATATAAAAAGAGAGAATTACTGACAGAAATACAAAAAAATACTATGTTATGTACCCATTATGAATATGTATGTATTATAGGACTGAGGAGAACAGTGCGAACTGGGTGAAAGAAAGTTTTTTTTCCCTGTATATTTTTAGTAATGATTTTAGACATGTCATATGATATTCCTAAATAAAGAAAAAAAACGTAGATAACAAAAACCAGACTGAACGTAGGCGAAGGGAGAAAAGAGAGAAAGGAAGTAAGCCACACAAACAGTATCAGCAGCGGAGGAGGATTTGGCAAGGAGCAGGGATCAGTAACCTTTTATGATATATACAAATCAAAGCGTTGTACGAATCAAAGTCTTATGCTAAAAACATTTCTAAGGAAAAACGAAGCAGAAATAGAAGGAAACAAACAGAGGGAGCACGATCGCGATGCGAAGTTTAACGCGATCCTCAGAGAGGGGAGAGAGGACAGAAAGATCATGATGGCCATGTTGGCGCGTATGGTACAGATTGAAGAATGGTATATGGGGTCGGACGTTAAAACAGTTAGGGAAGGTAAAGAAATTATTAGTGCGAGGAGTGGAGCAGAGGACACAGAACCTCAACCAACTAAAATAAGGTTGGAACCTCGTGAGATTAGATTAGTGAATACAAATGCCAACTCTACTCAACAAAAATGTAAAGAATTAGATGTGACAGAAATTTCTCAGAGTCAAAGTTTTACTCTAGCAGATTTAGCTAAAGATGAAGTAATTACTGAGGAAATGGTCGTTTCAAATCTAATGCAAGCCAGCCCATCTCAAAGTGATGACACCAGTTTAGTAACTTCTAATGGAGTGGCTGTATCGATGTTGAAAGATATCAATAGAACAAAAGATACTGTTTTGAATAAATCTTCTGAAATCATAATTAATAATTCTGAGTTATCTTTTCATAATAATGATAAAGATGTTCTGTGGAAAAGTGATGATGAAAGATTAATGAAGTCATCAAAGTTAAAGTTTAGAAATGATGCTGAATGGCCTCCTGATATGAAAATGAAGAAAGTGGACAGATCTTTAGTTGTGTGCAATACTGCCCATTTTAATAAATTCCATGATTATTTATTTATGAAATGTGATCTGAACAAAATTGATGAGGAACTGAACTCTTTAAACAGAAATGATAAACTTTGTTTTAAAGCATGGACATATGTTAAAAAAAATAGTTTCATAAAAAATGGAGAAAAACTTCTCAACTCCCAAAGTGAAAATGTTATAATGGATGCCATTAGATCACAGAAAGTTAGAGAAATTCTTTTAAAGCAAGATACTTTTAATAATGAACAATATAATAATATACCAAAGCACAATATTGTGACCGCTTTTGCTATTTTAGTAAGAAATCTAAAAAGACATACCTATAACCCTTATATACCTCCCGACTCAGGGAGAAGGTAGAGATATACAAAATGATAACCTGGGAAATGACCACTATGACATGCACAAGATGATGAGAAAAGGAATTACGGTAATATACCCACCTTTATAAATGTTAAGTTCAAACCCTCACCCAGACTGTTCTCCAAGGTCAATCAATTATGTAAAAAAATGAATGGAAAAACTGTTAACCAGAAATTATGTATAATCATTTTTTTTTGTTGTTTTTTTTTATAAAGTGACAAGAAATGAAACAGACAGATCGGAGAACCGATCTTCGTTTCAGGTGTTTTTATGTACGGTAATTCAAACTACTGTTCGCCCGCAGTGAGATTTTGTCTATTTTAAGTTATAATATAAATTAGTTATATATTCTATAGTTTATAAATAAATATGTAAAGTTTCCGTATATAAATGTCACAAACCATGAAATAATATTCGTGTGTGCGTGGTTTGTGAATTTATATCATTTAATTTAAAGTTTCAGTGCGGGCGTATTTGTTTTAAATTTTAGTTTTAAAATTGTATAAAGTCGTTTAAAAATACTGATCAAAAATCACATTCCTTTGATCAGTGTTTTTAATTAAAATCTAATTGCACAAATGTTCAGAGCAATTAAGTTGTATTCAAAATTAGTAAGGAATTTTGATATGTAATTACTGTATCGATTTAAAAATGGCATATTAAATTAAAAGATTGCTAAAAACAGATAATTGATTGTTGGTCAAGCTGCATCGCTAGAGGTTAGAGAAAGTAGGCGGAGCCTAAAACAAAAACAAGTCGGGAAGGTCAGCAGTGGCTATTTTAGAGAAAAACTTACATTCTAACTTTTGTAGTGTGTGAGAGAGGTAATCTCGAGACAACACAGCAGTTGAGTATAATTCAAACATTATTATTAAGAAGTTTATCAGTGAATCGCAATGTTGATGGGCTAAGTGCCAGGAGCTGGTCTCTGCCCCGCCAATATGGATCTTCGTGCCGCTGTTTGATCATGTTTCATGTAACTCACAATTTCCAACTTCCAATCTCAAAATTAGCTATGCCTTACAAATAACTTTCAAAAATGCGCGCCTACGTTCGTCACAAGCCAAGCTGGATGAAGAAAGAAGAGTAACTTTGTTACACGAACTTTAATTTTCTTCCGTGCTTAATGTTATCAATCAAACAAATCACATGTAAGTTTTTATGTCATTTATAATGCTATTATTTAACCTGTCAGTAAATTTTCTTTTTCTTTTTTTTTTAATCCTCTGCTCTAGTCTTTAGAAATCATTTATAAAATTGTAATTAATAGTAATAATATTTCAACTGAATGCATTTATATTTTCTTATGTTGCTTATTTCATAGACAAACATTGCCAATAGTAATATTTCCAACTCTGTGTAAACTAGTGTGTAATAATGATCAATTTAATTTAAAAGTAATTTCATGTTCTGAATTAAATATTCTTCCACATTCCGAGTTAGTAAATGTTAAATCACTTTATTATTCTATGTTAAGTTGTTATAAAATTACAATCTAAGTTTCAATATTAAATATATATATATAATAGTTTCAAAGTGTTATTGTAATGTCATGTCTGATCTGAGAAATAACTACCTGTGTAATTTGATACTGTCGCTACCGCCTGTCAACCTGAAGGGTTAGGAGTCCCAGAGTAAAATTAACTATTTCTTGTTTTTTCACCATCAGTTTAATTTCGCTATGTTTTATAGGGATAAGGATCTCAGCCTGTGGCGTAGAAACAGACTAATAGATTCCAGGTTTTATATAATTTCTTTTAAAAATCCGCTTCAAGTATTCGTCCTTCACGTCTGTGGCAATGCCTTCCCTTCGCTGAAATTAGCGTCTCGCCATTCTACCATTGGGGAATGAAAGCAGTTTTTCTTTCCCGGTAATCTCTTGGATCACCGGGGTTCGAAATGATCCCGGCTGGTTGTCGTGTCCCGGAGCTACTTGGGGGCATTAAGCCTTGTCAAAGTACAAGCCGCCCGGTATTCCGTTAATGCACCGCAAGCGATTACTGTAGGGCTTTTGAATCCAGGCAACCACCAGTTCATCTATCTTCCATGTCGTATTTATATAAAGCCACCAGCACATCTATCCTTTATGTCGTCTTTCTATAAAACCATTCTCCAACTGTTCGTCTACGTAACGGCTCGAGCCTATTCTAATAAAATAAGTTAATAAAAATCTTTAAATAAATATTTTTCCAGTGCTCAAATACTCTGATTCTTTTAACCACCCGTCAATCATTTAACTACCCAGCTATTGGCATAAGTTTGTTTACTAAATAAAACGTTTACTAAAGACTAGTAGCCAAATACAAGAGGATTCATGGAAGTCTTACCGTACTGTTAACATTATATTTATATGCTTTGTATTTTCATGTTGAACACTATATTTATCCACTTTCTATTTGTCTTATTTAACACTATATTTATATGCTTTATATTTTGCTTATTAAACACTTTATTTAATTAAATTTTTGTGTCCTCCACTTTATTACTCTCTAAGTCTATTTAGCCACTTACTGTCTGTATTGGCAACTTAAATATATACGTTACATAAATGACCATCCCAGTATCTATAGTCTAATAAATCTATTTATCATTAACTGTAAGAATTTAGTCTATGTTCTGAGCTGAGCTAGAAAAGGGATAACCCCGTGCTGTTATAAGGTCATCATCGGTTAGTCATACCGGGGTTTGGGTTTGAATTCAGTTGGCGTTTTGGAATTTATTCTTAAACGTGGACTGGGTTTGAACTCGGGTACTGTGTATGAGTAAGCGTGGTGTATTTATACCGGTACAATATACATTGTACTCATCCCAATCAACCATGGCCAATTATCAGATCACTAAAGCATTAAGGTCAACACATTGAAAGTAAAGACAAAAATAGATATAATGTTAGGGTCGTTCACATAAAAACAGGTTAATGTATAAAGATTATTAAAATTAATTTGCCTTAATCAAATTTCAGATTTCTTACTAAAAAATTCTATAGTAAACAAATTTAATTGCATTTTTCATCTCACGTTGTCATTTATATAGTGGATGTTATCCCAGTAAAAAGATATGATCCAATTTTTGCTAATATCCAAATACAATAAATAAATTTTAATTTAAAATTAATCATGAAACTCTGATATTAAAATAATTATGTAGCAATCTAGAATGGTATTCGTGATACTATGAATAGGAAAGGGATTTTGTTGCTACCCATATATCATACAAAAAATTATCTTATAATCTTAATCAAAATAAAATAATACTGCTAATTAATGATGTCACTGAAAAACATCAACTATATAAATTTTAATAAAGTTACTTTTATAATCTTTTTGTGCTCTTATACTTTAATCTTAAAATATATGTGTGATTTTGGACTTTCTGATAATGCAGATGATGATAGAGATACAAATTCAGAAATAATAATTGAATAAATATTTTATTAATACTAATAAATATGACAAGGGTAAATCATTATTATTTTAAAAAGATCAGATTTATGTATAAATAACATTTAACTTATTAAAAATGAATAAATAAATAGATACAATATGATTTAACTATTAATACAAAAAACACTCACGTTTATATATTAATGCACCTTTTATTCCCATACCTCACAGTATGTAATATTTTTAATGATATTAACAAATAAATCTGACCAACAATATAACAGAGTTGAATTTTGAAGATGCATAATTTCATAGACACTTGAAAATAATTATAAATTTAAGTATAAAACATTTTATCAATGTTCTTAAAGCATAAAATGTGACTAGGCATATCAAAAATATCAACATTCTCAAGTTATTCTGATTGAATCAAGAGCAAAATCAAAGCATAATTAGCGTCAGGCAAACATCAAATTACACTCAAAAATAAACACTTGTCCAAAAGTATTTATAAAAAATTAGGACCTTAACTCTAATCTTAATAAATATACCAAAAATAAACCGTCACAAAAGATTGTCAAAAATATAGCATTATTAGCTATCTTACAAGCATAACAATAATAATATATATAAAAATATCGTTAATCATATTACCTCTTATGGCAACAAACAAATACATGCTGGAAAAATCAATAAAATATAATAATTAAAGCAAAATATATCTAGGCACATGCATTGTGGCTTAGCAATCAATAAGAATAATATACATCTATTCCATTAATCCCTCCACACATTTGGGCACACTCTAAACAATTCCATACAGACATATATGTTTCTTTTGATTATATTAGAATACAGTAATATTCTGAGAATTTCCATAACCAATATAGTTCAAATCAAATATAAATAATAAATAAACAATAACGTCAATATAATACACATATAAATAAAACGTACATCTAACTTTTTTACCATTTAATAGTTCTTAAGTCCTAAAATCATTGATTTTGATGCCATATTGTAGCACAATAGTTTAAATAATGATTCATTGGACGTGTTGAAGACTTTATTAAATCATCAGAACGATATGCATATTAAATATTGACGAAACAATTTATTAAAATCCGAGGTACATAAAATAATTTAAATGTTGACGTAATTTATAAACCATTCAAGGTAAATAGCAAAGTAAATGTTGAAATAATATGAAGATAATAAAATGTAGTTTCTTTTTTTGCAGCAATTAAAAGCATAAAACAATGAAACACTAGTAATCATATTATTTATTCTAACCGGTACGAAAATGATGTTATTTACTTTTGCAATAATGTGAATATTTAATTAACGAAAATATTTATAAAAAAATATAATACAAGTTCTAGTCAAATAACACAAAACTTTATAATAAAATAGTAGTTTGTCAGAGTACAATACCTATTTCCAGATACTTGAAATTCATAATGAAGAGTATAATATTCATTTTGAAGCAATAGGAAGACTATAGTAAACACCCAGTTTATTATATATTTTATTTTATTATTTATAGACAGATAAGGTGTTGAATGGCAATAAAATACTTTCAAGCACTAATATTTATTCTGCATTTCCAGAACAATGCAAACAATTTCTTTAAAATGTAATAACTAAAATATAGGCTTATTATATACGCGTATTAATATATGAAATATATCCGGTATATGAGCACAGACTTTCACACAACTCACAACTCTATCTCATAACACTAATACACTTGATTACATATATGTCGAAAAGTTAAATAATCACTAATAAACGTATTTTATGATAAATCAGCCAACATCAATTGGTCCAGATTATTATGTCTACACATATATGTAATAAGTCCTCAGATATACAGGAAGATAGCCAATATTCATACTTTAATGGACAGGCTCTAATCTAATCCATACTACAACTCTTCGACCATCCATCCAATTGAAAATCTGATGATGCAATGTTCAAAGGCACCATGAGGCCCAAATTCTCGTCACAAGCAACTGCATATTAATAAAAGTTCAAGCAATATAATTATACCTTCCACAAACTTTGTTATCACACAGCATTATGATAGTATATCACTTCCTTCCATAATTATGCATTGTTGATGCTCTCTGAATGGTGTATGTGCTGAGGAAATTCTGTAGAGTGACAGATTTACCAAAGCCAAAGATCCAAGAAGATAATTATTCTAGTAGTGCATGGTACTTTGAGCATTCTATCATCAAATTTTCAATAAAATAGATGGCTGAAGAGTTATGGGGTAGAATGGATTGAAGCTGGTCCATTAAAGTATGGAGATTTGCTCTCTTAATATAAGCTGAGCATTGATTGTATATATGTGTGGAGATGTTTATCTGGAAAAACTGATGAGTCCTGGTTTAGCATGAAATACGTATATGTTGGTGACTATCTTTTCAATATGCATGTGATCAAGTGTGTCAGCAGTATGAGATAGCGTGGATAGTTGAGGGTCAGGTGAACATCTGAATTCAAACCCCCTAAATATTACATATTGGATTGCAGGTATGATAAAGCTGTACTGTCGAAAAAAAAATTCATATATTAAAATAAAAAAAAACAGTTATAAAAACACGAATAAAAACAAAGAATAAGATGTGGTTAGTTATAGTAGTTTTTCTAAGGTCAGTCAGCCTATAATACATGTGGTTAATAGCTTTTATACAAAGTGTCAGGTGATAGATGACTAATTAGTGATTGAGAATTACGATGCTAATTAACTAATTAATTTAGGAGACTTAAATTGAATATTTTAAAAATAACTTTTTAAATTAGTTTGTCTAAAACATTAGACAAAACAAAAAATTAATATTACATCATCTTATTACATCATGCATTTACAAATTATTATTTAATACATTGTACAGGCATAAACCTGCATCTATATATGTAATATATGCGGGATTCGAACTCAGAATTTCCATCATCAGATTTTCAATGAAATGGAAGGCTGACGAGTTGTGAGTTGGAGTAGTTTGAATCCTGTCCATTAAAGTATGAAGATTGGCTATCTTAATATAAAGCTGAGCACTGATTGTATATATGTGTGGGGATAGTAATCTAGACCAACTGATGATTGCTGGTTTAGCATGAAATACGTATATTGGTGATTATTTATCTTTTCAATATGTGTGTGATCAGGGGGGGTCAGCAATATCAGATGGCACTGAGAATAGTGGATCGTGTGAAATTATTATTTAATAAATAAAAACATTATAGTCTAATAAATATTCTATTTATTTAAATATATACATATATATTCTAACAAAATAAATTTATCTAACAAAATGAATTACTTCATGCTTATTAGGGGATTGAAATGTTTAATAGGCTTCCACGTTGTAGCCAAATCTAATTAAAATATATTTTCCTTAATATTGGTTTTTGAAAGATGAAAATTTTCTTAAATATAAATTAACGAAAGATGCATTTCTTCAGTATCAATTAAACATGCGATATATAGATTAAATAATTTCTCAAGTGCAATGTATAGATTAATATATTTCATACGTATACATTATATATAATCTATTTCGTGCGACCGCATTATAAGCCAAGTGTAACTCATTAAAAATCAATTCAAAACAAATGAAAAGTTATTCCTTATTTTGTTAACTTTATAAAAAACTTATTAAATTAACATAAAACGCATTTTGCAATCTCTCGACAGGTCGTCCACATTGTATTTCAAACACAACTAAACGATTGGGAGAGCTTACAAATATCACATATATTATTGGATAGTTTAAGCTAATTATAACTTTATTCTAACCAACGAAAATTTTATTCAAATGATCGCACACCCACGTTATGGATTGATTATACTATATTTAAATCTATATGACATTTACACACTTGCAGATAAATTGCAATGCCAATTACAACATTTTAAGGATGGATCGATGGATGTTTCACCATTCCCAGCTGACATTATTTTTGAACACTACTGGGATGATGATGATGGTACAGAACATCTATGAGCTTAATTGCCACGGCGCTAAATTGCAACCTTAATCAAATATAAAGATTAAATCTCAATTCAATACTCTTAGGGATAATATTTCATGAATGGGTTTAGACGTAATCGATTTAGAGCACACTGAGAACACATTAAAATTGACAATATTAATATCTTTAAGAATTCCAGGTTATTCCCAGTGCATTCTCCATTCACTATGATTAAAGCTACAATTAAATTTTATTCTAATCATAAAGTTCTATATTCATCTGCACCTTCCTGATCCACTCCTCCATCAACTTCACATTCATATGTCTATTACACTATTATTTATTTGACTATTAAAATTTACATTTTTTTTACTAGCTCATTTCTTTCATTATAATCTCTTCTCAGGGTTTTTCGAATAATTAGGTGTGGAAACCAAATAAGCTGCGATAGATTATTGGTGATAAACACACCTCTCTTGACCGCCTCCAAGGTGATCTTGGTGGTTTTTAATGCAGTTTAATATCCATTTACATTAAAGCTCAATATTTTAAGCCTGTTAAAATTTTTATAAACACATCATAAACATATTTACTATTATAACAAAATTATAAAGAAGTGTGTCTAGAGAGGGGTTTAATACAATGGATGGGGAAATGATTTTATGCCCACCCCACTGCACTCGCTATCACTCAATAACTATCTCTATTCACAGTTTATACTTCAATACTATTAAATTATTTTGTAATTTTGAGTATCTGAAATTAACCTTTTAAATAATCTTACTGAATATTAGTTACACACATGATAATTCAAATATTAATAATAATATATTGATGTATGATTGGATTGGAAATATTTAGACAATAATAACCCACAAAAACATTAAGACATATGCAAACTTTATTTAAAACAAATAACAAATATTATTTGACAAACTACAATTTCATACATAAACATATACATTATGTTTACGCTTTCATTTTATCTTAAATATAGTAAATACCAATTCCTTCCCATTTTCAATGCTTTCTCTTTTATTACTGATTTATTTTAGAACTAATTTCTACCCTAATTAAATCTAATAATTTTATTTAACAAATTTAAAATTAATATTCCCTCGCAAATTTTTTCATCTTATCCTCTCATCCTGATCAAACATTCTTTTGCCCTAATCTTTACAAGAGAGATATCTTAAAATCATGAGACTAAGTCATTGCAAATAAATTGGCATCAAGCCCAACCATCATCACAGTGCACACACTCTATATTCATGTTCTTATAACATAATAATATTTTAACAATATTACCTTTTCAGCGAAGTTCTCAGCTGGCCATGTAAATATTTATTAAATAAATTTATATACGCATTGCTTATGCCTACGCTTAAACATTCCTTTTATTTAACCCTTAATTTCCCATTTATCATCATTATTATTTTTGGCTCGAATGATAAATTAAATCTACAAAACAATACCCAAATACACCAAGCGCACATACATTATCTGCATTCATTCTGATATTAAATTGAGTTTGCGACCTGGTATCCGATACTTATAATAATGCTTATCATGGCTGTCTCTCATACACATGTAAGGTATACCAAATATTAATATGAGGCAGGCAGTGACCCAAATAAGAAAGAACCTTTTCACTAAGGTTGAGATATGCGAGGATCTTTATTGCTCAGTCATACAAAAACATATGTATACCAATCACCTCTGGCCATCAAAATCAGAAACCTTCTTACGGTGTAGAGAATATTCAAGTGGGAAAACTCTTCCACTATGTTCAAATACTTTATGAATATAGCATAAATCTTAGTGAGCTAGACTTCACTGGTTTTGTGGAGATCTTTGTCTATCCACATACATACAGGTTGAAACATCAAATTATACAAGTAAAACTTTCACAACTTTAATATTCTTGCAAATTAGTGCACTGAAATATGAGCCCATAAATTTTCCAAGCATAAATCAGCTTGTTGCTGGCCTTAAATCTATGATAACAATAATAATAAACAATAAAAAATGCGTATAAAATTCTCAAAACTATTTCCATGCACTTTTATAAGAAATTGATGATGATGTAACTCAATAGACAAGCAATTTATTTATAAGTCTAAGCATTTGACAATAATTTCTGATGCTAATAATAATATCTCTTAAGTGTTTTTTTTTAAATTGTTTGTAAAGCATTTTAAATAAGGCATATCAGAACGACATGATATAAATTTCACCTACCCCCAAAATGACAATAATAGCAAAAGCATTTAAATAAACACATATAAAATCATCTGATGTCAATATCACCTACCCCCAAAATAACACCTTTATAATTACAGCATGAATTAATTTCAAAATGGGTATACATACTTGAACATAAAGAAAGAAATTCTCTTTTTTATATATAGATATTAAATGTCCTACATACATTATAGCGAATAATAAAAAAAAAAAATATACTTATATAAAGTTCTTTAGCAAGTTTCCTCCAAGTTCCTGATTTCCACTTTTCCTTTTTCCATTCCTCCATCGGTTTATAAGAGCACATAAGTCTTTGTAGCAAAAAGTTCTTTTGATGGAATTTGGTTCTTCTGCCATCATAAATACAATTTTTATTTTGTTGAACCACATTCCACATTTACAATTCTATGCAGGTTACAGGTAAACTTTTTAATTTTATGCAGGTTATAGTTAAACTTTTTAATTTTATGAAGATTTCAGTTAAACAGCCTTCATTTAACTTTTTCATAATATAAGTCTGTTTTATGAAGATTTCAGTTAAACAGCCTTCATTTAACTTTTTCATAATATAAGTCTGTTTTTGATTGTCCTTTTTCATCGTTAAATTCATTTTATATATTTAAATTGACTTACATATATATCAAACTTCTGAGTTTTAAATTTCACTATTTGCTGATACAATTATGATTACTGGGTTAACTTCTGGAGATTAAAGAGGTGTGCCCACTTAAAATTTATTCACTACACATTGTCTTTTCTTATGACAATGTTAGATTTAGCCAAGTTATCCTTAAGAGACAAAAAGTAACAATACATGGTTTTTAAATTTTATAGCACAGTTTTCTTTAAGTCAATGAAAGAAAACTTGCAACAGAAAAGCTTCAAATATAACCAACCCCTCCCCTCTGCTAACAGAGTTTTTATAGAGAAATCCATCTGGTCAACTGGCCACTTTCTCTTCCTTAATTAATTGACTTGTCCCCCTTTTCTCTATTAATTTTAATCTTTTTGCTCTTTCAGAAAAACAGGCCCACTTCACGTCTGTATTTTAAACAATTAATTTTACAATTCAACAGCTATAATTGCCAATTAATTTTTGACATTTCACAGACTATCATCGTTAATGGTCTAAATTAATGGTCCACTTAAACTCCTTAGTGAAATCTGTATCTTTTAAAGACTCTGATAATTGACTGAGTAATATAACACCAATGAAACCCATATGGAAAGTAAATAACAGAAAAAAGCTTACTTACTTTTTCCATTAAATAATGAAACAAAATATATTTTATATCCCAGTTTCAAACTCAGACTTTGAATTAAATTTGTCTGCTAATATCAAACTTATTAAAATGATTTAATTTCTTATTTAAAGATTGCTTTACAAAATGATAAGGAACGATTATTGATTGTGAATTTTACAATTAAAATCTATAATCAGATTACATACACACACGTGTTTCATATACACATTTTTTTAAATTGACTGATTTAATGCCTTAATCTTTATTTATTACAACTATTCTACCTATATTATTATTATTTTTCATTTACTTTCATGAACTACTTATTTCTCACTTAGTATAAAATAATGTCCACTCATCATCACTATCTAATGTAGTTTTTAATAGACACACATCTCTTCCCTTTTCTCAGTTAACCTATCAACAAATATATACATTTTGCTTTTCTAAATATGTTTTTAATATTAACTTGACCCATAAATAGAACTAAAATAGTCTTTTGGATAGAAACATCTTAATAATAAATTTTTAGATTGCTTACTAAGCCAAACATACACAATCCCTGTAAAGATGGGTTCAAAGCTAGTCTTTGCTAAAATCTTCTTATTAAAGAGAAAAAAATACATATATTATGAGGAAAATTTCGATGTAACCTACTCTTGCTTATTTAACTCCAAAACTGGAGTCTTGGACAAATCCAAGGGCTACAATATATATATTAAAATTCCAAAATATTAATTTGAGTACAATATTTTTAAAGTAGATAATTTTATAAAGAAAACATTACCCAATAAAATTGGATTAAATATTTTTATCTTTCAGAGAAGAAAGTTGAAATGTAATCATTTTCCCCTTAAAATTTTAGCTTTAAATTGAAAGAGATAACGCACATTCACACTTACTATAGATATTTAAAATATGACTTTTTTAATTTAATACGATTTGCTAATTATTAATATTTATAAAATATTAGATTATTATTAAGCTAGCAATTAAAACTATATTTCTAAAATGAATTGTAACAAATTGACTATATTAATAAAAATCAGCAAAGTATTATTGAAATTATTGAAGTGTCGATTTTATAACAACTTAACTTAATAACTGAAACACACAGGCTTATATATACCTGTGTTTATATATGTAGTATATAGGGTATATGAGCACAGACTTTCACTCCACCCTATCTCATAACACTGATACACTTGAACACATATATGTCGAAAAGATAAATAATCACCAATATACGTATTTCAAGCTAAACCAGCAATCATCAGTTGGTCCAGATTACCATCTCCACACATATAATACGTATACAAGCGATGGACAGATATCTCTACTATGTAATAACTGAAACCCAAGGCTTACGTATACCTGTGTTTATATATGTAATATATAAGGTATATGAGCACAGACTTTCACACAACCCAACACTCTCCACCCTATCTCATAACACTGATGCACTTAAACACATATATGCCAAAAAGATAAATAATCACCGATATACGTATTTCATGCTAAACCAGAAATCATCAGTTGGTCCAGATTACCATCTCTACACATATATGCTATAAGTGCTCAGATAAATATTAAGATAGCCAAACTTTATACTTTAATGGACAGGCTTCAATCTACTCCACACTCCAACTCTTCAACCGTCCATTCAATTGAAAATCTGATGATGCAATGCTCAAAGGCCACCCTGAAGCATCAGAGTGGCCTTTGAGCATTCCATCATCAGATTTTCAATTGGATGGACGGTTGAAGAGTTGGAGTGTGGAGTAGATTGAAGCCTGTCCATTAACGTATGAGGTTTGGCTATCTTAATATATATCTGAGCACTTATAGCATATATGTGTATAGATGGTAATGTGGACCAACTGAGGATTTCTGGTTTAGCATGAAATACGATATTGGTGATTATTTATCTTTTCGATATATATGTGTTCAAGTGTATCAGTGTTATGAAATAGTGTGGAGAGTGGTGGGTTGTATGAAAGTCTGTGCTCATATACCCTATATATAACAACTTAACTTAATAAATACATGTAATAGCTACATTAAGAGTGCAATTATATCTTTAAAATATAAGAGGTTAAGAATAAGTTATGCTCCCTAGCTATTTCTCTGTCTACATATCTATATATTTTTATGATTACCTATTTGTCTCTATATCTCTGTATTTATCTACAAGTGTTTCTATATTTCTGTATATTTATACACCCAATCATTGATGTAACTAGCTAGCCAGCTATCAATCTTTATTAACATAACTATATCTGTATTTATCAATATGTCTATTAACTTACATCTCTATGGATATATCTATGTAGCTATCAATCTATGTATGTCCATATATATCTATTTATTTATTTGTATCACATCTATGTACGTATCAAACTATGTATTTACATATCTATCTATTTATTTATTTGTCTCACATCTATTTATCTATTTAACTATCTGTTTATCCACTCATTCTTCTTTTTATCTATTTTCCCTATCCATATAACTACCTACTGATTTATCTCTTCATCAATCAAAATTTCTATGTAACTTCTAGACTTTTACTCATCAGTCTATCTATCCAAACTTCTATTTAATTGTCTAACTACTGTTTTAGACATTCATCACTCTATCTATATATCTACTTTTGTAGGCTTTTTATTTATTCATTTTTCCCTTTTTCCTCTGTCTACCCTATCTATCAATTTAATGTTCATATGACCATTACTACTCCATTGGTCAGACAACAATTCAATCATTCATCCGTCCATTATTCGACTTTTTACTGATCTATCTATCTATCTATCTATCTATCTATCTATCTATCTATCTATCTATCTATCTATCTATCTATCTATCTATCTATCTATCTATCTATCTATCTATCTATCTATCTATCTATCCATCTATCTATCTATCTATCTATCTATCTATCTATCTATCTATCTATCTATCTATCTATCTATCTATCTATCTATCTATCTATCTAGCTTATCTATCTATCTATCTATCTATCTATCTATCTATCTATCTAGCTTATCTATCTATCTATCTATCTATCTATCTATCTATCTATCTAGCTTATCTATCTATCTATCTATCTATCTATCTATCTATCTATCTATCTATCTATCTATCTATCTATCTATCTATCTATCTATCTATCTATCTATCTATCTATCTATCTATCTATCTATCTATCTATCTATCTATCTATCTATCTATCTATCTATCTATCTATCTATCTATCTATCTATATATGTAATCTTATAATTGAATATTTATAAATGCAGTAATTAGATATATGTAAAGTATAACATTTAAAATTTTATCCACTTATGATATCTATCTATCTATCTATCTATCTATCTATCTATCTATCTATCTATCTATCTATCTATCTATCTATCTATCTATCTATCTATCTATCTATCTATCTATCTATCTATCTATCCATCCATCCATCCATCCATCCATCCATCTATCTATCTATCTATCTATCTATCTATCTATCTATCTATCTATCTATCTATCTATCTATCTATCTATCTATCTATCTATCTATCTATCTATCTATCTATCTATCTATCTACCTATTTATCTATATATATATATATATATGTAATCTTATAATTGAATATTTATAAATACAGTAATTAGATATATGTAAAGTATAATTAAAAAAAAATCACTTAGGAGAGCTTTCGTCTATCCTAGTAGACAGGCAGCAAAAGTTAAGATCACGGAAATTGTGAAAGGTTAGCCTAGCAATCAGTTAGTTGACAAAAACTAGGAGGATAGTGAAAAGCACTCATAAGTGGATACAATTTTAAATGTTATACTTTACATATATATATATATATATATAATTACTGCATTTATAAATATTCAATTATAAGATTACATATACTGATTTAAAGAAATACAAACAACGATTTATAACATTATTATATTTGTTTTCCTATGTATTTATTTATTTATCCATCCATTATACCATCTATCTATTTAACTATTTAGATAATGTCTATTTATTTCTATCTATCTAACTATCTACTTACATACTTTTTTGTCTATCTATTTATCTACCTCTTCTCTTCTTTTATCTATCTATTAGATATATGTTGGATAGATAGAAAACCAGAAAAATAAATGGTAGAGATACCGATAGGTATCTATATATATATATAATGTCCGTTAATTAATACAAAATTGTAATTACAATAAAAATAATAATAATAATAATAATAATAATAATAATAATAATAATAATAATAATAATAATAATAATAATAATAATAATAATAATAATAATAATAATAATAATAACAATAACGGTAACAGACTATTATAAACAATCCTTAAATTCGCAGAAGTACTTTCGGTTAATTTTCTTTTTGAATTTTAATGGCAGTTGAGGCAGGTTCAAGAAATTAACTGAAAGTACTTCTGCGAATTTAAGGATTGTTTATAATAGTTTGTTACCGTTATTATTATTTTTTTTGTATATATATATAAGATAGATAAGTGTTGAGAAGAATGGCAGAATAAAGTGATTTATAGATAAATAATAGAAAGATGGCTGGATTGAAAACTGATTAATAAATAAATAGGTAGAGTGAATGATAGTTCAAGGAAGATATATATATATATATATATATATATATATATATATATATATATATAAAGAGAGAGAAAGAGAGAGATAGGAAGGTGAAGAGATCATTAAATTAGGTGATGGTTATATATATATATATATACTGATGTCTAAATAAATAAATAGATAAATAGATAATTAGATAGATATACAGATGGATAAATGGACAGAAAAATAGAAAATCAGATAGTTAAGGACATAAATCAATATATATATATTCTACCTAACCCGCCCTCAACTCTCTCTATATATTTAGTCTTTTTCTTTTAATAATAATATATAAAGTACGTCGTCCCGTAAATTTGTATAAAGCATCATTTATATAAAGTAATAACAATGTCCCAAATTTTATTATAACGACTCGATCAGAATTCTATACCACTCTCTTACACAGAATCCTATCACAGGGTGGTTAGTGCTATGGGTGGAGTAATCAATATCATTGGAAAACTTTTGCCAATAACATTTATACTCGTTTACTAGAACACGTATTAGCCAATCAAACTTTTATTTATTTAAAGGAAGAAATCCTATGGGCGCCAGCCGAGCTTGTCGACAAGTCTGCTTGACCAATACGGTCTAGTACCCGCTCCCGCTAGCTCAGCTAAAATAATCAATACAATATACTCCGCCTACTTAAAAAATCACTTTTAAAAATCTTTTCTACGCTAACTTTCTCGCTTTCTCTTTTCTTTATTTTAATTATTTAAATAAAATCTAATTTGAGTAATAACTAAACAATGAAATATTTATTTACGCTATTATACTTCGTTTTGTCTTATAACACAATTATCTACACTTTCGATCAAGTTGAAATAAAATTTAATGCACTCAAAGTTCCATATTATAAATACAAATTAATCATACGCATACGCTTACATTTGAAGTAACAATAAAATCTCATATAAATACATTTAGAAATAATCATACGCATACACTGATATTTAAACTCACACTAAAATACATTTGATAAAATAATTATACGCATTTATTTATATTGGCAATCACACTGAAATCTCTGGGCATTGGAGCTAACGACAATTAGTAGTTCATAAGATAAAGTTCAGAGTTTATTATTACGGCTTTAATTAGTGAGTTAGAAATTGAAACAAATATTACCTAGCTTTCTCCCCTCTGCATGGTTTTTTGAGCATTGCTTCAATAGTGTTTCCTTCGGTCAGTTAGCGCTAACTGCTTGCAATCCGTTCCCGATGTCTTTGGGATCATGTGGGCTCCACGTGGACACTCCGTCTCCTTCTTGTTTATGTGACCATGATCGAATCTGGAACTGTCCGCTGATGTTATTGCCTGGAAGGATTCGGCCAGTTGTTCACACGATGGTTTTAGCAATGCAGCATAGTATAATTAATGAACGACAATTGCTTAATAATTGCTTAGGAATAATAATACAAGCATTGATTAATAGAATAGAAAATTTGCCCCTTTTATATTTACAGTTCTTATCTCGCGGATTCAATCTACAATACGTAACTAATCCTCTGGTGTTTCAGTTATGGTCCGTGCTGATTTTCTGGTGTTCGCATTGGTTATTTAATTTCTTTGTATTCCCTGCTAGAGTTATTTCACTTTCTTTGTTATAGTCATTTCAATTCCTTTGTTACAGTTTTTCCAATTTCTTTGTTAAAGTTATTTGCACTAATTAGCCGTTTACTGGAAATTTCTTAGGTTTGTCATTAGCTCCCATTGTTTATTACATTCATTCAATTACACATATAATTTTTCTTTTTATTATGATTATAAGACAAAACGAATTCCACCTTGCTTTTTCCTTTTTTTTTTCTTAAAGCAATTTTAAATCGAATTTCAGTTTAGTCAAATCAAATTTCTAATCAAATCAAACCTAATTATATCAATTCTTAATTTTTTTTAGCTTTTATTTAATACGACTCAAAATTATATTTTAGAAAACTATTTATTTTATGCTTTTAACGCTCACCTGTCTATGAAAAAAAAATCTTTATTTTATTTTACCTTACACGAACTTTTAATTTTATTAATATTTACACAAATCGCTTATTAATTAATATTATTTTTTAAATTATGTGTACCGCCAACGCACACACACTCCTTCCTAATATATCTCGGTACATTTCTCCGTCCCCCCTTTTTGAAACTAAAATATCACTCTGAGGTTTTAGTTTTAACGTTTAATTTTAATTTTATTCGATTTAATTTGATGGACGTTCGTCTTCTCTTATTCTTGGATGTCCGTATTCTCGTTAAGTCTTCTTCTTCAGCAATTGTAAGGATCGCGCATTGTACGTTCCCTTACAGTCGGACCCTAGGGCGACTTTGAAGGCATTATTTCCGTACTCCTTTATGATTTTGTATGGCCCGTCGTATATCGGTTGGAATTTCTTGTATATCCCCTTTTCCGGATGGCTTACTGGGTTGACCCTTACCATGACCTCATCTCCCAGTTTGAACATAGCCTTGTTCTTCCCTTGTCTCCTCTGTCTTATATTTCCCATCTTTCTGAGTTTACAGCGTGCTTCAGCTGCATCTTTCTTTTTATCAATAGGTGGTGTTTTAATCGGTAAAGGGGTTTTGAATGGGTACGGGGTATTTCTCCCGTGATGAAGCCTGATGGGTTCGAACCCGGTGGATTCATTTTTTGACCAATTTATTATGTTTGCCACTCTCATGGCCTCTTTTACCCATCCACGATGATTGGTTTGTAGATATACATGAAATAAGCGTCCTAATTCCCTCATGACTCGTTCGCAGGGATTAGACTGCGGATTACGAATCGAAGTGAGAATATGTCTGATCTGGTGGCGCTTCGTCCACCTTTTCCATTCCTCCGACATAAAGGGAGTTCCATGGTCTGATATTATCTGCTTTGGGGTTCCCACGTCTCGAAAATGTTGCCGTTCAAGTACTTGTATAGTTTGTTTAGCATTAGCTTGCATTACCGGATATATCGCTACGAATTTGGAAAAAACGTCATACGTTACAACAAGATATTTCTTTCTATTGAACTGGGGTAGAGGTCCGTAAAAATCTATTGCCAGTAGGCTGTTAGGCTGGTATGCATATATAGGTCTCAACGGGCCCACGCTTGATGAGTTCTGAGGCTTTGTTTTTGCACATACAGTGCATCCCTCAATGACGTCTAAAACACTTTTATACATTCTTGGCCAATAAAACCAATTGCCTATCAACCCTTCCATCTTGCTTGCCCCATAGTGTCCATACTTTTCATGTATGAACATGATTATTTGTTTTCGCATATTCAATGGGAGAACGACTCGTGTATGCTCCTCATCTCTTATTTTACGCTGTAAAATCCCATTTTTCAAACAATATTTTTTTTCTTTCCAGGCCGTATTGTTTACAGGTCCTCCCGTAGGCTGACGGCGCAAGTGGTCTATTATTTGTTTACACTCTGTATCATCTTCTTGCGCTTTCATTAACCCTTTCAAACTGCACTCTATGTCCTCGCCTTTATCTACTTCCGCCGCTGCTATGTATGCATCATTACAGGTTAAATGTTGCTGCGGTGGATCTATCGGATAGCGACTTAAAGCATCTGCCGCCATATTGTCTTTGCCTGGGCAGTACTGTACGCGATAGTTGAATTCTTGTAAGATCAGACTCCATCGGATTAGTCTACTATTCGTGAGGAAGCTATGATTAAGGAACTCAAGGCTCCTATGGTCTGTGATCACTATCACCTGCGACCTGATTAAATACTGTCTAAACTTCTTAAAGGCCCAGACAATTGCTAAAGCCTCCCTCTCAGTTACTGTATAGTTTTTTTCTAGCTTACTTAATAAGCGACTTATAAAGAATAACACCCCATATTTCCCATCGTCCTGTTCCTGAGATAATGTGGCTTCCAGGCCCACTCCACTACTATCAGTTTGTACTATAAATGGTTTGTTAAAGTCTGGGTAAGACAGCATGACCTCTTTTAGAAACCCCTCTTTTACCTTTTCAAAACTACGCTCTTGTAGCTCCTCCCACATCCACCTTTTGTCCTTCCTTAATAACTGTAAGAGAGGTTCCATGTCTGAGGAAAAAATTTTATAAAATCGGTTGAAAAAATTACATAGTCCGAGGAAAGATTTGATGTCTTTCTTCTTGCTTGGTTTTGGAAACTGTTGTATCGCCTCGATTTTTTCTGGGTTTGGAGATATTCCCCGCTCACTGATGATGTGTCCCAAGAATTTCACCTCCGGCATCATCAGGTGGCTTTTCCCCAAATTTATTTTAATTCCCTTTCCGATGCACTCCTCGAACAGTAGCTTCAAATGTTCGAAGTGCTCTTCCACACTATTCGAGGCCACAATGATGTCGTCCACATACATCGTAACTAAACTCTTAACCTTTTCTGACAATACTTGATCAAGGCATTGTATTAATCCTGCCCTGCTATTTTTTAAGCCGAAGGGAACCCGATTAAAGTTATATGCCTGTCCATTATATCAGAAAGCGGTATATTTCCGGTCTTCAGGGTGAAGCTTGATCTGCCAGTAGCTGGCCGTTAGATCAAACATCGAAAATATCTTTTTCTTATGGAACTTCATTAATAACTCACTTATAGGTGGCGGGGCATTAGTGTCTAGTACTGTTATTTTATTCAACTGTCCCGCATCCAAACACAATCTAATAGACCCGTCCTTTTTCTTTACTGTTACCAACGGATTATTGTATGGTGATGAGCATTTTGAAATAATTCCCCATTTTAGCATATTTTGTAGCTGTTCTTCTACAGCGTTTCTATATTGATGTGGTATTGGGTATGTTCTCGTTTGATACGGTTGGTCTTCCATCAGATTTATTCGGTGTTCGTATCCTTCGATAACTCCCGGAACTTCTGAAAATACATCCTCGTATGTGTTCAACAAACTCTTCAGTCGTTCTCCATTCTCGCTTCCCTGTTCTTCTTCCCTTATTATTATTTTTTCTTTAATTGTATCCCTGCACTTTCTGCATCGTGCTCCGTTCTACTATTGGCTGCCTCGCAGATGTCAAACGGTATTTCGGCATGATTAAGTCTTGCCTGTCGCTTTTCGTAATCCAGCATGCATCCTGCTTTGCACATAAAGTCTGAGCCCAGGATAACATCATGTATCAATCCCTCCAAGATCAGCATGACGTGGTTGTATTCCTTCTCTGCGATCTTAATGCTCACCCACACTTGCTCCGATGCCAACTTGGCTCTCTTCCCATTCGCCAGCCTTACGTATACATCTTTTAATGGCAAGGTTTTAATTTGTAAGTTACTCCGGTCCATTTCATTGAACGTTTTCTGCGAAATCACCGACACTTGGCTGCCCGAGTCAAGTAGTGCATGAATCGCCTACCCTTCGATGCCTATTTCTATTTTAGGACATGATTGGTATGCCATTCCCAACTCGCCCCTTTCTTCATTTTGTACTAGGTTTGCTACTTGTCTGCTATTATCTTCTGCCTTTCCCTCTTTCCTCCGACTTTCTTCGTACTGTTTATCATCATCTATCGTCCTGAGTATCTCTGCTGCTCGCTCTATGGTATCATTCCCTATTATTGTTTCTTGGACATGTACTGGGAAGCCTCGCCTTACTATCCGCATTATTTGTTGCTCAGACAGTTTGTATGCTGTGATTTCCCTTAATCTCGCCACTTGTCTGCGGAAATATGTACTTAATGATTTTTCTGTTCGCCATTTTTCCTGTGCTACCCGATATTTAACAACCTCCTGAAGCCCCTCCCCCCAATAAGTCTTCAGCAATGCTTGTTTATATTCCTTGAAGTTCGTTGGCTTTATTCCCAGCGACTCCCACCAATTTTCGGCCTCATCTTGTATGTAGCTAACAGCTATATTAACTTTAACCGACTCGCTGAACTTATTACATGAAAAAAAAATGTTCTAGACTCTCCAAGTATCTATTCGGTCTTTACCCTTCATTTCCCGAGAAAGTCTTTATTTTGATCACCCGACTTGCTATTTCCATTTTTCTTTTTAATACTAACGATAAACTTACGTACGCACAACCAAAACCTAACCTTCCCAGTTCCCCTCTTTTTTTTTTCTTTATACTAAAATTCCCCGGAGTGTCCCTATGCCTCCACGTTTTATCTGATTGCAAAAATCACCTTTACAGTTGCGCCGCTTACACCGTTTTCTAATTCTACTATCACGCTCCCTTCCGCTTCTTTTTACTAACTATCACTTCTGTCCTCATACACGACTCTGGCCACCGCTTGACTCACGTCGGTTCTGCCATCTCAAAACATTTAGTTTTGCTCCACGTTGACGCGCCATTCTACCTAACCCACCCTCAACTCTCTCTATATATTTAGTCTTTTTCTTTTAATAATAATATATAAAGTACGTCGTCCCATAAATTTGTATAAAGCATCATTTATATAAAGGAATAACAATGTCCCAAATTTTATTATAACGACTCGATCAGAATTCTATACCACTCACTTACACAGAATCCTATCACAGGGTGGTTAGTGCTACGGGTGGAGTAATCAATATCATTGGAAAACTTTTGCCAATAACATTTATACTCGTTTACTAGAACACGTATTAGCCAATCAAACTTTTATTTATTTAAAGGAAGAAATCCTATGGGCGCCAGCCGAGCTTGTCGACAAGTCTGCTTGACCAATACGGTCTAGTACCCGCTCCCGCTAGCTCAGCTAAAATAATCAATACAATATACTCCGCCTACATAAAAAATCACTTTTAAAAATCTTTTCTACACTAACTTTCTCGCTTTCTCTTTTCTTTATTTTAATTATTTAAATAAAATCTAATTTGAGTAATAACTAAACAATGAAATATTTATTTACGCTATTATACTTCGTTTTGTCTTATAACACAATTATCTACACTTTCGATCAAGTTGAAATAAAATTTAATGCACTCAAAGTTCCATATTATAAATACAAATTAATCATACGCATACGCTTACATTTGAAGTAACAATAAAATCTCATATAAATACATTTAGAAATAATCATACGCATACACTGATATTTAAACTCACACTAAAATACATTTGATAAAATAATTATACTCATTTATTTATATTGGCAATCACACTGAAATCTCTGGGCATTGGAGCTAACGACAATTAGTAGTTCATAAGATAAAGTTCAGAGTTTATTATTATGGCTTTAATTAGTGAGTTAGAAATTGAAACAAATATTACCTAGCTTTCTCCCCTCTGCACGGTTTTTTGAGCGTTGCTTCAATAGTGTTTCCTTCGGTCAGTTAGCGCTAACTGCTTGCAATCCGTTCCCGATGTCTTTGGGATCATGTGGGCTCCACGTGGACACTCCGTCTCCTTCTTGTTTATGTGACCATGATCGAATCTGGAACTGTCCGCTGATGTTATTGCCTGGAAGGATTCGGCCGGTTGTTCACACGATGGTTTTAGCAATGCAGCATAGTATAATTAATGAACGACAATTGCTTAATAATTGCTTAGGAATAATAATACAAGCATTGATTAATAGAATAGAAAATTTGCCCCTTTTATATTTACAGTTCTTATCTCACGGATTCAATCTACAATACGTAACTAATCCTCTGGTGTTTCAGTTATGGTCCGTGCTGATTTTCTGGTGTTCGCATTGGTTATTTAATTTCTTTGTATTCCCTGCTAGAGTTATTTCACTTTCTTTGTTATAGTCATTTCAATTCCTTTGTTACAGTTTTTCCAATTTCTTTGTTAAAGTTATTTGCACTAATTAGCCATTTACTGGAAATTTCTTAGGTTTGTCATTAGCGCCCATTGTTTATTACATTCATTCAATTACACATATAATTTTTCTTTTTATTATGATTATAAGACAAAACGGATTCCACCTTGCTTTTTCCTTTTTTTTTTTTTTCTTAAAGCAATTTTAAATCGAATTTCAGTTTAGTCAAATCAAATTTCTAATCAAATCAAACCTAATTATATCAATTCTTAATTTTTTTTAGCTTTTATTTAATACGACTCAAAATTATATTTTAGAAAACTATTTATTTTATGCTTTTAACGCTCACCTGTCTATGAAAAAAAAATCTTTATTTTATTTTACCTTACACGAACTTTTAATTTTATTAATATTTACACAAATCGCTTATTAATTAATATTATTTTTTAAATTATATGTACCGCCAACGCACACACACTCCTTCCTAATATATCTCTGTACAATATATATATATATATAAGTGGAAGGTTGAAAGTACAGATTAGAGAATACATAGATACAAAGTTAGATAGAGGGATTTATTAATAGATGAATTAAAAATAGGCAGATCGATGAATGTATAGATAGATATTGAAATAAATGGATGTTTGGAACTACTTATGCATAATAGATAAATAGGTATAGAGATAGATGTAGAATAAATCGATGGAGGTCTAAAATAATAGATAGTTAAATTAATTATTGGATAGTTAGAATGATGATTGAATGAATAGATAGATAGAAAGTCAGATAATTAAAGAAATAATTCAATAGGTAGATACATACATAGGGCGAGTAAATAGATGTATGAATAGCTACATAAATAGACAGATGAAAAAATGACAGGATAAATTAATAGATAAATAATTGCAGACAGATAAGTTGACAGACATATAGATGGATAAAAAGATAAATAGGAAAATATGTCAAGAGGGATAAATAAATAAGTAACCAGATAAGTAAATAATGTAGATAGTTAAGTGGCTAGATTGTTAAATTCATGGTTAGATGCTTAATAAACATGTTGAAAAATTGTTATATAAATAGGCAGATAGGTATAAAGATAGATAAAGAGTTAGTTAGTTAGGTAGGTAGATAGATATTGATAGGTAGATAAACATTAATCCATAGAGATAGCTAAGCATATAGATAAATAAGTAGGATAGACAAATATAGATAAATAGTCAATATGTAGTTGACTAGATAATTTAATTCAGGGGCGTATTCATAAATAAAGAGCTATCTAAAAAATCAAATAAATAAATAGACAATTATTTAGAAAATAAACATTTACAAATAGGTAGATAGGCATACAAATATATAGAAAGGTATATAGATTAAAAGATGGATAGTGGATGGATAGGTAGAATGTGAATGTGATAGCTAGATTCATAAATAAGTAGATAGTTAAATACAAGATAAATAGATAAATTGATATGTGGGTTGCTAGATAGATAGATAATAAAATAAATGGCTAACTAGATAGATAGATAGATAGATAGATAGATAGATAGATAGATAGATAGATAGATAGATAGATAGATAGATAGATAGATAGATAGATAGATAGATAGATAGATAGATAGATAGATAGATAGATAGATAGATAGATAGATAGATAGATAGATAGATAGATAGATAGATAGATAGATAGATAGATAGATAGATAGATAGATAGATAGATAGATAGATAGATAGATAAAAAGTGACAGATATGTGGGCATGTTCATATAAAAGTAGATAGAGAGATAATTAGAATTATATTGGATGGGTCATTGGATAGATAGGTAAATGGATGATTAGATGCATAAATGAATGAATAATTAGAAAACTAGATAAAGAAATTAACAAATATATAGATAAACATATAGAGATCCAGGTAGATAGATAAATAACCATATAGACTGATTATAAATGGATATGCATACATAGAAACTACTAAAAGATAGATAGAAGGATAAGCACATAAAAGACGCACAGCAAATAAAGAGACTGGTAATAAAATAAATAAATTGACAGATAGATGAATACAGATCAACTAAAAATTGATTAATACACAATCATTAAGATGAATATATAATAGTTGAATGAATGCTTGGGTAATTGTTTAGTTAAATAAATGAATGGTATCATTTTAACCCACTTTAATTTTTTTATCACTTTAATATAAATAGTTTAATTTAAAATGTATATTTTTATTCCCTCCCTGATGTCATACAAGTAGATATGAATCCTTGAAAATATCAAATATAACTTGGTTGAATTTTTTTTATCTCCATTTTACTATTATGCATGTGTTTGACAAATGGATATAACTTTGCATGCTTTAATGTAATAAATATATTTTGTAGTATACTTTATAATTTTATTTATTATATGCAATTTACTCATTTTTAATACTTAATACCAATTTGGGTCTTGTTGGTCCAATTCTATTATTTGCTAAACATTTGTTTTTTGAAATATTAAGTTTTTTAATCATGGGTAATATGTTTTTATAGTTTTATTTATTAGTTGTAAATTTAATTTTGCTATATATTATGCAGAAATTATGTTCCTTAAATTGTTATTTTTTTTGGAGAAATATTATTTACTAAACAATTATTTGTGTAATGTTTTAACTCTACACTTTTGTTGTCATGTAAAAGTTTTTAATTTTTTTGTTTTGCATGTAACAAAATATGCACAATGTTTTGATTTTATTATTTGATCATTACGGGTAACATATTTATTTACTGATGAATACTATAAACTAAATTGTTTTTAAGAAAAATATTTTTGATGAAATATCAAATGCTATTTTGCAATCATAAGCTCATGTTTATTCTTTTGTACATTACTTTAGTAATTTTTTAACCATTTTCATTTAATTGTTCAAGTAATCTTAATATATTTTTTATGTAAATAGTTATTTAATTTATCAAATATTAATATTTATTAAACAGCTTTGGTTATGCTAGAATTTTTTTTTCATTTTGTTTATTTTTTTCCTATACATTTGATATGCTATTTTGAAAGTAAAATACACTGTTTTTAATCCTATATAAAACTAATTCTATTGTAATTTTCTAATTATTGATATTTCAGTATTAATTTTTAGAATTATGTGATTTTTTTTTTTTGGTCAAGTCATGACACTCCCATTTGGTCATTTTCTAGTCACTAAAATTTTGTCAATACTGTTTTTTGATATGCGATATTTTAAAAGTAAAATATTTTAGTAATGTATTCAATTATTTATTATGTTAATTTTTCTTGTTACTTCCTAATTACCAATAAATGCTAAATAATTGTTTTTGGTATTTAACTTTGGGGAGAGGGATAATGTGATTTGCTAATGTTTTTGTCATTTTTTAATTACTAATAATTATGATTTTGAGAGTTATTTGATTATTTTGGTCAAGTGATTATACTTATTTCTATGAAAGTCCTATTCTTTAATTTTTTTTTTTTTTGATAAAATTAAAACTTTTATATAAACAGAACAAAATATCTGGAACACGTTTTATTAAAAATTATTGGCTGTCATATTTTACATCTCTAATCACTCAGTTATGTAAGCAATGGTTTTAGAGCTTTTCCAGACAAAAATGCTACCAATTAAAATATATGATGATAGCTTAAAAATTAAAAATTTGTAAATGCTATCTAATAGCATATAAAAGCGATTTACCCACTGACGAAGAAGCTGCAAAAACCAAAACAATTAAATGGGCTAAGCACTTTCGATGTTTTCCATCATATTTTTGGCCAACATAAGTTATAAATCATTTATGTAATGTTACTCACTAATAAAATATGCAAATGTGAATGCAAATTAATTTGGCCATTTTTTTGAGATAGAAAAACATGTGTCATGTCTATTGATGGAATTGTTATCACTGATAACAAAATACGCCTCCTTGATTTTTCTTTTGCAGTCATTGGCTTCAGAGTATACTATCTTGGGGTTGCCGGGTTCAAACACATGGCCAGCCTGCTTCTCATGTTCGAAGAATATTGAGAAGTTATCATTGTTCTTTTTACTCTTCTGTAAGTATAAATGTGTTGAGCAGCTCTATTATGAATTGTGGCCTTGGTTTCTCCATAGTATGTGGCACTGTATCCAGCCTGAGGGCATGAAATACTGTATATGAATTGGGTGTCTGATATGGATCCATTCTATCCTTCGAATTATTAATAAGTCTGTTAGTATTAGCACCAGCCAAAGTCTTTATCATCTGTTGTGATAATTTGGGAATTTAAGGAAGGGTAATTTGAGGTTTATCTTTACTTATGTGGTTAGTTATTGATTTTCTGTAAAATTGATCTATTTTCTTTGTAATTAATCTGTAGCTGAATCCGACACTTAATAAATCTTTTATATAGCATGCAATATTAGTCTTCCTATCAGCCTCAAATTTACACAAATTTTGATTCCTAAATAAAAATGCGTTTAAACCTGCAAATTTATGTGCTGTAGGTGAAATGGATTTTGGGTGGGTAAAACCTCTGACCTCAAGAGGCTTAACAATCATGCAATAATGCAGAGCTCTGCCTTCTCTATGGACCAGCAAATCCAAATTTTTTAGCTTCTGCCATTTTTATCTATTGATTTTTAAAATAATTTTATATTTCTTATATGTATGCATGTACTATTATGTGTTATTATCAAAATAAATGTTCAGATGTTATAATACATTGGACTATTTTCATTATGTATCATTAAATGTTCACTGTGTAAAAAATTTTAAATTTTATTTACATTTTTCAAATATTAACAACTAACAGGTACACCACACAAATATACAACACAGAGTAGTAGATTACATAACACTTTCAGTGTAATTATTTTCTGTTCTTCTTCAGGTATTTCTCGCTTGACCAGTGATAATACTTTTATAGCAATCAAACTTAGATATTCACATACTTGAATATTGAATTTTAAGGTAACAACTTTAACCAATTAACCTATTCTTCCAAAGGCAACAATCCATAAAAATTTTATATACTTAACTATGAGAGTTGGTTCCAGATATTACAGATTGCCACACAGAATTGACTTATAGAAATGTTTGCCCTTGTCATGTGAGCAGCTTCTTTGATTTTTTCCCTTTCTATTCAGTATTTTTATATTCCCCCAATTGACAATAAGTTCATTAATACATACATGGTTTGCTACTGTAGACACACCTGGTATTTTTACAACTGTTAGTTTGTTTTATTATAATTTCTGTTTAACAGGGCAACAGATCTCATCAATTTACTTTCTTCTACATTCACATCGTATCTCATAGACACAGGTTTTGCATTTTAGCACTTTAAATTCCTCAAATTGTTTTGGAAAACTGTTGTAATTTAATACTGATTACATATTTCTCTTAATTTGCCAACCATTTTTAGTATGCATAGATACACTGCAATACAAATAATTGTTTTTCCTTTTTGTGTATCCTTGTGTTGTCTATCAATGTTTCCTTGACAGCTGATATATAACAATTCTTCATGAGGTTTTGTTTTATATAGATCTTTTCAATTTCCAAGTCACTGGCTTTAGAACAAAGTACCTTTGCTTTTTTCCATAATGATAGTATAATTCCATGTTTTGTGCTTCTGATGTGTTTGGATGCACATGCCAAGTATTTATAATTGAGTGTTGCTTTCATGTAAACTTTGTTTTGACTATGCCATGAGGGAGACTTGTCAAAACAACATCTAAAAATGTCAAATTGTATTCTTTTTATGAATCCATTGTGAATTTTATTGTAGCAAATGCATTGCTAATGTGCATCCAGAATGACATTAATCATGTTTCCATCATGTGGCCATACAACAAATATATCATCAATATGGTGAAACCATAATTTAGATGAAAATATATTTGTACTTACAATTGTGGCAAAATCAAAACAACAGTTTATAGTAAACCAACACATACTGGTAAGTACTTGGTGCACATATCCAGTCACAACAACATTACAAAACATAAAATTACACTATCAATATAACACGTCAAAAATAATTTATTCAAAAAGCTGTGATTTCATTTATGAAAATATCTACTTAGAACAAACTCTCAAAAAGAATATTTATCCAAGAACTATGATCAAGAAAAACTTTGATAGACAACAGAATAGACACAAAACAACAAAACAATTATTGGTACTTTAGTATATCCATACATATCAAGAATAGTAGACAAATTAAGGAAAGTCATACAATTAGGACATCTTTTCAAAGACATGCCATAATTTAAAGAGTTATATCTTCTACAAAACCTAAAATTGAAATGCTGAAAAACAAAATCTGTATCTATGAAATATTAGGTGAATGTAAAAGAAAGTTTTTGGTGATAAATTATTGCCCTGTTGAACAGCCATCAAAAGAAAATAAACTAATGGTTAGAAAAGAACGAACAAATGTTTTTTATAGTAACAGAACATGTATGGAATTATGAATTAATGCTTGATTGAAAAAATAAAAAAAACATTGGATAAAGAGAAAAAAGTGCAAAGAAAGTCTTCAAAAAAGCTGATTATATAACAATGGCAAATAATTAGTAAGGCAACCTAGTGTGGTAATATACAATATCTAGAAACCCCTAAGTGAGTTTCATTTTAGAAACAAGTATTAAAAAATGAAAAAAAGAAGGATTTGAATCGATTCTCATAGATAAGTACATGAAATTTATGCTGACTGTTGCTTTTGACAGAATATATCTGTTGGTAACAGTTTTGCCTTAAAGTTTAATATTGAATAATCTAAAGGTGTATGTTCAACTCCTTACCACTTGAAATATTGTATAATTTATCAACCTATGTTATGTATTTGTGTGTTGTTAGTAACAGTTGTTGGTATTTGAAAAGCTAAACATTTTAGCATTTAATGAAAGATGATGCAGATATTCAAATATATTATGTAAAATACCATAATTACAAACCTTTAGAAAATTAAATGTTCAAATACACCCACAAACATTCAGAAATTTATATTATTCATAAAACTATTTTTAATTTCTTTCTTTGTGGAACTTTTATTGGAAGAGATATTTGAACAAAATGGTTTTTAAAGTTAAAAAGATTACCAATTCCTCCAATAGATTAGTATCAATTTTGTTACTCCTGGACTAGTTTCAGTAAGAAAGAAAATCACTAAACATCACATGATCACCATCTCATAATAGCACATAATTGTTGTAAACAAAGGCAAAACTCTTTTCTCCATACAGTAGTGCCACCCTGTGCTAACCAGAGGAATCAATAGATGCCAGAAGGCTTGCGCATAAAATCCCTATCTAGTGCCTACTCATCCAATATCCCCAGACTAGTTTCTGCCTTGTGGCCATCATCCTCATGGCCACAAGGCAGAAACTAGTCTGGGGATATTGGATGAGTAGGCACTAGATAGGGATTTTATGCGCAAGCCTTCTGGCATCTATTGATTCCTCTGGTTAGCACAGGGTGGGACTACTGTATGGAGAAAAGAGTTTTGCCTTTGTTAAGAAAGAAAATCCCAATAATACTACATTGTACCATTGCCACATGCTATATAATGATAAATAAAAATACAAAATTCGTGTATATACTCACTTATAAATAATTTATGTAGACTAAAATATTTATAAATGTAAAAAAAAAGAAGCCTGTATATTTTTAAAAATTATTTAAACTCTCTGTTTAGAATGTTTAACGTCAAAGACTGAAAAGTAGTATCAAAAACAGGTTTATTTAACTATGTTTACAATAAAGAAAAAATTATAAAATAACATTAAATTTGGCAATACATTTATAAACCATTAAATTACTTAATGTCCAATATTAATAAGATTCCATGTGGAATTTGCTATTAGGTGAGGAGCTAACTTCAAATCTCTTTCTTTGATATCTTTTAATTTTTGTAAAAAAATTAATGTTGGATCAGGTATAACAGACTTGAAGATTATGAAGCATCTGACAAACCATAGACAGAAAGTGATGAAAGTTGCACTTCTTATAATTGCAAAATCCCCATAAGCAAAACCTTTTATGAGTGTGTTGATAATTGGATGTTTTGGTGTATAAATTTTATTAATCAATATTCTACAGCCCTGAAGAGAGGAACAATTGTTGAAAATGTGAAATATGGTATAAAGACTGAAAAGTAATCTACTTTTTAACAATAGTTGTACTGGATTTTGAATTCTATTCTATAATTAAAATCTCAAAATTAATACTCTATTTCGAATTTTATTTTATATTTGCATGTATGACGTAAAATGTATTTTCTATTGTTCAAATGAAAATGTAAAAGTAGACAAAGAAAAAGTTCTATTCAATTCCGTTACTGAAACGGAAAAGCAAATATAATTTATATTCGACAAAGAAAGTAATTTAAAGAAACAGGTATTGACAAATAATAACAGTCCAAATTCTATTGATTAATAGTTTAATGACTCAAGGAAAATATAATGTTAAATGTTGATTTATTACGTAATTTTATTTTGCGGAAAAAAAATCGTGGTTAAATAACAGGACAGTTAAAATTTGAGTCTGTAGTCTTATGCATTATTTTCGATGTTAATTACAATTTTTGCTAAAATTAAAGTGCAAAACATTTTTGATTACAATATTCAAAAATTATCTAATCATCTTTCACTTTCTCACAGATATGCATTCTATTTTTTTTTTTCAGTGTCTTTTGAGTTTTCAATAATAATATTTTATGTATTATCTAACTATAAGCATGTGTTAAATAAAGTTTATATATATATATATATATTCTCTATAATAACTTTTTATGCGTATGCTAGTATGCCTGGGGAAGCCAGTTATTATTTTTTCGTCAATTATTTGTTTGTCTTAGTCTAATTAGTGAAAGAAGAATAATTCACTTCGTTAAGAATCAAACAAATGGTTATTGAATCCATTTTGCATTTTTATGGAATTTTGTTTGAATTTAGCCCAAATAAACACTGAAAAAGAGTTTGGAATATAAGCAATGACTTATTGTTTACTAAATGAGTATCTCAGAGTTTTTAGGTAGAGAATAAAATAAGAATGAAAACATAGATCACCTTCTAATATATAACGTACATGTAAAATGTATTGATTCACTTAATTACATTTTAAAATGCAATGCCAGAGAGCTACTTTCAGAAATAGGCAATTTATAATCTACTTTAAACTACAATAAAAAGAATTTAAGAAGCAAATGTTAAAAAGTAGCCCTTCATGCTTACATTTACATATGTGTGCATGTTTATTAATTTTTTTGTCTTATTTTTTGAAATCCACCCTCCTACATATAGACAAATCTATTATAAGACTTTAAGCAATACATTATTTAAATGTTGCAAAAGAGTGACTGTGTCGTTCTTCCATAAAAAAATTGTGCAAAATTGCTGCCATAAATACATAACATTGGTTAAAATAATTGTTAATTAGAATTTAAAAGTCATTTCACATTATTCTGGACTATAAGTGTCAAACTCTGACTTTCAAACTACATTTATCAAAATTTTAATTGAATAGTAAGTTAGATAAAAGTCAAATGGTGCTTAATAATTATATTGGTTATTTCACTGTCTAAAATATTGTTTATTAAATTAAATTTGTTGAGATTTGTAATGCCATAAAAAATTCCATTTTTTAAAATTTAATTTTAATTACTTTAAATGACATATCATACCATTAAAGTTTATATATATATATGTTGAAATATGCTAGTCTGACCATTACTATATATATATATAGTAATGGTCAGACTAGCATATTTCAACATTTTACATTTTATCTAATTATTTATTTATTTATTTATTTACATAAATTACACCAGCGCCAACTGGCTTTAAACATGAGGAAATAAACTAACACATGTATATCTAAAACAATATTTTATTCAATATAATAATATAACCATTACACAGCCCTATTTGTAATGCCAGGCTAAATTGCAAAGAACATAACTTATTTCCAATGAATGAATGATGGTAGACCATCCAATCTAAAAAAGAAGGAAATCATGTAATAATAATTTATTTAAAAATGTACTTATTAATTGACATACAATTTATTTTTTAAATAAAATTAGCAATTCACAAAACAATAATTTTTTTACTAACTATAAACATTAATCGATATGCAATTTATTTATTTAACAAAATCATTTAATTTTTATAGATCATAGTACCATTACATTCAGAGATAAGGTCACATTCACCATTTAACCCTGTCTTCAATCAACTTAAATATAATTCTGTGTATTTATAAATTTATAAATTTTTCATAGTACTTACACATACATATTTGCTATATGGGATAGACATCAACACTATATTACAATTACCATAAGGAATGGTCTTTTAAGAGCATATTTCTAACTGCTTATATAAACGTTACTGTGAAGGGATGACCTTTTGGTCCAAATTCTAACTGAATAAAACTTCTATATAATAATTATAAGGATTGGTCTTTTTTGAACCTAAACCTAATTTAATACATCTACAATTTATACAGGAAAGAGTTGTTCTGAGATCGATAACTAACTCATTAAACTGATAGGAATGGACAAACATATATAAAATATTATACATAAAAAAAAAAAAACAACTGTGCATATATACATCCATCTACATAAAATCTAATTTCAGTAATCAAACGTAAGTTTAACTATGAATGAATGAGACTAATAGAAATAATTACATCATTAATTACAGTTATTTGTAACTTAGGCGTTTACATGATTATCATTATTTTTTACCTTTCCTCCTATTAATAACTTATAAAAATGTATAAGCTTAACACACACACACACACACATATATATATATATATATATATTACTTTAAAAAATAATTTAACAAATAAAGAGAAGTTATTACAAATTCATTACTTTTTTTTAATTGACAGTTTCTTTTAAATGATAACCAGGTAATAAATCTTATTTACAAATTCAGATTATTTAAAATGAAGTACAAATAATTCTCAGCAAAATAAAATAATTGTCATCTACTTTTCTGACAAATATTAAATGTTCATATTATGATAGTATAGAATTATAATTTGTAACTGTCCTTTGAATAAGATATGATTATTTATTTCAGTTGAAGTTATTCATATGATTCAAAACTGTTCCAGATTAGATCTAGCTAACTGTTAGTATGCTTTTCTTTTTTATTCACAAGACATGGTCTGTCTTGGGATTTGAATCAAGTAGTATTCCCTTCTGCTTAAAAAAGATTTTTATATCAATACTTAGTTTCTTCTTAAAACTCATTTTAGTTGTTTTTTTTATAAACAACTTTGCATATTCATGGCATACAAAAAATATTTATATTTTATTTATAGAAATGAATAATAGATTGCTCATTTCAATATATATATATATATATATATATATATATAGTTCCATACCAGTATATATCTATATATATCATATATATATATATATATATATATATATATATATATTAAGTTCCAACCAGTACTACTACATATAATATATATATATATATATATATATATATATATATATATATATATATATATATATGATTCAAACAAATATATTTAACACAGTATTCAAAATTAAATAATATATTCTTTACCAGAAGTACTTTCAATTGTTTCATTGACAATCTTTATCAACTGTTAATATAAACGTACAAAAAATAAAAACTTGCATTACCCATCATTCAATCTATTCAAATTTCCCACAATTCTGTTGTATTTATATTAGCCGATTGTTTATTCATTAAACCACCTCTATTCCTAGATATCATCATTGCCTCTTTAATTTTACGTTTTTCACTACACCTTTCAATTTGAATAATTTTTATATCTCTATTATTAAATTTTAAACCATAATTACATGTTTTATTATGATCAAATATAATTGATAGAGTACTCATATTTACCGAAAATATATTTTCTTTCTGTACATGTTTATATAATGTCTTAGGATTATTATATCGTTTTTGTAATGTACATTTGGATTCCCCTATATATTTTATTCCACAACCACATTCCAACATATATATAACAGAACTTAATTCAAACTTAGAAATCTTGGCTTTGGAGTTATTTATCATATCATTTATATTATTTGAAGAAAAAAAGAAATTCTACACAAACCACTATAAAGTTTATTAATTAATTTAGCTTGTTGATTAGGTATAAAAGGAATAGAAATCCATTTATCACTTTTTAATTTACGTAATATTTTCTTATTATTACTTTTATTTTGATTATATTTTGTAATTGTGTTATAAATAATATTTCTTCCATAACCAACATTCAACATATCAGTAATATATACATTAATATTTTCAATTTTATCACTAATAAATTTGCACAAATAATCATTTCTAAACAAAAATGACTTCAAACCAGCTAATTTATGACTCATATGAATGTTAGAATTATATGGAATATAATTCTAATTTCCACAGGCTTTAAAATCATATTATAATCAAAAACATTATTATTTCTTTTAATAAATGCACACAAATATATTTATTTGAAATATTATTATATGATTTAAAAATACAGACATTTTATATATATATATATATATATATATATATATATATGTAATAAATAAAGTTTGATATCTGTATTCGTTTCACAATATATGTTATATACAAATCAATATATATATCAAAATACAGTACAATTTATACAAATTATATTCTTTTAGAAGTACTTTCGACTATACACTTTATAGTCTTTATCAACTATATAACTTTGATTAATCAAAACGAGACAACCCTTAACAATACCCATAGTTCAATTCAGATTTCCCACAAATCTGTTATCTTAACATTTGATGACTGGTGATTCATTAACATTTGACGATTTCTTGAAATCAACATAGCCTCTTTTATTTTACATTTATTATGACAATGTTCAATTTGAATAATTTTCATATTTTTATAATCAAATTTAAATCCATATTGGCAAGATTTATTATGATCAAATATAACAGATGATGAAGGTTTATTTACATCTGTTCCATATTGATTTTCTTTTTGAATTCTATTATATAAAAGCTTATGTTCTTTTATTCTCTTCTCAAATGTACACTTAGATTCACCAATGTATTGTATGCCACATCCACCTTTCAATCTATATATAATACAATTTTGATTAAACTTTGAATTTTGAATTTTAGAATTATTAAGCAATCTATTTATGTTATTTGTAGAGAAAAAAACAATATGACACAAACAATTATAAATTTTCCTAATAAATTTGACCTGCTCATCTGATATAAATGGCATTAAAATCCATTTCATTTAGATATTTTTATTTTTAATTTTATTATAGTGTTGATTTCTTTTAAATCCTTTAATAATATTAGCAATTGCATTTTTATAATAACCATTTTTCAACAAGTCATTAACAAATAAATGTACATTTTTAATTTTATCACTAGAATATTTGCATAATTTTTCATTTCGAAATAAGAATGATTTCAATCCAGACAGCTTATGACATATAGGTACATGTGATTCATATGGAAGAAAAAAACCTCTAGTTTCAATTGGTTTAATTAACATAAGATAATTCAAACTGTAATCATTAAGAGTAACTTGAATATCCAAGAATTTTATGGAATTGTATTTCTCTTTAGTTATAACCCATTTTATATCCTTAATCTCATTTAATTCATTAAATAAATTGACTATTAATTCTTGTTTTCCACAAATAAAAACATCATCCACATATGGATCAATAGATAGAATAGAGTCAATTAATATTATTTATAATGCTCTTGTTTCCAAAAATGTAAAGTCTGATATTATAAATTTTATTTTAAAACTATTGCAGTTTATTGATAAAAATATTTATATTAATTTTAATAATGAATATTATAAAATGAATTTTGGTTGGCCAATGGGTCTTCCTGCTGTTGCTCAAATTTGTAATTTTGTTATATCAACATATGAAAGTAAAATTTTAAAACAATTGAAATATCAAGAAATTAAAGTATATTATAGATATGTGGATGATGTTTTTATTTGTGGAAAACAAGAGTTAATAGTCAATTTATTTAATGAATTAAATGAGATTAAGGATATAAAATGGGTTATAACTAAAGAGAAATACAATTCCATAAAATTCTTGGATATTCAAGTTACTCTTAATGATTACAGTTTGGATTATCTTATGTTAATTAAACCAATTGAAACTAGAGGTTTTTTTCTTCCATATGAATCACATGTACCTATATGTCATAAGCTGTCTGGATTGAAATCATTCTTATTTCGAAATAAAAAATTATGCAAATATTCTAGTGATAAAATTAAAAATGTACATTTATTTGTTAATGACTTGTTGAAAATTGGTTATTATAAAAATGCAATTGCTAATATTATTAAAGGATTTAAAAGAAATCGACACTATAATAAAATTAAAAATAAAAATATCAAAATGAATGAAATGGATTTCAATGCCATTTATATCAGATGAGCAGGTCAAGTTTATTAGGAAAATTTATAATGGTTTGTGTCATATTGCTTTTTTCTCTACAAATAACATAAATAGATTCCTTAATAATTCTAAAATTCAAAATTCAAAGTTTAATCAAAATTCTATTATATATAGATTGATATGTGGATGCGGCGTACAATACATTGGTGAATCTAAGTGTACATTTGAGAAGAGAATAAAAGAATATATACTTTTATATAATAGAATTCAAAAAGAGAATCAATATGGAACAGATGTAAATAAACCTTCATCATCTGTTATATTTGATCATAATAAATCTTGTCAATATGGATTTAAATTTGATTATAAAAATATGAAAATTATTCAAATTGAACGTTGTCATAATAAACGTAAAATAAAAGAGGCTATGTTGATTTCAAGAAATCGTCAAATGTTAATGAATCGCCAGTCATTAAATGTTAAGATAACAGAATTGTGGGAAATCTGAATTGAACTATGGGTATTGTTAAGGGTTGTCTTGTTTTGATTATTCAACTTTATATAGTTGATAAAGACTACAAAGTTTATAGTCGAAAGTACTTCTAAAAGAATATAATTTATATAAATTGTACTGTATTTTGATATATATATATATATATATATATATATATATATATATATATATATATATATAGTAACCTTCTCTTTAGCTAGCAATCATCATTCAACCTGTCTTACACATTCTATATTATATCCTGCAACCTGCTCTTTAGACCACTGTAATCATAAATGAATCATGCCGCACATTTTTAGGGTGACTAAATCCTCCTCTGTAACCTTGCTACTCATATAGCCAGTTAAATTACATGTTTGGAATGATATCTTCCTCTGTAACCATCCTAGCTACAACTAATCTAGAACATACACCTGAAATAAATGTTAAACTAAAGAGACAATTTCTTGATTGACTAAGCTCGCATGAAACTATAAACTTAAAGAAGATTACAAGGTTATTAATAAATTCTGGACAAACTAGCTTTAAAATCCATGAACAAACCAACAAACAAAAGGTTATGAAATAAATTTAATATTTATCAAACCAATAAATAAATAATAATTAGGTCGATGGAATGAATATGAAATTAAAAATATGAATTAAGCAATAGATAAATTAGGATGTAGATGACTAAATGGATGATGGAAAATAAGTCATAATTAAATAATAAAATGAAATGAGTCTGAGAATGAAGAGAAAAGAATGAAGATGTGTCAGAATAGTGAATGATTAAGATGATGGTAGAATAAGAGTTAATGGATGATGAAGATGATAACGGAATAAAGGTAGTGAATTGTGAGTTAATTAGGATGAAAGATGAATAAAGAAATAAAGAAAGATTGAAATGACAAAGAATAAGAATGATGATGATGATGAAATATGATGTCCAGAATTGTAAATTAATATTAAATTACATGATAGTAAGCTAACTAAATAAAATAGGGATTCCAAGCTTAACAAAACCAGAATATTCACCATAAAGTCAAAACAAGCTATACATTTATGATAAAAGAAGCAATTTGTACTTTACAGTTTGATTGACTCTTCATAAAACAGCGAATGTAGCACAACTCCAATCCAACTACAATAAATAACTAGATATAACATTTACCATAAATTCAAATCCTATATTGGAACTTAATAACTTATTCTTCTCAGGGTTCACATAACTTAAAGGTTGTTATACAAGATATACCCAGGTCAGTGAAAAGGATTTTGCCACTAGCCAAATATAATGCACAAAACAACTCTTAATACCAAACCGGATTAACAAACAATATTTATTAATTTCAAAGAAACCTTATAAATTCCCTAACTATTTTAAACTTTAAGCTTCAAGAAATAGGAATAATTTGTCAATAGCTAAACACAATAACTTACTAACTTTTTTTTCTCAAATAAATATTAACAATGTGATCAAGATCAGTGAATGATAGATCTGCGTGTTCAAATAAACCAATTAATCCAAGGTTAAGTGTTTACCTTTAGTATATCACTTAAAATAATATCTTCACTCTAGGTTAATAATATTTTATCACTAAGTGATGATGTACTCATAAATCACAGAGCTTACCAAATTTATTATGGTATACCCACCTATAATTATTTACACCATATTGATCGATGATGATTTCCATATAATCAGATGATATGTCATTAGCAATAACAATGTGTGTTGATTAGCAATAAGACTACTGACAACTAAATAAATTTTTAACAACACAAAATTTATTTACATTATTTACAACCCTACTTGAGACATATTGTATGAAATAAGACAAATCCATTAACTAAACTCAGGGATGGGGATTAATTGGTATCCCATTGACTATATACATAGTAAGTAATGACAATGTAATACAGTGATATTCATAGTATCACTATTATTATTATTAGCTATGTTTCTATTATTGCTCTATCTCATAGAATAAGATAGTTAAACCTTATTTAAGCTAACTTAGCATATAATTTATAAAACAAAATACATTTAGGTCTTTGGGATATATTCAACTTTTTAAATCTAAAACTTGAAGTTATAATTTAGAATTTTAAACTGTAGCTATTTGATTTGTCCAAATATGATAAGGGCAATTATCATATGCAGCACAATTAATAATTTACTATCATCTACTATGAAAAGATTCATTGTATTAATGTGGGGACAGACATCAGAAGTCAAGTGCACCCATGACACCAAAATATTGCCTATGTCCATAACCTAATCAATTTAATAGTTAACTTAACTTACTGATCCATTGGCAAATTATTACTTGATAAAAATGAATCAACATTGTCCATGTGCACCTCTTTCTTTTTTATATAAAAGCTCTGCAATCACTAGTAAGTTTTGGTTGGTCTGTTTATAAACTGATGAAGATTATACAACATAAACAAAGCAAAACTCTCCATACAGTATTGCTTCCTGTGCTAAACCGAGTAATCAATGGAAGTAGAGATAAAAGGTGGTTGCTAGAAGAATGCATTAGATCCTAAGATCTAGATGCAGTGCTCTCAGATCCAAAGCTCCTCACTGACGAAGGCCACAAGCCAGAAACTAGTCTGGGGATATTGGCTGAGTAGGCATTAGATAGGGATTTTATGCACAAGCCTTCTGGCATCCATTGATTACTCTGTTTAGCACAGGTGGCAATACTGTATGGAGAAAAAAGTTTTGCCTTCGTTAAGAAAGAAAATCCCAATAATACTACATTGTACCATTGCCACATGCTATATAATGATAAATAAAAATACAAAATTCGTGTATATACTCACTTATAAATAATTTATGTAGACTAAAATATTTATAAATGTAAAAAAAAAGAAGCCTGTATATTTTTAAAAATTATTTAAACTCTCTGTTTAGAATGTTTAACGTCAAAGACTGAAAAGTAGTATCAAAAACAGGTTTATTTAACTATGTTTACAATAAAGAAAAAATTATAAAATAACATTAAATTTGGCAATACATTTATAAACCATTAAATTACTTAATGTCCAATATTAATAAGAATCCATGTGGAATTTGCTATTAGGTGAGGAGCTAACTTCAAATCTCTTTCTTTGATATCTTTTAATTTTTGTAAAAAAATTAATGTTGGATCAGGTATAACAGACTTGAAGATTATGAAGCATCTGACAAACCATAGACAGAAAGTGATGAAAGTTGCACTTCTTATAATTGCAAAATCCCCATAAGAAAAACCTTTTATGAGTGTGTTGATAATTGGATGTTTTGGTGTATAAATTTTATTAATCAATATTCTACAGCCCTGAAGAGAGGAACAATTGTTGAAAATGTGAAATATGGTATAAAGACTGAAAAGTAATCCACTTTTTAACAATAGTTGTACAGGATTTTGAATTCTATTCTATAATTAAAATCTCAAAATTAATACTCTATTTCGAATTTTATTTTATATTTGCATGTATGACGTAAAATGTATTTTCTATTGTTCAAATGAAAATGTAAAAGTAGGCAAAGAAAAAGTTCTATTCAATTCCGTTACTGAAACGGAAAAGCAAATATAATTTATATTCGACAATAAAAGTAATTTAAAGAAACAGGTATTGACAAATAATAACAGTCCAAATTCTATTGATTAATAGTTTAATGACTCAAGGAAAATATAATGTTAAATGTTGATTTATTACGTAATTTTATTTTGCGGAAAAAAAATCGTGGTTAAATAACAGGACAGTTAAAATTTGAGTCTGTAGTCTTATGCATTATTTTCGATGTTAATTACAATTTTTGCCAAAATTAAAGTGCAAAACATTTTTGATTACAATATTCAAAAATTATCTAATCATCTTTCACTTTCTCACAGATATGCATTCTATTTTTTTTTTCAGTGTCTTTTGAGTTTTCAATAATAATATTTTATGTATTATCTAACTATAAGCACGTGTTAAATAAAGTTTATTATATATATATTCTCTATAACAACTTTTTATGCTTATGCTAGTATGCCTGGGGAAGCCAGTTATTATTTTTTCGTCAATTATTTGTTTGTCTTAGTCTAATTAGTGAAAGAAGAATAATTCACTTCGTTAAGAATCAAACAAATGGTTATTGAATCCATTTTGCATTTTTATGGAATTTTGTTTGAATTTAGCCCAAATAAACACTGAAAAAGAGTTTGGAATATAAGCAATGAATTATTGTTTACTAAATGAGTATCTCAGAGTTTTTAGGTAGAGAATAAAATAAGAATGAAAACATAGATCACCTTCTAATATATAACTTACATGTAAAATGTATTGATTCACTTAATTACATTTTAAAATGCAATGCCAGAGAGCTACTTTCAGAAATAGGCAATTTATAATCTACTTTAAACTACAATAAAAAGAATTTAAGAAGCAAATGTTAAAAAGTAGCCCTTCATGCTTACATTTACATATGTGTGCATGTTTATTAATTTTTTTGTCTTATTTTTTGAAATCCACCCTCCTACACATAGACAAATCTATTATAAGACTTTAAGCAATACATTATTTAAATGTTGCAAAAGAGTGACTGTGTCTTTCTTCCATAAAAAAAATTGTGCAAAATTGCTGCCATAAATACATAACATTGGTTAAAATAATTGTTAATTAGAATTTAAAAGTCATTTCACATTATTCTGGACTATAAGTGTCAAACTCTGACTTTCAAACTACATTTATCAAAATTTTAATTGAATAGTAAGTTAGATAAAAGTCAAATGCTGCTTAATAATTATATTGGTTATTTCACTGTCTAAAATATTGTTTATTAAATTAAATTTGTTGAGATTTGTAATGCCATAAAAAATTCCATTTTTTAAAATTTAATTTTAATTACTTTAAATGACATATCATACCATTAAAGTTTATATATATATGTTGAAATATGCTAGTCTGACCATTACTATATATATATATATATATATATGATATATATATATATATATATATATATATATATATAGTAATGGTCAGACTAGCATATTTCAACATTTTACATTTATCTAATTATTTATGTATTTATTTATTTACATAAATTACACCAGCGCCAACTGGCTTTAAACATGAGGAAATAAACTAACACATGTATATCTAAAACAATATTTTATTCAATATAATAATATAACCATTACACAGCCCTATTTGTAATGCCAGGCTAAATTGCAAAGAACATAACTTATTTCCAATGAATGAATGATGGTAGACCATCCAATCTAAAAAAGAAGGAAATCATGTAATAATAATTTATTTAAAAATGTACTTATTAATTGACATACAATTTATTTTTTAAATAAAATTAGCAATTCACAAAAAAATAATTTTTTTACTAACTATAAACATTAATCGATATGCAATTTATTTATTTAACAAAATCATTTAATTTTTATAGATCATAGTACCATTACATTCAGAGATAAGGTCACATTCACCATTTAACCCTGTCTTCAATCAACTTAAATATAATTATGTGTATTTATAAATTTATAAATTTTTCATAGTACTTACACATACATATTTGCTATATGGGATAGACATCAACACTATATTACAATTACCATAAGGAATGGTCTTTTAAGAGCATATTTCTAACTGCTTATATAAACGTTACTGTGAAGGGATGACCTTTTGGTCCAAATTCTAACTGAATAAAACTTCTATATAATAATTAGAAGGATTGGTCTTTTTTGAACCTAAACCTAATTTAATACATCTACAATTTATACAGGAAAGAGTTGTTCTGAGATCGATAACTAACTCATTAAACTGATAGGAATGGACAAACATATATAAAATATTATACATAAAAAAAAAAAAAAAACAACTGTGCATATATACATCCATCTACATAAAATCTAATTTCAGTAATCAAACGTAAGTTTAACTATGAATGAATGAGACTAATAGAAATAATTACATCATTAATTACAGTTATTTGTAACTTAGGCGTTTACATGATTATCATTATTTTTTACCTTTCCTCCTATTAATAACTTATAAAAATGTATAAGCTTAACACACACACACATATATATATATATTACTTTAAAAAATAATTTAACAAATAAAGAGAAGTTATTACAAATTCATTACTTTTTTTTAATTGACAGTTTCTTTTAAATGATAACCAGGTAATAAATCTTATTTACAAATTCAGATTATTTAAAATGAAGTACAAATAATTCTCAGCAAAATAAAATAATTGTCATCTACTTTTCTGACAAATATTAAATGTTCATATTATGATAGTATAGAATCATAATTTGTAACTGTCCTTTGAATAAGATATGATTCTTTATTTCAGTTGAAGTTATTCATACGATTCAAAACTGTTCCAGATTAGATCTAGCTAACTGTTAGTATGCTTTTCTTTTTTATTCACAAGACATGGTCTGTCTTGGGATTTGAATCAAGTAGTATTCCCTTCTGCTTAAAAAAGATTTTTATATCAATACTTAGTTTCTTCTTAAACCTCATTTTAGTTGTTTTTTTTATAAACCACTTTGCATATTCATGGCATACAAAAAATATTTATATTTTATTTATAGAAATGAATAATAGATTGCTCATTTCAATATATATATATATAAATATATATTAAGTTCCAACCAGTAACCACCTAAACATTCACAGTAATATATATATATATATATATATATATATATATATACTATTAATGAATGTTTTTGTTTGAATCATATATATATATATATATATATGATTCAAACAAATATATTTAACACAGTATTCAAAATTAAATAATATATTCTTTACCAGAAGTACTTTCAATTGTTTCATTGACAATCTTTATCAACTGTTAATATAAACGTACAAAAAATAAAAACTTGCATTACCCATCATTCAATCTATTCAAATTTCCCACAATTCTGTTGTCTTTATATTAGCCGATTGTTTATTCATTAAACCACCTCTATTCCTAGATATCATCATTGCCTCTTTAATTTTACGTTTTTTACTACACCTTTCAATTTGAATAATTTTTATATCTCTATTATTAAATTTTAAACCATAATTACATGTTTTATTATGATCAAATATAATTGATAGAGTATTCATATTTACCGAAAATATATTTTCTTTCTGTACATGTTTATATAATGTCTTAGGATTATTATATCGTTTTTGTAATGTACATTTGGATTCCCCTATATATTTTATTCCACAACCACATTCCAACATATATATATAACAGAACTTAATTCAAACTTAGAAATCTTGGCTTTGGAGTTATTTATCATATCATTTATATTATTTGAAGAAAAAAAGAAATTCTACACAAACCACTATAAAGTTTATTAATTAATTTAGCTTGTTGATTAGGTATAAAAGAAATAGAAATCCATTTATCACTTTTTAATTTACGTAATATTTTCTTATTATTACTTTTATTTTGATTATATTTTGTAATTGTGTTATAAATAATATTTCTTCCATAACCAACATTCAACATATCAATAATATATACATTAATATTTTCAATTTTATCATTAATAAATTTGCACAAATAATCATTTCTAAACAAAAATGACTTCAAACCAGCTAATTTATGACTCATATGAACGTTAGAATTATATGGAATATAATTCTAATTTCCACAGGCTTTAAAATCATATTATAATCAAATACATTATTATTTCTTTTAATAAATGCACACAAATATATTTATTTGAATTATTATTATATGATTTAAAAATACAGACATTTAATGGTTGTGTATTTATATATATATATATATATATATCATATTTATTTATATATATATATATATATATATATATATATATATGTAATAAATAAAGTTTGATATCTGTATTCGTTTCACAATATATGTAATATACAAATCAATATATATATCAAAATACAGTACAATTTATATAAATTATATTCTTTTAGAAGTACTTTCGACTATACACTTTATAGTTTTTATCAACTATATAACGTTGAATAATCAAAACGAGACAACCCTTAACAATACCCATAGTTCAATTCAGATTTCCCACAAATCTGTTATCTTAACATTTGATGACTGGTGATTCATTAACATTTGACGATTTCTTGAAATCAACATAGCCTCTTTTATTTTACATTTATTATGACAATGTTCAATTTGAATAATTTTCATATTTTTATAATCAAATTTAAATCCATATTGGCAAGATTTATTATGATCAAATATAACAGATGATGAAGGTTTATTTACATCTGTTCCATATTGATTCTCTTTTTGAATTCTATTATATAAAAGCTTATGTTCTTTTATTCTCTTCTCAAATGTACACTTAGATTCACCAATGTATTGTATGCCGCATCCATATTTCAATCTATATATAATAGAATTTTGATTAAACTTTGAATTTTGAATTTTAGAATTATTAAGCAATCTATTTATGTTATTTGTAGAGAAAAAAGCAATATGACACAAACAATTATAAATTTTCCTAATAAACTTGACCTGCTCATCTGATATAAATGGCATTGAAATCCATTTCATTTAGATATTTTTATTTTTAATTTTATTATAGTGTTGATTTCTTTTAAATCCTTTAATAATATTAGCAATTGCATTTTTATAATAACCAATTTTCAACAAGTCATTAACAAATAAATGTACATTTTTAATTTTATCACTAGAATATTTGCATAATTTTTCATTTCGAAATAAGAATGATTTCAATCCAGACAGCTTATGACATATAGGTACATGTGATTCATATGGAAGAAAAAAACCTCTAGTTTCAATTGGTTTAATTAACATAAGATAATTCAAACTGTAATCATTAAGAGTAACTTGAATATCCAAGAATTTTATGGAATTGTATTTCTCTTTAGTTATAACCCATTTTATATCCTTAATCTCATTTATTTCATTAAATAAATTGACTATTAATTCTTGTTTTCCACAAATAAAAACATCATCCACATATGGATCAATAGATAGAATAGAGTCAATTAATATTATTTATAATGCTCTTGTTTCCAAAAATGTAAAGTCTGATATTATAAATTTTATTATAAAACTATTGCAGTTTATTGATAAAAATATTTATATTAATTTTAATAATGAATATTATAAAATGAATTTTGGTTGGCCAATGGGTCTTCCTGCTGTTGCTCAAATTTGTAATTTTGTTATATCAACATATGAAAGTAAAATTTTAAAACAATTGAAATATCAAGAAATTAAAGTATATTATAGATATGTGGATGATGTTTTTATTTGTGGAAAACAAGAATTAATAGTCAATTTATTTAATGAATTAAATGAGATTAAGGATATAAAATGGGTTATAACTAAAGAGAAATACAATTCCATAAAATTCTTGGATATTCAAGTTACTCTTAATGATTACAGTTTGGATTATCTTATGTTAATTAAACCAATTGAAACTAGAGGTTTTTTTCTTCCATATGAATCACATGTACCTATATGTCATAAGCTGTCTGGATTGAAATCATTCTTATTTCGAAATAAAAAATTATGCAAATATTCTAGTGATAAAATTAAAAATGTACATTTATTTGTTAATGACTTGTTGAAAATTGGTTATTATAAAAATGCAATTGCTAATATTATTAAAGGATTTAAAAGAAATCAACACTATAATAAAATTAAAAATTAAAATATCAAAATGAATGAAATGGATTTCAATGCCATTTATATCAGATGAGCAGGTCAAGTTTATTAGGAAAATTTATAATGGTTTGTGTCATATTGCTTTTTTCTCTACAAATAACATAAATAGATTCCTTAATAATTCTAAAATTCAAAATTCAAAGTTTAATCAATATTCTATTATATATAGATTGATATGTGGATGCGGCGTACAATACATTGGTGAATCTAAGTGTACATTTGAGAAGAGAATAAAAGAATATATACTTTTATATAATAGAATTCAAAAAGAGAATCAATATGGAACAGATGTAAATAAACCTTCATCATCTGTTATATTTGATCATAATAAATCTTGTCAATATGGATTTAAATTTGATTATAAAAATATGAAAATTATTCAAATTGAACGTTGTCATAATAAACGTAAAATAAAAGAGGCTATGTTGATTTCAAGAAATCGTCAAATGTTAATGAATCGCCAGTCATTAAATGTTAAGATAACAGAATTGTGGGAAATCTGAATTGAACTATGGGTATTGTTAAGGGTTGTCTTGTTTTGATTATTCAACGTTATATAGTTGATAAAGACTACAAAGTGTATAGTCGAAAGTACTTCTAAAAGAATATAATTTATATAAATTGTACTGTATTTTGATATATATATATATATATATATATATTGATACAGTATATATTCCGATATGATAAAGAGTAGGTTACTATATATATATATATATATATATAGTAACCTTCTCTTTAGCTAGCAATCATCATTCAACCTGTCTTACACACTCTATATTATATCCTGCAACCTGCTCTTTAGACCACTGTAATCATAAATGAATCATGCCGCACATTTTTAGGGTGACTAAATCCTCCTATGTAACCTTGCTACTCATATAGCCAGTTAAATTACATGTTTGGAATTATATCTTCCTCTGTAACCATCCTAGCTACAACTAATCTAGAACATACACCTGAAATAAATGTTAAACTAAAGAGACAATTTCTTGATTGACTAAGCTCGCATGAAACTATAAACTTAAAGAAGATTACAAGGTTATTAATAAATTCTGGACAAACTAGCTTTAAAATCCATGAACAAACCAACAAACAAAAGGTTATGAAATAAATTTAATATTTATCAAACCAATAAATAAATAATAATTAGGTCGATGGAATGAATATGAAATTAAAAATATGAATTAAGCAATAGATAAATTAGGATGTAGATGACTAAATGGATGATGGAAAATAAGTCGTAATTAAATAATAAAATGAAATGAGTCTGAGAATGAAGAGAAAAGAATGAAGATGTGTCAGAATAGTGAATGATTAAGATGATGGTAGAATAAGAGTTAATGGATGATGAAGATGATAACGAAATAAAGGTAGTGAATTGTGATTTAATTAGGATGAAAGATGAATAAAGAAATAAAGAAAGATTGAAATGACAGAGAATAAGAATGACGATGATGATGAAATATGATGTCCAGAATTGTAAATTAATATTAAATTACATGATAGTAAGCTAACTGAATAAAATAGGGATTCCAAGCTTAACAAAACCAGAATATTCACCATAAAGTCAAAACAAGCTATACATTTACGACAAAAGAAGCAATTTATACTTTACAGTTTGATTGACTCTTCATAAAACAGCGAATGTAACACAACTCCAATCCAACTACAATAAATAACTAGATATAACATTTACCATAAATTCAAATCCTATATTGGAACTTAATAACTTATTCTTCTCAGGATTCACATAACTTAAAGGTTGTTATACAAGATATACCCAGGTCAGTGAAAAGGATTTTGCCACTAGCCAAATATAATGCACAAAACAACTCTTAATACCAAACCGAATTAACAAACAATATTTATTAATTTCAAAGAAACCTTATAAATTCCCTAACTATTTTAAACTTTAAGCTTCAAGAAATAGGAATAATTTGTCAATAGCTAAACACAATAACTTACTAACTTTTTTTTCTCAAATAAATATTAACAATGTGATCAAGATCAGTGAATGATAGATCTGCGTGTTCAAATAAACCAATTAATCCAAGGTTAAGTGTTTACCTTTAGTATATCACTTAAAATAATATCTTCACTCTAGGTTAATAATATTTTATCACTAAGTGATGATGTACTCATAAATCACAGACCTTACCAAATTTATTATGGTATACCCACCTATAATTATTTATACCATATTGATCGATGATGATTTCCATATAATCAGATGATATGTCAGTAGCAATAACAATGTGTGTTGATTAGCAATAAGACTACTGACAACTAAATAAATTTTTAACAACACAAAATTTATTTACATTATTTACAACCCTACTTGAGACATATTGTATGAAATAAGACAAATCCATTAACTAAACTCAGGGATGGGGATTAATTGGTATTTCATTGACTATATACATAGTAAGTAATGACAACGTAATACAGTGATATTCATAGTATCACTATTATTATTATTAGCTATGTTTCTATTATTGCTCTATCTCATAGAATAAGATAGTTAAACATTATTTAAGCTAACTTAGCATATAATTTATAAAACAAAATACATTTAGGTCTTTGGGATATATTCAACTTTTTAAATCTAAAACTTGAAGTTATAATTTAGAATTTTAAACTGTAGCTATTTGATTTGTCCAAATATGATAAGGGCAATTATCATATGCAGCACAATTAATAATTTACTATCATCTACTATGAAAAGATTCATTGTATTAATGTGGGGACAGACATCAGAAGTCAAGTCCACACATGACACCAAAATATTGCCTATGTCCATAACCTAATCAATTTAATAGTTAACTTACCTTACTGATCCATTGGCAAATTATTACTTGATAAAAATGAATCAACATTGTCCATGTGCACCTCTTTCTTTTTTATATAAAAGCTCTGCAATCACTAGTAAGTTTTGGTTGGTCTGTTTATAAACTGATGAAGATTATACAACATAAACAAAGCAAAACTCTCCATACAGTATTGCTTCCTGTGCTAAACAGAGTAATCAATGGAAGTAGAGATAAAAGGTGGTTGCTAGAAGAGTGCATTAGATCCTAAGATCTAGATGCAGTGCTCTCAGATCCAAAGCTCCTCACTGACGAAGGCCACAAGCCAGAAACTAGTCTGGGGATATTGGCTGAGTAGGCATTAGATAGGGATTTTATGCACAAGCCTTCTGGCATCCATTGATTACTCTGTTTAGCACAGGTGGCAATACTGTATGGAGAAAAAAGTTTTGCCTTTGTTAAGAAAGAAAATCCCAATAATACTACATTGTACCATTGCCACATGCTATATAATGATAAATAAAAATACAAAATTCGTGTATATACTCACTTATAAATAATTTATGTAGACTAAAATATTTATAAATGTAAAAAAAAAGAAGCCTGTATATTTTTAAAAATTATTTAAACTCTCTGTTTAGAATGTTTAACGTCAAAGACTGAAAAGTAGTATCAAAAACAGGTTTATTTAACTATGTTTACAATAAAGAAAAAATTATAAAATAACATTAAATTTGGCAATACATTTATAAACCATTAAATTACTTAATGTCCAATATTAATAAGAATCCATGTGGAATTTGCTATTAGGTGAGGAGCTAACTTCAAATCTCTTTCTTTGATATCTTTTAATTTTTGTAAAAAAATTAATGTTGGATCAGGTATAACAGACTTGAAGATTATGAAGCATCTGACAAACCATAGACAGAAAGTGATGAAAGTTGCACTTCTTATAATTGCAAAATCCCCATAAGAAAAACCTTTTATGAGTGTGTTGATAATTGGATGTTTTGGTGTATAAATTTTATTAATCAATATTCTACAGCCCTGAAGAGAGGAACAATTGTTGAAAATGTGAAATATGGTATAAAGACTGAAAAGTAATCTACTTTTTAACAATAGTTGTACTGGATTTTGAATTCTATTCTATAATTAAAATCTCAAAATTAATACTCTATTTCGAATTTTATTTTATATTTGCATGTATGACGTAAAATGTATTTTCTATTGTTCAAATGAAAATGTAAAAGTAGACAAAGAAAAAGTTCTATTCAATTCCGTTACTGAAACGGAAAAGCAAATATAATTTATATTCGACAAAGAAAGTAATTTAAAGAAACAGGTATTGACAAATAATAACAGTCCAAATTCTATTGATTAATAGTTTAATGACTAAAGGAAAATATAATGTTAAATGTTGATTTATTACGTAATTTTATTTTGCCGAAAAAAAATCGTGGTTAAATAACAGGACAGTTAAAATTTGAGTCTGTAGTCTTATGCATTATTTTCGATGTTAATTACAATTTTTGCCAAAATTAAAGTGCAAAACATTTTTGATTACAATATTCAAAAATTATCTAATCATCTTTCACTTTCTCACAGATATGCATTCTATTTTTTTTTTTTCAGTGTCTTTTGAGTTTTCAATAATAATATTTTATGTATTATCTAACTATAAGCATGTGTTAAATAAAGTTTATTATATATATATATATTCTCTATAATAACTTTTTATGCGTATGCTAGTATGCCTGGGGAAGCCAGTTATTATTTTTTCGTCAATTATTTGTTTGTCTTAGTCTAATTAGTGAAAGAAGAATAATTCACTTCGTTAATAATCAAACAAATGGTTATTGAATCCATTTTGCATTTTTATGGAATTTTGTTTGAATTTAGCCCAAATAAACACTGAAAAAGAGTTTGGAATATAAGCAATGAATTATTGTTTACTAAATGAGTATCTCAGAGTTTTTAGGTAGAGAATAAAATAAGAATGAAAACATAGATCACCTTCTAATATATAACTTACATGTAAAATGTATTGATTCACTTAATTACATTTTAAAATGCAATGCCAGAGAGCTACTTTCAGAAATAGGCAATTTATAATCTACTTTAAACTACAATAAAAAGAATTTAAGAAGCAAATGTTAAAAAGTAGCCCTTCATGCTTACATTTACATATGTGTGCATGTTTATTAATTTTTTTGTCTTATTTTTTGAAATCCACCCTCCTACACATAGACAAATCTATTATAAGAATTTAAGCAATACATTATTTAAATGTTGCAAAAGAGTGACTGTGTCTTTCTTCCATAAAAAAATTGTGCAAAATTGCTGCCATAAATACATAACATTGGTTAAAATAATTGTTAATTAGAATTTAAAAGTCATGTCACATTATTCTGGACTATAAGTGTCAAACTCTGACTTTCAAACTACATTTATCAAAATTTTAATTGAATAGTAAGTTAGATAAAAGTCAAATGCTGCTTAATAATTATATTGGTTATTTCACTGTCTAAAATATTGTTAATTAAATTAAATTTGTTGAGATTTGTAATGCCATAAAAAATTCCATTTTTTAAAATTTAATTTTAATTACTTTAAATGACATATCATACCATTAAAGTTTATATATATATGTTGAAATATGCTAGTCTGACCATTACATATATATATATATATATATATATATATATATATATATATATATATATATATATATATATATATATATATATATAGTAATGGTCAGACTAGCATATTTCAACATTTTACATTTTATCTAATTATTTTTTTGTATTTATTTATTTACATAAATTACACCAGCGCCAACTGGCTTTAAACATGAGGAAATAAACTAACACATGTATATCTAAAACAATATTTTATTCAATATAATAATATAACCATTACACAGCCCTATTTGTAATGCCAGGCTAAATTGCAAAGAACATAACTTATTTCCAATGAATGAATGAATGATGGTAGACCATCCAATCTTACACAAAAAAGAAGGAAATCATGTAATAATAATTTATTTAAAAATGTACTTATTAATTGACATACAATTTATTTTTTAAATAAAATTAGCAATTCACAAAACAATAATTTTTTTACTAACTATAAACATTAATCGATATGCAATTTATTTATTTAACAAAATCATTTAATTTTTATAGATCATAGTACCATTATATTCAGAGATAAGGTCACATTCACCATTTAACCCTGTCTTCAATCCACTTAAATATAATTCTGTGTATTTATAAATTTATAAAATTTTCATAGTACTTACACATACATATTTGCTATATGGGATAGACATCAACACTATATTACAATTACCATAAGGAATGGTCTTTTAAGAGCATATTTCTAACTGCTTATATAAAAGTTACTGTGAAGGGATGACCTTTTGGTCCAAATTCTAACTGAATAAAACTTCTATATAATAATTATAAGGATTGGTCTTTTTTGAACCTAAACATAATTTAATACGTCTACAATTTATACAGGAAAGAGTTGTTCTGAGATCGATAACTAACTCATTAAACTGATAGGAATGGACAATCATATATAAAATATTATACACAAAAAAAAAACCACTGTGCATATATACATCCATCTACATAAAATCTAATTTCAGTAATCAAACGTAAGTTTATCTATGAATGAATGAGACTAATAGAAATAATTACATCATTAATTACAGTTATTTGTAACTTAGGCGTTTACATGATTATCATTATTTTTTACCTTTCCTCCTATTAATAACTTATAAAAATGTATAAGCTTAACACACACACACACACACACACATATATATATATATATATATATATATATATAACTACAACCATTAAATGTCTGTATTTTTAAATTATATAATAATAATTCAAACAAATATATTTAACACAGTATTCAAAATTAAATAATATATTCTTTACCAGAAGTACTTTCAATTGTTTCACTGACAATCTTTATCAACTGTTAATACAAACGTACAAAAAATAAAAACTTGCATTACCCATCATTCAATCTATTCAAATTTCCCACAATTCTGTTGTCTTTATATTAGCCGATTGTTTATTCATCAAACCACCTCTATTCCTAGATATCATCATTGCCTCTTTAATTTTATGTAAAATTAAAAACGTAAAATTAAAGAGGCAATGATGATATCTAGGAATAGAGGTGGTTTGATGAATAAACAATCGGCTAATATAAAGACAACAGAATTGTGGGAAATTTGAATAGATTGAATGATGGGTAATGCAAGTTTTTATTTTTTGTACGTTTGTATTAACAGTTGATAAAGATTGTCAGTGAAACAATTGAAAGTACTTCTGGTAAAGAATATATTATTTAATTTTGAATACTGTGTTAAATATATTTGTTTGAATTATTAATATATATATATATAAATAAATATATATATATATATATATATATATATATATATATATATATATATATATATATATTTCTTTAAAAAATAATTTAACAAATAAAGAGAAGTTATTACAAATTCATTACTTTTTTTTTATTTGACAGTTTCTTTTAAATGATAACCAGGTAATAAATCTTATTTACAAATTCAGATTATTTAAAATGAAGTACAAATAATTCTCAGCAAAATAAAATAATTGTCATCTACTTTTCTGACAAATATTAAATGTTCATATTATGATAGTATAGAATCATAATTTGTAACTGTCCTTTGAATAAGATATGATTCTTTATTTCAGTTGAAGTTATTCATATGATTCAAAACTGTTCCAGATTAGATCTAGCTAATCAAGTAGTATTCCCTTCTGCTTAAAAAATATTTTTATATCAATACTTAGTTTCTTCTTAAACCTCATTTTAGTTGTTTTTTTTATAAACAACTTTGCATATTCATGGCATACAAAAAATATTTATATTTTATTTATAGAAATAAATAATAGATTGCTCATTTCAATATATATATATATATATATATATATATATATATATATATATTGAGTTCCAACCAGTAACCACCTAAACATTCACAGTAATATATATATATATATATATATATATATATATATGATTCAAACAAATATATTTAACACAGTATTCAAAATTAAATAATATATTCTTTACCAGAAGTACTTTCAATTGTTTCATTGACAATCTTTATCAACTGTTAATATAAACGTACAAAAAATAAAAACTTGCATTACCCATCATTCAATCTATTCAAATTTCCCACAATTCTGTTGTCTTTATATTAGCCGATTGTTTATTCATTAAACCACCTCTATTCCTAGATATCATCATTGCCTCTTTAATTTTACGTTTTTCACTACACCTTTCAATTTGAATAATTTTTATATCTCTATTATTAAATTTTAAACCATAATTACATGTTTTATTATGATCAAATATAATTGATAGAGTACTCATATTTACCGAAAATATATTTTCTTTCTGTACATGTTTATATAATGTCTTAGGATTATTATATCGTTTTTGTAATGTACATTTGGATTCCCCTATATATTTTATTCCACAACCACATTCCAACATATATATAACAGAAATTAATTCAAACTTAGAAATCTTGGCTTTGGAGTTATTTATCATATCATTTATATTATTTGAAGAAAAAAAGAAATTCTACACAAACCACAATAAAGTTTATTAATTAATTTAGCTTGTTGATTAGGTATAAAAGGAATAGAAATCCATTTATCACTTTTTAATTTACGTAATATTTTCTTATTATTACTTTTATTTTGATTATATTTTGTAATTGTTTTATAAATAATATTTCTTCCATAACCAACATTCAACATATCAGTAATATATACATTAATATTTTCAATTTTATCACTAATAAATTTGCACAAATAATCATTTCTAAACAAAAATGACTTCAAACCAGCTAATTTATGACTCATATGAAGGTTAGAATTATATGGAATATAATTCTAATTTCCACAGGCTTTAAAATCATATTATAATCAAATACATTATTATTTCTTTTAATAAATGCACACAAATATATTTATTTGAATTATTATTATATGATTTAAAAATACAGACATTTAATGGTTGTATATATATATATATATATATATATATATATATATATATATATGTAATAAATATACTGTATATTTATATATATATATATATATAATAAATAAAGTTTGATATCTGTATTCGTTTCACAATATATTAATATACAAATCAATATATATATATATCAAAATACAGTACAATTTATATAAATTATATTCTTTTAGAAGTACTTTCGACTATACACTTTATAGTCTTTATCAACTATATAACGTTGAATAATCAAAACGAGACAACCCTTAACAATACCCATAGTTCAATTCAGATTTCCCACAAATCTGTTATCTTAACATTTGATGACTGGTGATTCATTAACATTTGACGATTTCTTTAAATCAACATAGCCTCTTTTATTTTACATTTATTATGACAATGTTCAATTTGAATAATTTTCACATTTTTATAATCAAATTTAAATCCATATTGGCAAGATTTATTATGATCAAATATAACAGATGATGAAGGTTTATTTACATCTGTTCCATATTGATTCTTTTTTTGAATTCTATTATATAAAAGCTTATGTTCTTTTATTCTCTTCTCAAATGTACACTTAGATTCACCAATGTATTGTATGCCGCATCCACATATCAATCTATATATAATAGAATTTTGATTAAACTTTGAATTTTGAATTTTAGAATTATTAAGCAATCTATTTATGTTATTTGTAGAGAAAAAAGCAATATGACACAAACAATTATAAATTTTCCTAATAAACTTGACCTGCTCATCTAATATAAATGGCATTGAAATCCATTTCATTTTGATATTTTTATTTTTAATTTTATTATAGTGTTGATTTCTTTTAAATCCTTTAATAATATTAGCAATTGCATTTTTATAATAACCAATTCTCAACAAGTCATTAACAAATAAATGTACATTTTTAATTTTATCACTAGAATATTTGCATAATTTTTCATTTCGAAATAAGAATGATTTCAATCCAGACAGCTTATGACATATAGGTACATGTGATTCATATGGAAGAAAAAAACCTCTAGTTTCAATTGGTTTAATTAACATAAGATAATCCAAACTGTAATCATTAAGAGTAACTTGAATATCCAAGAATTTTATGGAATTGTATTTCTCTTTAGTTATAACCCATTTTATATCCTTAATCTCATTTAATTCATTAAATAAATTGACTATTAATTCTTGTTTTCCACAAATAAAAACATCATCCACATATGGATCAATAGATAGAATAGAGTCAATTAATATCTTCTTTCCAAAAATGTAAAGTCTGATATTATAAATTTTATTATAAAACTATTGCAGTTTATTGATAAAAATATTTATATTAATTTTAATAATGAATATTATAAAATGAATTTTGGTTGGCCAATGGGTCTTCCTGCTGTTGCTCAAATTTGTAATTTTGTTATATCAACATATGAAAGTAAAATTTTAAAACAATTGAAATATCAAGAAATTAAAGTATATTATAGATATGTGGATGATGTTTTTATTTGTGGAAAACAAGAATTAATAGTCATTTTATTTAATGAATTAAATGAGATTAAGGATATAAAATGGGTTATAACTAAAGAGAAATACAATTCCATAAAATTCTTGGATATTCAAGTTACTCTTAATGATTACAGTTTGGATTATCTTATGTTAATTAAACCAATTGAAACTAGAGGTTTTTTTCTTCCATATGAATCACATGTACCTATATGTCATAAGATGTCTGGATTGAAATCATTCTTATTTCGAAATGAAAAATTATGCAAATATTCTAGTGATAAAATTAAAAATGTACATTTATTTGTTAATGACTTGTTGAAAATTGGTTATTATAAAAATGCAATTGCTAATATTATTAAAGGATTTAAAAGAAATCAACACTATAATAAAATTAAAAATAAAAATATCAAAATGAATGAAATGGATTTCAATGCCATTTATATCAGATGAGAGGTCAAGTTTATTAGGAAAATTTATAATGGTTTGTGTCATATTGCTTTTTTCTCTACAAATAACATAAATAGATTGCTTAATAATTCTAAAATTCAAAATTCAAAGTTTAATCAAAATTCTGTTATATATAGATTGATATGTGGATGCGGCGTACAATACATTGGTGAATCTAAGTGTACATTTGAGAAGAGAATAAAAGAATATATACTTTTATATAATAGAATTCAAAAAGAGAATCAATATGGAACAGATGTAAATAAACCTTCATCATCTGTTATATTTGATCATAATAAATCTTGTCAATATGGATTTAAATTTGATTATAAAAATATGAAAATTATTCAAATTGAACGTTGTCATAATAAATGTAAAATAAAAGAGGCTATGTTGATTTCAAGAAATTGTCAAATGTTAATGAATCGCCAGTCATTAAATGTTAAGATAACAGAAGCGTGGGAAATCTGAATTGAACTATGGGTATTGTTAAGGGTTGTCTTGTTTTGATTATTCAACGTTATATAGTTGATAAAGACTACAAAGTGTATAGTCGAAAGTACTTCTAAAAAAATATAATTTATATAAATTGTACTGTATTTTGATATATATATAGTAACCTTCTCTTTAGCTAGCAATCATCATTCAACCTGTCTTACACACTCTATATTATATCCTGCAACCTGCTCTTTAGACCACTGTAATCATAAATGAATCATGCCGCACATTTTTAGGGTGACTAAATCCTCCTATGTAACCTTGCTACTCATATAGCCAGTTAAATTACATGTTTGGAATGATATCTTCCTCTGTAACCATCCTAGCTTCAACTAATCTAGAACATACACCTGAAATAAATGTTAAACTAAAGAGACAATTTCTTGATTGACTAAGCTCGCATGAAACTATAAACTTAAAGAAGATTACAAGGTTATTAATAAATTCTGGACAAACTAGCTTTAAAATCCATGAACAAACCAACAAACAAAAGGTTATGAAATACATTTAATATTTATCAAACCAATAAATAAATAATAATTAGGTCGATGGAATGAATATGAAATTAAAAATATGAATTAAGCAATAGATAAATTAGGATGTAGATGACTAAATGGATGATGGAAAATAAGTCATAATTAAATAATAAAATGAAATGAGTCTGAGAATGAAGAGAAAAGAATGAAGATGTGTCAGAATAGTGAATGATTAAGATGATGGTAGAATAAGAGTTATTGGATGATGAAGATGATAATGGAATAAAGGTAGTGAATTGTGAGTTAATTAGGATGAAAGATGAATAAAGAAATAAAGAAAGATTGAAATGACAGAGAAGAAGAATGATGATGATGATGAAATATGATGTCCAGAATTGTAAATTAATATTAAATTACATGATAGTAAGCTAACTAAATAAAATAGGGATTCCAAGCTTAACAAAACCAGAATATTCACCATAAAGTCAAAACAAGCTATACATTTACGACAAAAGAAGCAATTTATACTTTACAGTTTGATTGACTCTTCATAAAACAGCGAATGTAACACAACTCCAATCCAACTACAATAAATAACTAGATATAACATTTACCATAAATTCAAATCCTATATTGGAACTTAATAACTTATTCTTCTCAGGGTTCACATAGCTTAAAGGTTGTTATACAAGATATACCCAGGTCAGTGAAAAGGATTTTGCCACTAGCCAAATATAATGCACAAAACAACTCTTAATACCAAACCGAATTAACAAACAATATTTATTAATTTCAAAAAAACCTTATAAATTCCCTAACTATTTTAAACTTTAAGCTTCAAGAAATAGGAATAATTTGTCAATAGCTAAACACAATAACTTACTAACTTTTTTTTCTCAAATAAATATTAACAATGTGATCAAGATCAGTGAATGATAGATCTACGTGTTCAAATAAACCAATTAAACCAAGGTTAAGTGTTTACCTTTTGTATATAACTTAAAATAATATCTTCACTCTAGGTTAATAATATTTTATCACTAAGTGATGATGTACTCATAAATCACAGAGCTTACCAAATTTATTATGGTATACCCACCTATAATTATTTATACCATATTGATCGATGATGATTTCCATATAATCAGATGATATGTCAGTAGCAATAACAATGTGTGTTGATTAGCAATAAGACTACTGACAACTAAATAAATTTTTAACAACACAAAATTTATTTACATTATTTACAACCCTACTTGAGACATATTGTATGAAATAAGACAAATCCATTAACTAAACTCAGGGATGGGGATTAATTGGTATCCCATTGACTATATACATATTAAGTAATGACAACGTAATACAGTGATATTCATAGTATCACTATTATTATTATTAGCTATGTTTCTATTATTGCTCTATCTCATAGAATAAGATAGTTAAACATTATTTAAGCTAACTTAGCATATAATTTATAAAACAAAATACATTTAGGTCTTTGGGATATACTCAACTTTTTAAATCTAAAACTTGAAGTTATAATTTAGAATTTTAAACTGTAGCTATTTGATTTGTCCAAATATGATAAGGGCAATTATCATATGCAGCACAATTAATAATTTACTATCATCTACTATGAAAAGATTCATTGTATTAATGTGGGGACAGACATCAGAAGTCAAGTGCACACATGACCCCAAAACATTGCCTATGTCCATAACCTAATCAATTTAATAGTTAACTTACCTTACTGATCCATTAGCAAATTATTACTTGATAAAAATGAATCAACATTGTCCATGTGCACCTCTTTCTTTTTTATATAAAAGCTCTGCAATCACTAGTAAGTTTTGGTTGGTCTGTTTATAAACTGATGAAGATTATACAACATAAACAAAGCAAAACTCTCCATACAGTATTGCTTCCTGTGCTAAACAGAGTAATCAATGGAAGTAGAGATAAAAGGTGGTTGCTAGAAGAGTGCATTAGATCCTAAGATCTAGATGCAGTGCTCTCAGATCCAAAGCTCCTCACTGACGAAGGCCACAAGCCAGAAACTAGTCTGGGGATATTGGCTGAGTAGGCATTAGATAGGGATTTTATGCACAAGCCTTCTGGCATCCATTGATTACTCTGTTTAGCACAGGTGGCAATACTGTATGGAGAGTTTTGCTCTGTTTATCAACAATTAATGTGCTAGTATAGGAAATGTGATCATGTGATGCTTAATGGTTTAACACCAATCCTGCCTAATAGGATAGTGGTGGCTATGGTTGTAAAAGAGCCCAAAACACCAAAATGTATGGGTGCTGAACTGAGTTCAGACCCATATGACTATATAAGCTATTGAGCTTAGATTGAAAATATTTTTTGTGTTTTCACTTTCATTCTCATAGTTTTGTTGTTAAGTAGAGATAAAAGGTGGTTGCTAGAGGGTTGCATTAGATCCTAAGATCTAGATGCAGTGCTCTCAGATCCAAAGCTCCTCACTGATGAAGGCCACAAGCCAGAAACTAGTCTGGGGATATTGGATGAGTAGGTATTAGATAGGGATTTTATGCACAAGCCTTCTGGCATCCATTGATTACTCTGTTTGCACAGGTGGCAATACTGTATGGAGAGTTTTGCTCTGTTTATCAACAATTAATGTGCTAGTATAGGAAATGTGATCATGTGATGCTTAATGGTTTAACACCAATCCTTCCTAATAGGATAGTGGTGGCTATGGTTGTAAAAAAGTCCAAAACACCAAAATGTATGGGTACTGAACTGAGTTCAGACACATATGACTATATAAGCTATTGAGCTTAGATTGAAAATATTTTTTTGTGTTTTCAATTTCATTCTCATAGTTTTGTAGTTAAGTAGAGATAAAAGGTGGTTGCTAGAGGGTTGCATTAGATCCTAAGATCTAAATGCAGTGCTCTCAGATCCAAAGCTCCTCACTGATGAAGGCGACAAGCCAGAAACTAGTCTGGGGATATTGGATGAGTAGGCATTAGATAGGGATTTTATGCACAAGCCTTCTGGCATCCATTGATTACTCTGTTTAGCACAGGTGGCAATACTGTATGGAGAGTTTTGCTCTGTTTATCAACAATTAATGTGCTAGTATAGGAAATGTGATCATGTGATGCTTAATGGTTTAACACCAATCCTTCCTAATAGGATAGTGGTGGCTATGGTTGTAAAAGAGCCCAAAACACCAAAATGTATGGGTGCTGAACTGAGTTCAGACCCATATGACTATATAAGCTATTGAGCTTAGATTGAAAATATTTTTTGTGTTTTCAATTTCATTCTCATAGTTTTGTAGTTAAGTAGAGATAAAAGGTGGTTGCTAGAGGGTTGCATTAGATCCTAAGATCTAAATGCAGTGCTCTCAGATCCAAAGCTCCTCACTGATGAAGGCCACAAGCCAGAAACTAGTCTTGGGATATTGGATGAGTAGGCATTAGATAGGGATTTTATGCACAAGCCTTCTGGCATCCATTGATTACTCTGTTTAGCACAGGTGGCAATACTGTATGGAAAGTTTTGCTCTGTTTATCAACAATTAATGTGCTAGTATAGGAAATGTGATCATGTGATGATTATACAACATCATAAAACACTATTCCAATTAAACAAACACTATAGATAGACCAGTGTCTCTTAATCTAACTTGATCTTATCCTTGCTATTTGATTTAAAAATATTAAACTTCACCATACCCCATGGGAAACTATCTATATAACCTCATGAGGGACCAAATGATAAAGGGAGGGTCTACAAAACAACATGATAGTTATATAATAATATGGCCAATTCTAATATCTTTCCATAAATGCGGGCTTAGCCTCATTACAGGAAAATAGAATTCAGACCATGGAAATCATCCTAATTTAGGATTAACTATGCTCTAAGCACTAACTATTAATCAACCTTGACAATATAATCCTCTCATTTGATTGGCAATGGGGGATTCTCCATCAGCCCATGCATAATATTAATATTATTCTATTTGATGCCACTATATGTGGCACATATGTATCCACTGAAAGCTGTCACAACTTCTTCTCAATACAATAGCAAGGTAAAATAAGACTAACAATAAAGGTGGAAACATAAATATTCCATTTCACAATGCAGAAACTATTAATGCATTAATAAACAAACCACCAAAATATATGTCAAATGATCATTAATTATTTTAAAATAACAATTATGTTTGTTATAGCAATCCATGCACATGTAAACAATGAAGATCAACCCACATTCATTCATAGGCAGAATTAAAAAATGAAAAATGCTTATTAATTATTTTATATAATAAAACAATTGGGTCATTATGTGTCTTACTTTGGAAAATTTTGTCTGTTTGTTCACCCATTAATAAAACATTAACATCTGTTTTAGTAGTGTGAGAGATAAATATTTATCCCCCTCTCTGTCTAAGTAAATGAGATTTAATATGTTTTCCCTCAACTGGAAAAAATGAAAAATATGCATAATAAATGTATATATTTTATACATTTCTACTTACTTCACTACATATATTTTATACTACAATATATATATATATATATATAATCCCTGAATCACATGAAGTAGATATCATAACACTAAACATAGCAATAACAAAAATAATAAATGGGCATTTTCTCCCATTAGATTTTATCATCTTAGTTTTAAGTTTGTTTCCTCCATATGAGCAAAAGTGACAAGAAAACTGATATCAGAAGCAAATATTCCTAAGTAACGTATATATATATATATATATATATATATATATATATATATATATATATATATATATATATATATATATATATATATATATATATATATATATATATATATTATTGATCGATGACAACATAGCAAGATAATATTTAAACATTTTTCCAAATGCAGCACAATTAAAATAGGTTTATTATGATCTTTAAAACAAACCTTTTACAATCATTTATGGATTTTGTTTACTTTGTTTTTCCATCCACGGTAATATCTGTCATAATTTTAAATGATCTGGGCAATTTTAAACATTTAAAATATTGCTAATTTATATGTTGCATAATCAAGATAAAAAAATAAACAAATATGTATTTATTCATTTCTATTAGCAAATTAATATGTCAATAACATTACCAAGAAGAATTTATTCAATTATAAATACGACATCCTTGGCATTGACAATCTGTCATCTTTCCATTTTCAATAGCCAAGCAAACTCATGTCAAAGACCATTAGCAGATGAGTTCTCTTCTCCAATGAAAATAAGAAATAAATTCCTGCATTCTTCTTTTAAAATATGTTACTTTATATGATTTAAAAATGACTTTTTGATTTGCTTATTATATCTTTTGAAACTTATCTTCAAATTATTTTGAATTATTTCATTGAGATGATAATTTATAAGTAAACATATTTTTTCCTGCCTTATAATAAGTGTGCGAAAACCAGCACATTTAAGTCTTTGTCTTTTAAGTCTAAATTATTTCTGTGTTATTATTAAATCTAAAAATTGACTAATATAAATAAACAAAAGCAATTGCTCACATTTTCTGGAATTGTTCTTCATTTGAAATAGTATATGTTGCAGCAAATAATTATCCAGACGAGTGGTCATTCTAGTTTTTACAGTAGGCTTATTGAGAATCATAAGATCCATAAAAAACAGTGTTGAAATAATACTGGGTTATAGAGTTTCTACTCCATCCTGTTTAATTCCACATAATCCTGAAATTTTGTTCAAATTAATTCCTAAAGTTATTACTTTTCAGCTTGTTTCTTTTATTTTATTTCATAAGTGGAGAGTTGAAGTCTTCTTATTCCCTGCCTACAAACATTGTTATATTATATACCTTGTATTACATTGCTTGTTTGATCCTAATGGAATGTACTTTTTATTCCAACTAATTCCAGATTAATTATTATTATAAAAATAGTATTTCCAATTTTTAACATTTACACTATTTTACTTCCATACTAGCTCATTTAAATTTAATAATCGAAGTACTGAAATTTCTCAAGGTCTTGATCTGCTCATGAAAGACAAATATTTATTAGTACTAATTTGTTGCGCTCGAATGGATATGATCCCATAACTTTCTAAATAAAATTTAATGTGAGTTTACCACTGTGAATCATATTAAATACCAAAAGCAAAAAAGGGATATTATGTCTACTCTTAATATTCATTCCATTGCAACAAAACTCAATAACTAAGTTTAACATATCTGAATTGACTATTTTCTTTTAATTTGATTTTATTTTCTATCATCTGTTTGCCAAAACTAACAGGTACCTTTAAATCTATGACATTTTAAGGGTCAGGTATATTCTTGATCCATATGAAATGATTGTTTTTCTCCTTACAAAAACCTTTCTTGGTTGCTATTTTATAAAAGTGAATTATGGAAATGAATTATGGAAATCAAACATGGAAATTGATCAACATAAGATAATGCGTTCAAGTGAATTATGGAAATCAACAAACATTAGAAAATTCATAAATTTAAATGTGATCTGGTATTAATACCAGTATTCATACTACATTTATAAAATTGATTATGGTAGTATAGAGAATATACTTTTTTATAAGATGGTGGAAGGTTCCAGATATCCAAAATATCAAAACACAAGACACATATAAATTTATAACAATAATAAATATTTATTATTCTTAAATAGGAAAGAAGCACACATATATAGTATTACCACAATATTCATTGTAAAATAAAATTTTAATTTCTCTCTATATGAAATTCACATTAACTACTATTAATAATAATAATAATAATAATAATAATAATAATAATAATAATAATAATAATAATAATAATAATAATAATAATAATAATAATAATAATAATAATAATAATAATAATAATAATAATAATAATAATAATAATAATAATAATAATAATAATAATAATAATAATAATAATAATAATAATAATAATAATAATAATAATAATAATAATAATAATAATAATAATAATAATAATAATAATAATAATAATACATATATACTTTCATGTTATTTACATTTCTAAATTAAATTTAATCATTGTTTTGACCCATATTTTAACTTTAATGTTAATGCACTTAAGCACGGAATCAGAATTCCGCATTTTAAATATATATATGATATTATCACAAAACTTTAGCCAACAGCCTATTAAATATCATGGCCCACTTTACTACAATTACAATAAATTTAACTATTCCATCAAGCAATACTATCTTTTATTTCTTATGTAAAGATAATGTTATATCCAAATTTTCTAACAATTCTAAATAATTGATTGAAATATAAAACCATAGTTTTATATCTACGCACATTAAATATTCCTCACTACCCCCTGGTAATCCTCTCATTATTTTACCAATCTAGTGATAGTATACATTTGGATAGGCTAATATGTTGCCATGGCTTGACAATGTTTATATTATCTTCCATAAACTTTGTCCACAGATTGGCCTGCATATAAATTAAAACAACTCTCTGTCACTCTCCCACATTAACACACACATCTGATTACAACCCAAACCCTGCTATAGCAACTTTTATAATAACTTGCAAAAACCCTCCATACATATTATATCACTATGCAGCACTTCACAATGCACATGTTAGGGTCTTAGTAAGTGAAATTAAACAACTTATTCATAACTTCAAATGTTAGCATAAACCGGGGATTGCCTTCTTTGTGAGGCTAAGCATTATGTGAGGAACTAGTCTCTGCAAATTTACTTTTAATAGGTATGCATAACATTTTACCAAAACTTTATAAATAATTCCCTACTTAGATAATAAATACAAATGGAGCTGAGATCAAGTCCTTGATCTGTCAATGCCTGCATACATAGTAATTAAATTATAAGATAGCTATCTTTATATAGCCCTTCGAGGTGTTATGGTAACACTATCTCAGTAATACTAACATTTACAGTTTCATGCATACACACGGGATGATTATAGTATTGATACAAAATGACAAAGTTTCAACTGATCATGAAAAAACCCATGTCATATATTAATTTTAAAAGTCAAGCACCCAGCAACACTCATCCAAGATATATGATCAAAACAGATCATATCTACTTGTCAAGGCACAGCAACAACTATTCAAATGACATTCACAACTCTACAAGAAGACATATAAATTTTGATAAAATACTTTTTTTTTCATATGACAAATATATAAGCATTCATGCTTTCTCACTTATTATACCTTAATACTTTTTCTTTAAACATTAATAGTTTATTATAGATCAAAATCATGTCTTTTCTTTTTTTAAAAAAAAAAATCATATGAGTGTTAAATATCTATTAAACATAATAACAAACATATAAATAAAAGCAAAAGAAATAAACAATAAAACATTACATATATAATAACACAGCAAAAGTACATCCACTTTTTCTTTTAAAATATATATGTTCTACAATATTATTAACAAATTAAAAATCCTTCTCCTTTTTTCTTTTCAAAAACTTTATTTTTTTATCTCAATACTGAACACACACACACACACACACATATATATATATATATATATATATATATATATATAAATATACAAACCATCATACAATTACAAATATCCAGTAACGCCCTCTGTTTAAAGATCTATATCTCAATAATAGCAAACCTTAAAATGATACCACTTTAAGGTTGTATGCTAAACAATGTTAAATATTGAAATACAGACCTACTCAAACACAGAGCATGAAATTTTTAAATAAGCAAACGATCTTAAATTTTGCTAATAAACTAACAAGTTTACAAAGTTATTAAAGACAAACTAAACATTAGATTTTAATCTTTAAATTCCTCCCAAACTATAAATGAAAAGAAAGTTACTGTTAACACTAACTGAAATAATTATAGAAAATATACAAACCATCATACAATTACAAATATCCAGTAACGCCCTCTGTTTAAAGATCTATATCTCAATAATAGCAAACCTTAAAATGATACCACTTTAAGGTTGTATGCTAAACGATGTTAAATATTGAAATACAGACCTACTCAAACACAGAGCATGAAATTTTTAAATAAGCAAACGATCTTAAATTTTGCTAATAAACTAACAAGTTTACAAAGTTATTAAAGACAAACTAAACATTAGATTTTAATCTTTAAATTCCTCCCAAACTATAAATGAAAAGAAAGTTACTGTTAACACTAACTGAAATAATTATAGAAAATATACAAACCATCATACAATTACAAATATCCAGTAACGCCCTCTGTTTAAAGATCTATATCTCAATAATAGCAAACCTTAAAATGATACCACTTTAAGGTTGTATGCTAAACGATGTTAAATATTGAAATACAGACCTACTCAAACACAGAGCATGAAATTTTTAAATAAGCAAACGATCTTAAATTTTGCTAATAAACTAACAAGTTTACAAAGTTATTAAAGACAAACTAAACATTAGATTTTAATCTTTAAATTCCTCCCAAACTATAAATGAAAAGAAAGTTACTGTTAACACTAACTGAAATAATTATAGAAAATATACAAACCATCATACAATTACAAATATCCAGTAACGCCCTCTGTTTAAAGATCTATATCTCAATAATAGCAAACCTTAAAATGATACCACTTTAAGGTTGTATGCTAAACGATGTTAAATATTGAAATACAGACCTACTCAAACACAGAGCATGAAATTTTTAAATAAGCAAACGATCTTAAATTTTGCTAATAAACTAACAAGTTTACAAAGTTATTAAAGACAAACTAAACATTAGATTTTAATCTTTAAATTCCTCCCAAACTATAAATGAAAAGAAAGTTACTGTTAACACTAACTGAAATAATTATAGAAAATATACAAACCATCATACAATTGTATGATACAATTTGTAATTGTATGATGGTTTGTATATTTTCTATAATTATTTCAGTTAGTGTTAACAGTAACTTTCTTTTCATTTATAGTTTGGGAGGAATTTAAAGATTAAAATCTAATGTTTAGTTTGTCTTTAATAACTTTGTAAACTTGTTAGTTTATTAGCAAAATTTAAGATCGTTTGCTTATTTAAAAATTTCATGCTCTGTGTTTGAGTAGGTCTGTATTTCAATATTTAACATCGTTTAGCATACAACCTTAAAGTGGTATCATTTTAAGGTTTGCTATTATTGAGATATAGATCTTTAAACAGAGGGCGTTACTGGATATTTGTAATTGTATGATGGTTTGTATATTTTCTATAATTATTTCAGTTAGTGTTAACAGTAACTTTTTTTTCATTTATAGTTTGGGAGGAATTTAAAGATTAAAATCTAATGTTTAGTTTGTCTTTAATAACTTTGTAAACTTGTTAGTTTATTAGCAAAATTTAAGATCGTTTGCTTATTTAAAAATTTCATGCTCTGTGTTTGAGTAGGTCTGTATTTCAATATTTAACATCGTTTAGCATACAACCTTAAAGTGGTATCATTTTAAGGTTTGCTATTATTGAGATATAGATCTTTAAACAGAGGGCGTTACTGGATATTTGTAATTGTATGATGGTTTGTATATTTTCTATAATTATTTCAGTTAGTGTTAACAGTAACTTCTTTTCATATATATATATATATATATATATATATATATATATATATATATATATATATATATATATATATATATATATATATATATATATATAACTCCTTTCTTGGATGATTTTAAGATATATTTGTAATTAAACAATGTAAAAGAAAGAGTAATAAAATGTAGCAGTGGGAGAAAGATATCCTCGAAAATGTCTGTATGAGATAAAACAGTTGAAACATTGGAGTTTTGCATTATATAAATGTATATATATGTTCAGTATTGAGATAAAAAAATAAAGTTTTTGAAAAGAAAAAAGGAGAAGGATTTTTAATTTGTTGATATTAAAACATTACACATTGTCTCTTTGGTTTGGGTTCCTTCAGAGCTAAATATGAATATTTTGCAAGTCAACGCCAATTTAATAGAAAAACAAGCGCAGATTGTACATACCACCATCCACCATTATTTGCTTCACACACTATATTCATCTCACTTTAATGATTATGGGAGCACATAAAATTCTTTTCATTCAGGATGTAGCTACATTGATACTTGATATTTTCATATGTAATCATGATAATTAAAACTATTAAAAATAGTCCTGCAGATCACTTTCATTTATTAAACACTTTTGTTCTCAGGTTGGAATTCAGACTTTGGTTTCACATTTTAGCCCATAACTTTATTTTTCTTTAAGCTTCATTTTTTTTAGTTTCTTTTAGAAGAAAGTCAAAAAAATTTCAGCAAAACTGGTATTCTAGATGCTCTATTCCCACATATATTCTTAAGTTTGATTTTATTAGTGATGCAGAAGAATTGCTAATTTATTTTCAGCAATTATTTACTCTATATTTGACAAGTGCCCATTGCATATTTGAGTGCTTCAAATAAACTATATTGGCACATTAGTTCTTACTTACTGGTGTAACAACCAAGAAAAAAATAAGAGTGATGAGTATTTTAACTACATCTCCAATTATTATTAAAATCCAATTATTCTGAAAAGTTTTGAATTTAAGTCATGGATAAAATATTGTTCCTGAGATCTCTTCTTTTAAACAAACTTGTAAAAGACAAATATGAAGTTTGAGATATAATATACAAAACTTTTTGCTGCAAACTAATATTGTTATCATTGATTTTGAAAAATAGATTGGTGCACCATTTCTATAATTTAGCCCATCATTTTAATTAATATACACACACTTCTTTAGTTTTAGTCAATTGCTATCTAATACAAAACAATCAGAAAAGACAATCAGATATAGAATTAGCAAGAGAATCCACCTACTTCAGTTGCACTAGCTTTTATAAAAAAAGCCACCTGCAAATGTTGCTTTTATCTTCTCTATCTACCGATTATCACAGACAACCTTTGACAACATTAGTTAAATGTTGGTTTTGATTTATTGACTTCAGCTCTCATTATGTTTATTTTATCTTTTAATACTCTTATCTTAACACAATTTCCCAAGAAATATTCAACTACAAAAAAAAATAATGGGTGTTTTATATAACTGATTTTTAATAAATATTTTTTTAAAAACTTATAATCAAATTTAGAACTGAAAACAATAACCAATTCCTGTAAAACCCATACAAAATAAATTCCATTTTACATTATACTATCAAATAGTATATAGTGCAATGTGTAAATTTCCATGATCAAACAAAAAAATCTATACATACATAGTACATGCACACTTCCATAATACTAAATAGTGATCTACTTGTTCAAATTCTTATGAGTACAAAATATCCATCATAATTTCCTGATGATTTAAGCCTATTCTCCTGTAAAAAACTATCAAACAAATACTATCTATGACAAGTTCAAATTTTATTTGTACTATCATTTTTTTATTTATAAATATTATGATGTAATCTAAATCAACATTTTAAAATATTACAGTGTGTGCAATAGTCAACCCCCCCTTCCCCTCTACACAATATGCTATAATTTTAAATAAAATACAAACATACTTTTATCTATAAATTAAATTCAATACACGCAATCATTGGTCTCTCTAAATAAAACTTTTTATTTTTATTGACTTTAAAAAAAATTATTTGGATATAGCCATCTACCCATCCTACTATTTATTTTCCAGCACTACCAGGCCATTCTAACATGGAAAAATTTATAAAGTAGGCAGAGATGCAAGTTAAAGATCCAACTTTTATTTTATTGACCATTAGCCCTTGCCACTAGCTCAAGGAGTAGCAGAGGTTTAAAACATATTTATTAAAATATATTTTTAATAAAGAACAAAAAAAATAAACCATATCACTGCCAGTACTAATAACACAAAAGATTTTATTTATGTATATATAACAACAAATTTGAAAAATAAATTACTAAAAAAAATGCTTTAGGTTTCATTATTTTCATATATTTTTTCAATTTAATTTTAGTCTTAGAATGTTGAGCACAGATAGGCTACCTAGACTACACACTCAATATTTTGAAAACGTTTGATTTAAGGCTAAAAGTTCAGAGTCAAACCAATGCTTGCTTCTTGATATATAGATGCAACCAATCCAATATGAAGATGTTAGCATAAAACCATGCTGACATAAATGTGTGTCTGTGGCATGCTATTATTTAAAGAACAAGATCTTCATCCAGTATAGAAATGTTAGTCTGTCTGGTGAAGGAATCACATATATAAAATATCAAAGAGAAGAGTTACATAAGAAGGGAGAGCAGAATTTTTGCTGACTTATAGTCCCTATCCATCGACCTAAAAAAAATCAATGTCACAGGGAATAGATCTGTGTACATTGCAATGCAATGACTGCATTTTTAGGTCATGCCTTCAGCTGGGCATGTTGCCTTGCATGAAAACCACGCTTCACATTCCAATAATATGAATATCTATATATCCCTCCACCAGCATCGACCCAACCACAAAGTCTGATATCAAAACCCCCTTAAACTAACATATACTTAAATGAGTCTAAGCAGCCATCTACCCCCAATTTAAATTTAAGTCAATTTAATAATTTAATTTATTCTACAAAATATTTACTTTAAGATAATTAACTTATTTTAAAATTACACATAGTACAGCCTTAATGAATATTACTTATGTAATGAATGTACGTTTAAATAAATTTATAATTACAACTTTAAATTATCGTAATAGATTTCTCAATATAAAATCTTTCCATTAACTCATAGTAAATCGAAAGATTTCATGCGTATTAATGTGTAATAATAAATGTGGACTTAATTAGTGAAAGTAGTGAGTAACTTCACACTCTCAGATCGAACCACTTCAGCTTAACCTATTTAAATAGAAAGTAGGTTGAAGTAAAGAAGGGTTCCTCTCTTTTCTTCCAAAGAGTAAGCTTGTGGTTTAAGACCTGTAGAGGTCCCTACTATTGCATTTTTATATGTGTGTGCTTGAGGCAACATCCTTAATGAATATTACTTACATTGTATTTAACTTATTTTTTACATGAAATAATATAATTGACCTACTTTTAAAATTTAATAATGCACAAATAATGATACATGTTCGAATTTATCTTTAAATTTATGTTTGCAATTGCAAACTCCTGTCCTTATACAAACAGATCTTATACTAAGCATAAATAAAAAAAATATAATACATATTTTAAAAAAATATGTTTAACTTTTAGATAAAACATTTAAAATTGCAAAGTGTATAAAATAAAGTTCAGATTTGATCAGAAGAGAAAGTCTATAGTTCATATTTAAAGGAAAATAAAGTTGGAGATTTTAAATTAAAGAGAGTTTATAGTTCATTTTTATCATTTATAATTTATACTTTCTTTTCTTCGGTCTGGTTACTTCGTGATGAATATCTGAGTTTATGCAGGGGCCATTTCTTACAGATGATGACAATTTATGAAGATGGTTTCAGTGGTTTGATTCTGGGATACATGGAGATGAAAGATGCCTTCGGCTGGCCGAACCAAGGGAAATGTCCATAAACAGATTACATTTTTGGTAATGATGACAATAACTTAAAAAAATTTTTTTTTCAGCAATGACAAACAAATTCAAAAATTCTAATCTTCTAATTAATTTTTTTTTTTTTGAATTGTTTTTGTAGTGCTGAAGCATCTTATCTAGGAATGCTCGAATCCATGTAAGATATTCCATACGTTTTTCATTGGCTCTGTGGTTAAGTAGATTTTTCCTCTGTGATCTGTGTATATATCTAGGGTGGGAAAAGCAAGTCTTTTATTTCTATCTCTTGACTATTATCTATTTCATAGTAATCATTTTAATGATCATTTTGCCCTAAAGACCTATTTGTAATTTTATTTTTGTTAAAAATTCTCTTCGTTATTTTTAAGATTAAAAGGTTTTTATTATTGTTTTATTTTAAGATTATAATCTTTGCTTCGATACTATAAATTCTTGAAGCTTATTTTATTTTCAATATTTAAATAAAACACATTAATAACTTAATAACTCATTATTTGTGCATTTTGAACATCTGTGCATTTAACTCATTATTAGATATGTATAAAAAATTGAAGTACCAAAATTTAAATGTAACATATATATATATATATCGGATATATATATTTTATATTTATATATATATATATATATATATATATATATGTATATATATATATATATATTACAGGAGTAAACATACTAACAAAACATTAGTTTTATTAATATTTTATTATACTTCATTTTTTAAACTTTTCTTTTTAAAGTATTTTTTTTTATCAAACTGTATATTTTGTAAAATCCAAGATGAAAGATGCAACCATTAATTGTCCAAAAATAATAAAATGGTTGGAAATATAATATTATTTTAATTTTGGGAAGGAATTTTAATTAAAGTTTTACTGAAAATAAAATTGGGATTAGGATTAATAGATTTTACTTCTGTTATAAACATTTAGGTCAAATCTATTTCCAATCTGGAAATAGATTTGAATATATTTTGGAATGTTATCTAGCAATTGCATCTTCAGAACTATGGATAAAGAAAATGTGAGATTTTGTTAGATAGAAGATTAGATTTTGGGCTAGAAGTAAATAATTAAAAGCACTCCACAAGGACCTGAATGGAGTATAAAATGGTATGAATTTAAACACCAAGGGATAGCTACTATTGAAAGTACTGTATTATTAACATATTTCACATCACTGTGTAACTTAAAATAATGTTTAACTAAAAGCAAATCACCCTTCCTGATCTTTGTGGGGTCATTTTCCACTGCTGTACCATCCTGCTGCCTAAGAATGAAGTAAACCCAGATCTGAGAACTTTTGTAATGCTGATCAGAAACTACTTTTATGTAAGAACTTGCATGGGTCCTTGAACTCCTGTGCATGAGCCAGACTTTGAAAATAGACTCTTAAAATGGTGCAAGGTAAATTATTTCAAGCCACCACCTGAAAGTAAATCTAGTCTAATCTCAAATCCTGCTATTAAAATTTCTCATAATGTATTGTTTGATTTTATTTCTTTGTAATATGTAAATTGCTCTCAAATAATTATGATAAATCTAATTCTCTCCCATATGCTCTAACTTTCTTTAGCTTTTGTGCGGTCATTTATTTATATGTATATTTAATAGGTGATTTCATATATCTATGTTAGTTATTATTAATATGCCAATCTCAAGCAACATGAAAAGCTGAATTTTTAAAATCTTTTCCTCTTTTAAGTAAACTTCCATGAATTAAGATTATTAATGTCTCTTCAGAACATAATGTATTATTAATTAGTAAACTTACCAGATTTTTTTTATGTGTCAATATTTTACTTTATGTTTTAGTATAAAAATTGGGTAGTTGTGGAGATAGTGTACTCCCACTGCTAGAGGTGATGTTTCTGCATAAACATGCAGAAGTATCCACAGTAGGGACCAAACGCAGCAATGCTTGTTCCAGCTGCTTGGTGGCACTGTTCACCATGCCTAAGCACAGGAACATTCCACCAGCTAGCTGGCACAAAATCTGCCCACTTGGTGTCACTGGTTCCCATACATAAGCCCATTTAGCTTACATCATCTGCTACCAGCAACTACCAAGATTGTAGCCCACTATGTGTTGATGTTTCTTCATGCTATGCATGGAAAAACTGTGCACTCTAACCACAGTATTATTGCATGGTTAATGTATATGCACATATTACTTAAAAGATAGATAGCATATAATTTAAACATGTGAATAATGTAGAAGCCACAACTATTCAAATCTGCTTTGCTTATTAATACTGTTACATTCTCTTTCACCTTTTGATAAGTCCATGTATTTTACCATCATTTTTTTTAACAATTGATCTTTTTTTAAAAATTATTTTCTTTAAAAATGATTTTTTTAAAAACAAACAAACATAACCACAACTATTTAAATCTGCTTTGACAGCTAACACTGTTACATTCTAATTTCCCCTGATAAATCGATGTATTATTAAATTAATTTTTTCTTTAAAAACGATCTTTTTTTAAAGATTATTTCCTCTAATAATGCTTTTTTTTAAAAAAATGTAATCTTTACGTCTTGTTTTCAACAATGCTAACAATCGAACTAAGCTAATTTGTACAATTTTTTTCCCTACAGCAATATATCTTTGAAATTTTTTTTCTTTTTAAAAAAAAAATTGTTTTTACACTTTCAAATAATATTCCACTAACTGTTAAGGAATACAAATTATATTTCAGTTTATAGATCTTTCAATTAGCAAACACATTATTTTAAAAAGGTTTTTTGTTCTTAAAGCAATGGTTTTTTTTTTTCATTTTATTAACGAAGATGCTGGCTGAACTTGGTTGTGTGCATAAATGATATATAAATATAGGATTCATAAACTTGAAGAGTATGATCAAGACTCTTACTATCAGTTCCAATTTGCTGTGAATAAGATGTCAGACAATTGAAGTTTGCATAGTATGTGGTGATTTATCCATGAGCTCCCTTCAGTGTAAAAATTGAGTAAAAATATTCAAGTTATAAATATTAATTGAAGTTGTATTTAAAACTTTAGGATCATTTTAATAACTAAAAATGTCATATACTCATAAGGAAATTTCAAAATAATAGGTTTTATAAGTGTGGTAAAAGTAAGATATTATAAAGACTCAGGGAAAAAAGATTTAGAGCAAAATGCAAAAGGTAATGTTAATATAGCAAAAAGATTCTATTTTGAAGGAAACAGCACAAGCTGTCAATTAATGAAGATAGGAGAGTAATCCAAGAGATGTGAAAGAGTGTCATCCACAGATATAAGGTGTATGTTAAAAAATATATACATTTAATATCTTCATTGACTGTTAGAATTTAAAATGTCATGGTCTATTAAACAAACACAGATTGAGGAACTATTTTTGAAGTTTGGATTGTTTTATTTAAAAAGTTAAGAAAAAAGATTGCATAATAATATATGAACATATTCTATATGCATAGTGGGTAAATGTACACAAAGTTATTGTAGATGATTGTAATAATAATTGAATATTAAATGTGTAATGATGCCACTGATGGTATGGAAAAAAATATGTTGGATATCTAGCTTCAAGAAAACTTACAAGATATAAGATTTTTGTAAAGAGAATTTTCAAAATTGATTTACAAGCATATTAGAAAAAGTCTGTCATTCATCATGAATAATTATAACATATAAATATAAAATATGAAATATAATTATAACATATAAACAATTGTTCCAACTATGAAAATCTACTTAAGTAATTAATGATGGCAATAAATTTGTAACCTCCTGAGTGCAGACAATTTCTTGCAGTAATTCACATCTTAATGATTAATCAAAATAAATAATAGTTTATTAGTTGATATTGTAAAATTGGTAAATATTTAAGTGACTCTGTTGGGTCATATATATATTAAAATTTGTCTATTTAGAAATTCATTTATAAATTCTTTAAACCACCTAGCTACTCATTCTATTAAAAAACCTGTAGTCATTCTAACCAGTAATTAAATTCAAGTATAATTATTATTAATTCCTTTAAGTTTGCCACTGTTTTCTGTTTGACCACAATCCCATAAGTTAATAATTGTTGAAATCTACTGAAAAATACTATAATACATCGTAATGAGAATTCTAGAGATATAATTAAGGTATAATTTCAAGTCACTATGTATCTTTTATGAATTGGAAGATGCCAATGAAGGCAAACCATGCCTCCACCACTGGTAGCCTCAGGTGAGGTCTGTTTTAGTAACATTCAAATGGTGTTGTTTTTCTCTTTTACTATCGGATTTCCAATATTTGTTTCAAGAGATATTGCTAGGAAAATGTGGTCAAAAAATGTCACCAGTCAGAGTGTGAATTGATTTTGAAATGAATACTCAGTGAGTAGTAGACAGGGTCAATCAAGGTTCTAGCATTTTTAATGTAGAAGGATAAGGCATCTATGGGGAAGAAGCTCTCTCCACTCATGATTATATGATTAAAGAGGTGAACATATTTTTATCAAAAGAACTATACATCACATTGAAATCACTTATTAGAATGATTGGAAATGTATTTTAGGCCATGACCGAATTGATGTCAGTGAGTATTTTCATGATTAGATTGTGGTTATTTTTAATGTAGAGGTAGATTAGATTGATTTGAAAGTGGTTTATATATTAGGTTAGAAATTAGGCAATTTGCATCTAGGTGCAGAATTTTGAAGTTAGTAAGGGGTCTTTCTTGTAATTTATTAAAATAGATACCCCATCCTGCCACTGCCATTGAAATTGATTATTTGAAGAAGCTATATTTTGGAGAATCTGATCGATTTTACAACATGACTTTAGATGTAATTTGGTCTCTGCCATGCATACCACATTTGACTGGCATTTGACTATCCAATTTTGAATAGCAAATGCACTGTCAATCAAGTTCAGACTTTAAACATTAACTCCATGGAAATTTAGTTTCATATAATTTGTATGAGGTGATTTGTCCCTTATTAAATCTACCATTACCATTGGCTGGTATCTGCCATTCCATTATTCTATTTATTTCCACCTGAATTACTTTGTTCCAGCACTTAGTCCTGTGTATCTTCATTTTCCACAGACTGATTGTCCACCTCAGGAGAAGCTCATTCTGATTGGGAGATTTCAGTGTTGCTAAGAAATATAAAAGAAATTAATAATAGTGCATCTTGACTGTTACTGTCATCTAGATTCATGCTCTGTTCATCAGCCTCAGTGGTCATAGATGAGATCTTAATAGGGAATTGAATATCATTTTGTCTCTTATTATTGTTATCATTTTCTCAGAATTATCATTTGAATTTGATAAAAAATCTTCATCTGTACTAGACCCAATTTGTTGTCTTGATTTCCTTTCTATGTTGTTATCCTTTAATGATATTCTTTTATTTTTAAGTTCTTATAGGGCTAGAATCTTTATGAACCTATTTATTTTATCACCAATGACTGTCACATCAGAGTCTGATTCACTCTCACCAATGATCAATCTGAGTCCATTTGTCTCATTCTCAGTCAAATTATGAGATTTGTTTTGAGCTTCCTGACTAGTGAGATATCGTAGCTCAATGGTATTTGAGCTGATTGGCATTTTTAGAGAGTTGTTATCCAATGCTTTATATATGGGAGTGTGACAGAAATTTCTTTTAAAATTGTCAGTTTTGGATCAGATTGATTGACCTCTTTATGAGTTGTGTCTAATTGTATCAAGTTAATTAAAATATCCCCATCAACTATTTTAGAGTCCAGTGTTGAGACAAGTGCCTTTTTATTGCATTTGTGAATCCTATATCATTTCAAGTCACACACATTATATATGCGAGCTTTGAAGTCTTTAATAAGATGATTTCATTCCAAGCAAAAAAAAAAACATTGTGGTGAAACTTCACAGAATGTTAGAACCATTGACAAACATCTGGAGTAGACCATGATTGGCATTTTATTGGGGTGCAGCCCTTTCTTTAAAGTCATAATGAAACCATCAGTGTTGGTTGGGAGGTGGCCACTAGTTCGATGATCATATCTGCATATTAGTCTGGTTGTTTTTCCATATTTTCTAAACATGTTATCCAGTTCTGCTTGATCAAAATTCATCAAACAGTTCTTGATGGTTCCATTGAGTGTGATTGCTCTATTTATATCAATTGTGTAGATGACCTTCCCATCCAAGGGTCTAATGTTATTTTTGAAATAATTTCTAATAGTCCATGAAGTAAATTGAGTAATTATGTATATATCATTTGGATGGAAAAAGATCTTATTAATACCCATCCAAACATCATTTTTAAAGATCATGTTGTAAAATTCTCGATAGGGAATTTAAATAATCCTCCATTATGATTTGCTATGGCAAAATCAGGGTTTTGTCATTGTTATAGTTTGTAAAAGAATTTAGCAAAGGACCAGCAATTGGGTTGTTGAATTGAGTATTTATTCTTTGGTATTTTGCTTCAATGAATTGTATTATTTTTTTATTGTGAGCTTCTATTTGTTGTGATATATTATCAATTTCCATATCAAGAAAATTCAGTATAGAATTTTGGTTCTTATTTATTGTGTTTCCATTTTCAATTAACTTATCACTTTTATGTTTAAGGACATTGGCACATGTTTTACTTTTATTCCTATTATTATAACTTATTGACATATTTTCATGTTGCTCTTGGTGTGGAAAAACACTTTCTTTGATTTTATTGTGTTTAGAGTCTACAGATTCATTAGAAAGCAATTTTTCATTATTAAGATTTTTTCATAACGATGGTATCACTTATAGCGCCCACAAAAGGTATTTTCAAACAAATTCAACTAAGTGTTTTTGATTTATTTATGTCACTATTATTCTTATGTGTGATGGAATAGTTATTATGATAATTAGCAGATTTGCTTCTGTCTCATTTTTAATAATGTTGGAACTAGTAATATTGTCTTCTATATTGATGTTAAGGTTCAAGTAAAATTAATATGAAGATAAGAGTTTATCACACTTCATATTATATATATATATATATATATTATTGTAATGGTCATTCTATCTGCCTTTGATCATGGAGGGCACCATCAAGTCACTATGCACCAGAAAAGTTTTTTACTGGGATCAAAAGTAAAAGATGACGATGATTTGCACTGGCTAAACTCAGGGAGATAGTAAGAGATCTTAACTATTGTGCAGAAAATTGAGAAAATAAAAGCTCTAAGACAAATGTCAGCAAAATTATGTTTAAACTAATGTGGAAATTTTATTAAATTAAAAAAAAAAAACCCCAAATCAATCTAGCCAACAAAACACAAAAGATTGACTGAGATTTTTTCTATAAGAGTACTCATGTTAGTGTGTATATGAATATAGCAAATATTTACACATTAAACACTCTGTTAGCCAAATTCTTTCTCTCATCTAAAATTTAAAAAGAGAATTAATAATATCTTCATGCTGGTAATTTATATATAAAAAGTATTCCAGCCTCCTAATTCAGAGATATCAAAAGAAATAGAAATAGAGACTTGTAGGAATTTAGCGAAACAGTGTGAGATGAGCATTTACTAGATTATTGGCTAGGGACATCATTTTTCCACAGTATAGCTCATGATGTACCATGTTTAAGCAATTCACATTTAATTTCACATACAAGACAAAAATGATTACAATCTTATGTAGTCTAGAAATGACACAAAGTCTCCAATTTCAGAAAAACTAGATTAACAAACATGATAAACCACTAGCCAAAACATTTGCAGATTTCTGTAAATGCAAAGTTGACTTAAGTAAAATCAATTATAGGACTACCAAAAATAGGCTCAGGTGAGCAAAAAAATGATGAAGCTCTGCCAAAGTATTTAGGTAGAATTTGAATATAAATAAAGAGAGGCAAATTTTGCATAAACAATATAAATTTACAATACACTCTCAGATAAATAAATTTAAAATAAATATATTTCACATACAATTAGACAAAGGATAGGTAAAATGATTTTGGTATAAGATAAATTTATACATATGTCTACTTTATATTGAGTGGAGATTTTACTAGAAATTAGAATTAACCCTGTAACCCTGATAAGCATATAAAGGAAATTATCTTGGTGTTGGACAGTTTACATAGTACTCAGTTGGTTGCAGGTAATATTAATAATGACAAAGCCTTTAAACAATTTTTTCTTTAAATGGCAGCATGTTTGGAGGCAGATTTTGACACAGTTTGAGTTTAGGCTTTATGGCAAACTGGAAGGAACAGCGAGGAGGTCAGCATCCATCTAAGTTTGGCTTATCATGGCATACTGGAACATTGCATACCCATGGCATAGAATTTGACCATCTGATGAGAAAACCTTATTAATAAAGACAGATAACTTTAAGAAATAAGTAGACAGTCTAAAAATAGGGTTACATATATAAATTTCTGATGGCCCGTCCAGAAAATGAGCAGCAATATGTTAGTTTCAATTATCAAAGCAAGTATGAATCTTTATTTGAAGAATATTAATTAACCTGCTAAATGGAATAGGCTGTGCTATATTCTTCTACAAACTAGTCTGGGAAAAGCTGAATAAGACAAATCAATAATCAATCTGAAGCTTACATCTCTATAAATACTTGGCCAATTATCTAAAGTCCTAAACTCAGGGCTATTTATACAACTTCCTTATTTCCTGTGTAAACTTTGTTTTCTATCTTTTAATTATTGAAACAGTATATGCCCAGGACTAATTTACTACTCTGCTCAATCTAATTAAAGTCCCACCAGGGTCTTAACTTATTAAAAACAAAATTAATTATTATAAAATCTCCACTTTTTTTATATAAATTATATATTTCAAATAGATTTATAATTAGCAATAAAAATGCAATCAAACTTTTTATAAACAAGAATGCAATTAATTTTAACTTTTTTTAATTTTTTTTTTTACAAAATTAACTTAAAACAGATTATAAAACAAAACAAAGTACAGAAAATAAAATAAATAAGTGTGTGTGTGTGTGAATGTACCTTTATTATGTAATAGAATGAATATTAACTTTTCAAAATAACTGTAAAAGTCGCAATCGCAGTTTTGAAGTGGATAATATCCGGTTTAACTGCCCAATCACCCATCAAAATAACATAAAAAGCATGTCTTTACTATATATATTAAATAAAATAAATAGAAGCATTTAAAACTTTTAAAACCCACCCGGCTGAATGTTTATCCAAATGTTAACTAAAACCATTATTTTACCAAATAGCTCATCCAATCTCATAACCCATGAAACAAATTCTGATTTTTTAAAAAAAGGATGACTGATTACTATAAACCTAAACTTGGTCAAATGGTTTTTTCTCATGAAAAACTGAATCACTATGGTGGGCTACACTTTTAAACCTGTCTATGGGCTCTTTGGCCATGTTTCCACAGTCTATTAGCATTAAAAGCTCGGCCATCTATTCTATTGATCTCCCACTGCTCCTTATTATCATTTGTTGTACTGTAGATAGCATATAATGATGGATGGCCTGTATGATCTGATCATCCATCAGAGGAAACACGGTCAATGACTTTCACTTTATCACCTGCCTAAACAAAAAGTGCATATGCATTTCACCATAGGTAATAGGATATTTCTCTTGAGAGATCTTATAAATTAACCCATCTTGAAAGGCTTCACTCTAAAATATCCTCAAAATTGAGGGCCTGTAATCCTCAAACATCCATGGTTTGGTATACAATGTGTGCTACCATTCCAAGGCTGTTCCTTGGAGATGGCTATGGGTGAGCACAATTTTATCTTCCTCACACCAATTATGAATGTGAAACAAGCTAGATAGACTTTCCAGGTGAATTAAAGAGCTTTGTCCCACCACAGCCTTAAATATTTCATTCAGAAACTGCTTTTCTATAAATCTACTAGTCAGACTCTTTTGATTTTACTTCCTATTTCCCTATAATCATTATTTATTTCTGATTGCCTGATTTCAGATGGGAAGCCTCCATATTTCTTTTCTATACCCATTATTCTATTTTCGAGGCCCTTAGTTACCCCAACATATATCTGTTGCACTTCCAATTTTAAAGTATCTTTGTTTCCTACTCTATCAAGAAATGCTCTTTCTAGCATTTCTTCCACAAACACTATTTTCATTTCTAAGTTAGCAGACCAAATGCTATCCTGATTTAACTAATCTGTCATTTCTTTTATATCTTATTTTACTATTTCCACTTCTTGCCTATATTTACTCAGATTTTTTCCATTGTTTTTGATTCTCCTATACTTTTACCATTATTTCTCTTCTTATTTCTTTCATTTCCTTAATCATTTCTGCTTTGAATTCATTCATTTTTTCCTTCATTGCATGGTGGCTAATCTTGACTTCATTAATTGCTTTCTTCATTTATTGACATATTTTTCTCATCATATCTATCATTATCTTCATCATCTTCTTCCTTTTTCTTTTTAACTATCTGAGGATTTTTAAATGAAACATGGCTTTATTCAAAATCTGCCTCCTTATTGCTTTCTTTTTTAACTTCCACTTTCAACACAATTATTAGCCTTGCTATATTTAACTTTTTATTTTTATTCGAAATAAATCTATAAGCAAAAAAAAATGCTATTTCATTTGCCTAAGTTTGCTTAAGTTCTTAATATGTATTTGTTATTATTATTTTTAAACTTTTATTTTCTGTCTTACAAAACAGTACAACCTCTTAAATTTTATGTACTTTTGTTTGGAAAAATGCACAAGGAAAATGCTATTTATGTGTTTATTTAATTATATCATATTAAAAGGATGAATCCCCTACTCCTAGCTGTCTCAACAATACACCAACTAGCCCAAACTGCCACAAAATATTTAAAACTGTTGTCTCATACACTTGCAATACTTTATTAACTGTCTGAACAAAATCTCACATGGGTTTTAAACTTGAAGCCCTACATTGGCTGTACTAAAATTTAAATAGCTATGTAACTGTCATTCTATCTACCTTTGATCACAGAGGGCACCACCAGGTCATTATATCCTGGTAAATTTATTTACTATGATCAAAAGTAAATAATGATGATGATTTGCACTGGCTAAACTCAGGGAGATAGTAAGAGATCTTAACTATTGTTCAGATAATTGAGAAAATAAAAGCACTAAGACAAATGTCAACAAAATTATGTTTAAACTAATGTGAAAGTTTTATAAAATTCAAGAAAACAAAACCAAGTCTATCAATCCAACAAAATACAAAAGTCTGACCTACATTTTTTTTATAAGCACACTCATCTGAGAGTGCATATGAGTATCGAAAATATTAAAACATTAAACACTCTGGCAACAAAATTCTTTCTCACCTACAATTTAAAAAGGGAATTAACAAGATCTTCTTCCTGGTGATTTATAAAAAAACTATTCCAGCCTTCTAATTCAAAGATAACAAAAGGAATAGAAATAGAGTCTTGTAGAAAATTAATGAAACAGCATGAGATGAACAATCAGTAGATTATTGGCTTGTGACATCATTTGTCCACAGTATAGCTCATGATGTACCATATTTAAGGCAATTCACAGTTAATTTTACATACAAGACAAAAAATGATTATGATATTATGTAATATAGAAACAACACAAATCCAACAATTTCAGAAAAACTAGAATAACAAACACGATAAATCACCAGCCAAAAGATTTGCAGTTTGATGGAAATGCAAACTGCAAACATGGCATAATTAAAATTAATTACAGGACTACCAGAAATAAGGACAGGTGAGCAAAAAAAAACTATGAAGCTCTGCCAAAATATTTAGAAAGAGTTTGAATATAAATAAATAAAGGCAAATTATGTATAAACAATATAAATTTACAATACATTCCCAAATAAATAAATTTAAAACAAATCTGGAATCTTAAAACTAAGATTCCAGTATGCACAATAAAAACAATATATTTTAGACACAAATAGACAAAAGAATAAGGAAAATGATTTTGATATAAGATAAATTTATACACATGTCTACTTTAGATTGAGCAGAGGTTTAACTAAAAATTAGAATTAACCCTGGCAAGCATATAAAAGAAATTACCTTGGAATTGGATGGTTTATTGAGTACTCAGTTAGTTGCAGGTAATATTAATAATGATGAAGTCTTTAAACAATTTGTTTTCTAAATGGTGGCAAGTGTGGATGCAGACTTTGACAAAGTTTAAGTTTAGGCTTTAAAGCATAATGGAAGGAACAGTGAGGAGGTCAGATTCATCTTAGGTTGGCTTATTATGGCATACTGGAATTTTGCATACCCATGGCATAAAATCTGACCATATGATGAGAAAACATTATAAATTCAAACAGTTATTTTTGACAATTGAGGGGACAATCTAACAATAGGGTTATATATATAAATTTCTGGTGTCCATACAGAAAATGAGTCACATTATGCTAGTTTCAATGATCAAAGCAAATACATATCTATATTCAAAGAATATAATCTGCTAAATGGAATCGGCTACATTATATTTTTCTGCAAACTAGCCTAGGACAAGCTGACCAAAACAAATAACTATTACATAAATTAATCAAACCAAAGCTTATGTCTCTAAAAATATTTGAACAACTATCTAAATTTCTAATCTCAGGGCTATTTATACAACTCCCTTATCTCCCGCATAAACTTTGTTTTCCATCTTTAATTAAGGAAACAGTATATGCCCAGGGCTAATTTACTATCATGCTTAATCATATTACAATCTCACCAGGGTCTTAACTTATTAAAAGCAAAATTAATTAATATAAAATCTTGCTTCATTTAGATAAATTATAAATTAAACTAGATTTATAATTAACAACAGGAATGCAATCAACTTTTGATTTAAATTTTTTTTTTTTTAAATTTTTACAAAATTAAATTAAAACAGATTTTAAAACAAAACAAATTACAGAAAAGAAAAGAAATAAGTATGTGTGTGAATCTACCTTTATTAGGTAACAGAATAAATATTCAATTTTTAAAATAACTGTAAAAGTTGCGATTGGAGTTTTGAAGCAGACAATATCCAGTTCAATATATATTGTGCCGGTCGGATTTGTATGTTCACGTAACAAGATCAAGCATCTAGGCAAAAGTACCTCGAATCCAATAGTGTGCAAGATACACAGGTCAGGAAAACTCATGAACTCTGCCCTATTTGCCTATTTCCCAGATCTATAACATTATGAGCAACAATCCCGATGACATCGATTAATTTACTTCTCATCTGCCGGCATCGATCATTGGAGACACAAAAAGACTCTAGGCTAAACTTATATGATAGAATAACTTAATAACTAGTTATATTTTATGAGCAATAAAGGCTCATGACCTAGCATATTAATTATGTATTGAGCAGAGATCATCTAGTCATATGTAGCATAAGTAATAACTTAATATATTATCTTAACTAAAAGAAAGCAATGGTTTGAGTTTGATATATATATTTAAGATTTATTAATAACAAGATTATGTCAGGTTATTTAGCCAACATTAGCCTCGTGATTATTATATATATGTGTTTGCTTCATATTTAACAATAACATTATAATTTGCGTCTATGCCCATAATATATATGTGTGATTTAATGAATAAGCGCTATTAGAATACATTACTGGAATACTATTACACCCCCAGAGATGAAGAGCATTTACTTAATTTAAACAATAATAATTTCATAAGCAGGTTACATTCAATATTATGATAAATTTGAGTTATAGATAATGCGCGGGATGGGTAATGAATAATTATATAAATGATACTAAATCTATCGCATTAATATTTATATTAAGCTAATGGAAATATGTCTGTTTAAATAAATCATTTCATTACGGCTTATGAATACTTCTGGGCAACTAATAAGACACTGAAAGGCAGTGCATGCATGGTGGCTGATAGGGTTGGTGCAATTATGGATCCTGGAGTGTGCTTCAAGAATTTTTAATAACAAAGTTGACCGATTTCCTCTGCAAACATAGGCAGGGTCGGTTTGATGAATGAAAGAGTACAAGATTCTCTGGAGTGAAGTACAGGCAAATCATGGATGACAAAGAGTAATTGGCAATGTCATTATCAGGCTGGATTTTCCAGAGCGATCCCCATATAAAGCATGCACATAAGACCAAGGATGTCCCCAGGGTGGTTTTATAGCATGGTTTAAGGACATTGAGAATGATGATGGGGCCCGACTTCGCAGATGCCTCCATGTGAGAAAGAAGCACAAATATATATATATGAAATGGCCTTTATGCACGTAACGCTTAATAATATAATATATAAATATAATTCTAAAGATTAAAGATTATCGAAACATATTTATTGCCCACAAATTATGAAATATTCGGTGTAATGATATGGCTTCACTAAGTAAACATGGATAATAATTATACTTAAATATAAAACTAAGCTCTTAAGATTCCCCTCCCTTTTACATTATGTTACTTAATATTATTCATTACTTTTTTACACATTTAATAAATCTCAATTTTGGTTAATCAATGCCCTTGTGAAAATATATAAATGATTACAAAATAAGTGGGTGGTGGTAATAGCTAAGATGGGTTTTACATATATAATATAATTTAAGAATAAAAGATAGTGCATTATTTAGGAAGGGGAATGTGAAAAACAGACATCAAATCTGTTTTTCGACAGTAAATATGAAAAATATAATTAGTTTATTTATCTAAAATTGCGAGCACCTGGGCAAGTCAAATAAGACTTGTTTTGATCAAATTATAAATTATTTACCCAGCAAATGATGGGTGGGGAAACAAAAATGAATTATATGCTGGTGATTTTAGAATACTATTGGCATTTATTTTTAAAATATAAATACATAAATGTAAATGAAAATTATTTGCCGCTTGGAATTAAAAGAAAAGGAAAAACATTTTATAGGAGGCTTAATATAGATTAGTTATATAGTTATATGAATACATATTTTGAAGACATTTAAAATAGATGATTTAAATTATAAATATTACAGAGAAGGCAGGATTTAGGAATTATAAGCAGTCAAAGTTCTATTACCTTGATTATTTGGAAGAGCGTTTCACTAGGAATCAGTCCATTGGTATTATTTCATGAGATCTCAGGTAGCATTGTTATTTGAGAGATAGCATTTCATTTTACTGGAAAATAACTAAAGTTCAGTAGTACGGGATGCAGAGCTTCGTTCATGGGAACAGCATATTAGAACGGAGGGACAAGGCAAAATTTCCTACTCACGACATATTGAGTGACAATTAAAACTGGCGTGGAACATGTATAACAACATAGTTATTTAATGGTCTCCTCCCCTGTGGATTCAAATCCAGCAGTATTTATACTTTTATTTTTAAGCTGTAACTTAGCAACTACTGCTGGACCTGAGGTGGTTTAAGCACTTAAGTTTCATTTGGAATAGTTTGACTGGATACTCTTATCTAGTAAGATGTTTGAAATAGTGCAAGTTTGTTAATCAGTTTCTCGAACGATTGTTTTAAAATATATCTTATGATTTTAAAACAAGCTAGCATGGACAATTTCCACTAATGGGTTTATTTTATTATTACCAATTCGTAATCTTTTACTTTAATCTAAGGGGTCTTCCGGGCAATTGTTTTTCGAGAGATTATCTAACAAGATTGCATCACTTCTGGCTACAAAATTATATATGAAAAAGTAATGTTTTATATATGATACCTTATATATATATATATATATATATATAATATATGATATTAATATATATATATATATATATATATAATATAACTATTAATTTATTCACAATCTCCTACACTGAAATATATAGATATTTATTATTTACGCCCACATACACATGAGAATATTATTATGAAAAAAAATTTTTTAAATTAAAATACATGTGTTTACATCATTTATGTTTGTAATACTAACCAAAAGAAATATATATATTATTAGCTATGTATATACGTGCATAAAGGCGGGTTTGAATACAGTTAGATGGTAGGAGATTGGATGTGGGCCATGAAGCAGGATCTGAGCATCAGATCATCTGCTTCAATATATATATATATATATATATATTATAACAAAACCCTATTTACCTCTCACTAGACACATATGTACTATCGAATATATATAAGGTGTATTAATATTTAATTAATTGATTCGACCTAAAATATTATTATTTAAACTTATGGGTTATTCTCACAACTGTAATACATCTCCAATGCGTATTTATGGTCATCCGAAGGACACCAAGCACCAAACCTATATGAATATAAGAATTACGCAAAGTGGATATATTACCAACAAGAATATTGTTTACGTAATGTGAGAGAGGTTTTGACCATCAGCTAGCTCAGTCTCATGGTCGGGTGATGTCACAGCCATGAGTAGCTATGAATAGGGTAAATAGTTCCCTTTTATTTTATTTTTAAATCTAAAAATATCTAAAACAATCATAAACTAAATAAATGGATTTATAAATAATTAAACTAAGTCAAAACTCTACTTTCTTGATATATACTTATTTAATATTATAAAAAAAACAATACTTAGCACTCTGTCATTTCAAATCATGATCATATGTCATTATTTTAATAGATCTCTCATAAATATCTTATGCAGCAAAGATCAATACTACGGAAGTTTGTATCATGTGACTTTTAACACTCGTTGCTTTCTTACGTCCATAATGGAACGAAGCTTTAAAGAAATATTATAAACTTAGTTCGCAAGTCACCTTCATTGATTATTGAAAATACAAAAAATTTCTTTTTATAAAGATTTAAAAAGATCGATGATTAAAGTTCTTTACCTGCTGTCTCCGGGAAATAGCAGAAGCAATTTTTATTTATTTATTATATATTTCCATTCCGCAGGTAATTAGGCCATTCAAAGTAATGATCCTAGATCTTTATGTCCATTGGCTGATGAGGTTAATTTGATTCCACGCTGGAATTATGTGTTGTTCGAGGCATCCTGGTTTTATTGAGGCAGCTGCAGCAGGTTGGGATCAGGGCCCTGAATCCAATGCGGCTTCTCTTACCCTGACATGTCTGTTGAAATCGCCATTATATATTTTTAAATATTAACTTGTTTGGTTGTTCACTATTGTAGCTCTGCCAGAAAAAGACCCTATGCATTCTGGGTGGCTCACTTTTATAGCCCCCTCCATTGTTTCTAGAAGCTTCTTTTTTATCTCACTTCTGATCTTCAATGTGGAATAACCAGATCCGTTAGACATGTGATAATTCATGTCGTAGTTTCTATTTTAATATAACAGAACAATAAAATTCCATTCTGCCGGAAAACTCTAGTTTTTCAACATGAAACAAAAAATCTCGTTTCTCTCTCTTCACTACTGAATTCATTTATACACGCATTTATCACACACACATATATATCATTTAACATGACAGAGTCCCTCCCCCCCATGTTTATGTATTGTAACCACCACCACGTAGTAACAAAATTAAATATTATATATATATATATATATTTACATCTATATATGTCTACCAATTAAAATACTTTATTTGTGACTGAGTTCGAACCCATTCTGTCACAATATATATATATATATATATATATATATTGATTTGACATTTACAGAAAATTGTTAGTATTAATTTAATTAAATTAGTGCTGTTTATTTGTTCTTAGTTGTGTGATTGACTAACATTCTGTATGGAGAATTTATGTTTACTAACTATGAATTAACACAAGAATAATTTCAAGAAGATATAATTCTATCATATGGATGCTAGAATGTAATATTATTAATTATTTGTATATTTATTATATCCACATTAGTTATTTGAATACTTTTATAATTTGTTTTGTAAATTATAAAAATCTATTTCATTTATTATACATTATTTTTGTCTGTTAATATTATAAAACACACAACTACTAAGTAAATATAGAAAGTTATTTTATATCTAAACTTCCAAAATAGTAGAAATGTAAAATAAATCTTCATAATTATTTGTGTTATCATAAGTAAGTTGGTTACTTATTTTCTTTTGCATAAATATTGTTAATGTTTGTTTTAAAAATTAAGGAAGTCTCTTATTCATTTGTTTAATTACTAATTTTACTAAATCAAACTACATTCAAACCCATATACCCACACACATATATTTTATTATTTAATATCCTAATTATTAAATTGATATATGTTTTAAAATATATTGAGATTGTTCAGAATATAGTCATTGCCTTAGCATTTATGGAAACCCCTGAAGAGAGTTAACCATAACGTTCTTCCTGAGTTTGAAATCCGACTATAACAGGAAAGTTGATAAAGGTGAAGGTGAATGACTTATTATAATTGTATCTATACTAGATATTTAATATTAAGTTATTAAAATTGAATTAGGTTAAATTTTGGATTCAATTTAGATCATTTTATTTGCAGCATCCTATTTGAAGAATCTAGATCTGATTATAGAGAGATGCGACTGCCTTAAGATTTCATTAGGGAATCCCTACCGATACAATATTCACATAATTTATAGTTATTTTATTAGAATTACTTTTGACTATACATCTGGTATATATATACTATAAAGAGCCTGCTAATAGATCTAAACAAGCTTTGAGAAAGTACCTGAAGCCTTTATCTATAAGGGTCCCCATCTTCAGACTGATTTTGAGCTATGGCTCTCTTCAGTGAGGAGCTAGGACATTAGATTCAAAATACTAATTCAAGCCAAGAATTTATCTAATTCTAATTATTCTAATGTCCTGGATCCTTACTGAAGAGAGCCATAGCTTAAAATCGGTCAGGGGATGGGGACCATTATAGGTAAAGGCTTCAGGTACTTTCTCTTGTAGCATTTATCATTAAAAAAATAAATAAATAAATAAGCTTGTTTAGAGCTATTAACATGCTCTTTATGTATTACATATTGGTAATACATGCTATATGTGACATGTGACTAATTTTTACTAATATATATATATATATATATATATATATATATATATATATATTGATTTGAATATTACATTATATTTTCGAAAGAATACAGACAGCACGCTCTTAATAAACTTATTTATTCACACTATTACTAATAATATAAAAAATATTTATATGATTAAATAACATTATCAATTAAGGAACCATGAAATAAATATTATTCTTAAGCACATTAGAAACAAAAATAAACATCTAGGTCTATAGTATAATCAAGTGCTAAAAATGTATATCCTATTAATAGTAAATTATAATAGTTATACCAAGATTTTATATATAAACATTATCATAATATTTAGCTTACTCTTAGTCAATAACATTTTTGATTATATATCTTGTTTAAAATAATCAAGGATATACCTATGAACATTAACATTTTATTTTACATCCAAGATGCATACACAATATTAATATCAACCTCAGATAAAATGTTTTATTATGGTAAGCCACTTGGCTGCATCAAACATATAATGAAATAATAATGAGGGCAATGATAGAGGCTTTGTTACATTTGAGGTGTCAAATTTGAAGTGGGAAAAAATGAACAAGAGATAGAAAGAGTCTTTCTTTATATGCCATTGCTCTGAATGTGTATGTGAACTAGTGTAATATGAGATAATGAGAATTTATTTTGTTAGTCCTCTAAGTTCCCAAAGAAAGCTAAATGCATATCAGTACAAAGTAAAAATGTAATTAATCTATTATTATAATAAAATACTAATACAATGAATACTAAAATTTTTAATGGAATAAATTGATCATATAGGACTATTTACCTTTATATGACCTATGAATTAAAGTTAAAGTCTATAGTGATATTAATTGTACAGTAGCAAATCTGTAATAATGTAAATATGCTAGCTAAAATTAAGGGTTGCACAAGTTATGTAAATCAAATGTGTAATGGAATAAAATGAGAAAAGGTTAATTAACTGAGCTTTATTAGTGACGTAATCCTAAATCTGTATTGGGATAATATTTAAATTTAATGATATTTATATAAATATTTTATTTATATAGCACAATGTTTTTATAAATTATAATAATAATCGTAGCTTACTCCACTGCACATGCCCTTTACTGATCAAACGCTATTTATAATGAATACTCTTTTTTCCAAACACAAAAAAAAGTCTTTTTAAAAGATAGAATGAATCCACGCTATCTATTTTACCCAAAATATATGTATAGGCAAATTTGAAGCATTTGGAACTGAGAGCATGATGATTTAATTAATTTAATTTAAATTACATATAATATGATTTTTTTTAAAGATACTTGTGAAATTTTTACAATTTACATCATTATTAAATAATAATTTACTAAGGCTGTAACCTTAGAAATAAGCATCGGAAAAATACGAAGGTAGGGACCTCTATAGGTCTTAAAACACAAGCTTATGTTTTAAGACCTATAGAGGCCCCTACCTTCGTATTTTTCAGACGCTTATTTCTAAGGTTACAGCCTTAGTAAATTATTACTTAATATAATAATGGGCGTTTAATAAAATTTATAATTACATCATTATTAAATGAAAACTTAAACATATGTAAATATTTTGTTTTTATAGCGCAGTGTTTTTATAAATTATAATAATAATGGTAGCTTACTCCACTGCACATGCACTTTACAGATCAAACACTATTTATAATGACTACTAACCTTTTTATCTTTTAAAATATTTTATATTGTGTTTGGAAAGGAGAGTATTCATTATAAATAGCATTTGATCTGTAAAGCGCATGTGCAGTGGAGTAAGCTACTGATGTGGTCAGATCTATGCTTGATCCGCACTTCATGAGATCCCACCTTTTACTGAGTTTAAACACTGTCAGTAACAGGGAATATTTCCGAATGTAATGAGACTTTATACTATCTTCAATACACATTAGTTTCAGTTAAAACTGTGATTATTATTTAAGAATTTATTGAAACTAATTAATTTATGTTTAAATTTGTTATGTTATTAATTACCTCATGATAAAATCAAATATTCATGAAAAATATATATTTTAATTATGTGGGTATATATATATATATATATACCCATATAATTTATAAATATATATATATTTCACTATTTACATATATATATATATATATATATATATATATATATATTTGTAAATAGTGAAATATATATTCCTTATAAAGTTTTATTACATCAGAATGTTTTATTTTATATGTTACCATTTTGTTCAACTTTAGATGATTAAAAGTTACATTCTTTCAATAAGCTTTCTGATTGTCCTTTCCCAAAGACAGTGGGGAATCTTTTATTAATTACTTAAAATGATAAGTTAAAACTTTAAGGACGTTTTCTTATCAGAGGAATGGATCGAAAATCAATTAGAGAAAATTTTGGTTTGTAATCATGTAAAATCTTTAGCCTGAAGGCATCAAGATCAGAATGGGTGGGAAACCATAGGAAAGAGTATAAACACCCAGGAAAAGTTTCCATAAAGGGCCAATATTATTTTTTAAGAAGAGTTGTCACCAGAAACTATGTCAGTTTTAATTTTGACCTTTAATAGTATTTTCAGCATGGGACATTGTTAACTTCAAGGACCTGATTGCTGGATCCTGAAGTTCTCCACAAATCTTCAAAATGTAGCTGCTAAATAGAACTTTACAATATCAATCATAAGCTTCCAAAATACATAATGAAACTTACCATAAATGAAGTTTAAGTGAATTAAGTGCTCACCTATGTTGTCTCCTAAAACCAACCGGACTCTGTTGTATGAATTAATGAGCAAGCCATGGAAGGACTGATAACCTTTTATTTTATAAACTGCCAACTTGCTGGTCTGTTTATAAAATCTACCTCAAATTATAATTTAAATTAACTACTGTCTAAATTTCTCTATTCAATTTATAATGTGTTAAATTTTGTATAGTAATTCTCTACTTTATTATCTCTAATCTTAAAATTAATATCTTGCCTATTTTCCTTCTGCTACTATGGCGGTTTGTTTTAACTAAATTTAATTACATTTATTGAATTATTATTAATATCATTTATTTGTGATAATATGCCAATAATGCTTTCAACTCGATAATAATCTTTTTCATTTAAACTCACACTAAGTAATAGCATTGCACTAAATTTTATAGTTTAATTATTGCCCATTTGAACTAAATTAATAGGTTCTAATAATTATTGAGTTGAAAGATATATGTAATGTTTGATATTTTTACCAATGGCTGATAATTATTAGTAGCTCAGATTATAAGCTATGCTCCTGGCTAGTTCACTTAAGTTACACAAAATTATTTATTCATGTTGATCACATTCATTAATGTTTCATGAAATGTTAATAAGAAAAATAAAATAAATATATTCTAATTTAAATCTCACATTTTATATTATTATTCAGGGAGGGCATGATATAAAGTGTATTACTATTATAATTATATAGTTACATTTAAGCACTTTTGCTCCGAGTAAGTTTGATTTTAATTTGATGTGATCAGGTCATTACATTAGGCATCCATTATATAATTTGGGCTTTATTAATCAAATATGATGATCATTGTAGCATCACCATTCTGAATGTTGCTAATGTGAGCCACCCTCTTGCTTCTTGAGTTTGTTATATTGATGATATTAATATTTTAAATATATAAGAAAAAATCACTTCCTCCCTTGCTCATCACTATATTGGAACACTAAAGGTTCATGGCTGTGTCCTGACCAGGCTTTCCCCATGTTCTATGGATAATTCATAGGGCAGAAAGAACTTATTAAATACAAGCCACCCTTTATACTTCTCAATTCACAGACAAAACATTTTATTTCATATTCGTTTTGTTGCTCGGACCATTCATTCATAGGGCAGAAAGGACTTATTAAATACAAGCCACCCTTTATACTTCTCAAATCACCAATAAACCATTTTATTTTATATTCATTTTGTTGCTCATAATGCATTAGTACCATTTTATTTCTTATTTCAAATAAAGGCCCACTCTTCTGCTTTATAAATCATAATGAATTGATTTCATTAAAATCAAACAAGTTTATATTTATCGATAATTTTAAATAATTTTCTTTGTTAAGTATTGAAGTTATACCCCATGTATTTATCATGCTGTTCATGAATTGACTTATGGATGTACGAATAATAAATCTCATCTCCTTCTTACATAAAATTACAATCATAATGAATAATGTATGTAATTCGTTCGGCACAAAGTCCATATATATCTTTATTTACTCTTGTTTACTTTGTCAGGGCATAGATAGATATATTTCTTAAATACTTACATATTAATTATTGGCATGTGAGTATGACTGCCATTATTTATTGTACATTGTAGTTTTATGTTCCAAAGACTAGAGATGATTTATCATGCTCATAATAAATATTTGAACAAAGACTTGCTTATTATTAAAATATTTTATATACATACTTGGTTTAATTGTTTATTATTTATTGATTAGTTTTAAATATTCATACTCACTGTCTGTATTGGAAACCCAAGTATGCATATATGAATTTATTCAGAAATATCCGTAGTCATTTACCATACATTAGAGTCAGACAAGGGGTCTCTGTAATTATCATATCCGTTGAGCTAGTTCATGGTGCATAGTCATGTGCCATCAATATTTGTTATCCATTAGGTTTGATCTGAGCTCATGAATTGGGTTTGAATTCAGTTTGGTCTTTGATATAGTTCATTGGTTTGACTGGGTTTGAAGTCCAACTTCGTGGGTTTCAGTTCATATTGGGTGAATAATATATTTGACTGGTACATTACAGACATTATTATAATTTATAAAAACATTGCACTATATAAATAAAATATTTACATATGTTTAAGTTTCATTTAATAATGATGTAAATTGTAAACATTTTGCAAGTGTCATTAACAAAAATCATATTATAAGTAATTTAAAGTGATTAATTAAATCTTCACACAATCAGTTCAAAATGCTTCAGATTTGCCTATACATATAGTTTGGGTGAAAAGGATAGAGTGCATCCATTCTATCTTTTAAAAATACTTTATCTTGTATTTGGAAAGGAGAATATTCATTATAAACAGTGTTTGAATGCAGTGGAGTAAGCTATGATTACTATTATGATATTTATATACCAAAAATATCAACCTGATAGGATACCAACAGAAAATTATGGCATATATAAATTAATAATTTATATTTTTTTATTCATAAATAACACTTGTATTATTGTATGATTTGTATAAAAGATTATAATATATTCAAAAATGAATAAAGACATTAAGCATAATGATTATATAAAATTTTATTATAGTAATATATTGACAAACATTTATACCAATGAATATTCATAAAACATTAGACTAACTTTTAGTCAATACTAAACTTTAGTACAATAACAAAATTTGGTAGTTTTCGGTTATGCATACTGTGGCCACTAGGCGATGCTACAGCATCACCAAGAAATCTGAAAGTGATAAATTTATATACAAAACAAAGTTGAAATCAAGGGAAAATTAAAACACCTAAGGCAATTCATCCAAAAAAATCACTGAAGTCTGTGAAATTAAAACCCCTAAGGCAAGACATCAAAAGTAAGTAAAATATCAAGTAAAAAAATTGGTTTGCTTAAGGCAAGACATCAAATGTAAGTAAAAAATCAAGTAAAATAACCCATAAATTTAAAAATAGTACACTTACACACAATCTGTAAAAGTACATAAAAGAACCCCACCCCCCAAGTGATAAATTGAAATGACTCAAAAATAAGTAAAATACAAAATTAAATAATTGTGGAAATTGTTGACATACAAAAATATCCCCCCTACTAATAAATTGAAATGGCTCAAAAATAAATAAAATACAAATTACAAAAACAGAAATTGGTGAAATATATAACATACAAATCCTTCCACACAATAAATTGAAATGTCTCAAAAATAAGTAAATACAAATTTAAAAAATCATGGAAATTGGTGATGTACATAAAACACAACCCCTTCCAAGTGATAAATTGAAATGGCTCAAAAATAAGTAAAATACAAATTGCAATAACAGAAATCGCCCTCCCCTCACTAATTTAAAATTATTGAAAAAAGTACTTAATTTTTATTACGATGTATTAAAATAGTTTAGAAGGAAAATGTTGAGTAAAGGCAAAAATTTTAACATTAAAACATTTAATCCCGCCAGTGGGCTGACTTTCTCTGTTTTCCAAATATACCTTTAGAAATTATTTCCAAGTTTATTCTTATTTTTCCAAGGTGTGGTCAGATAATTTCCAAGAAATAAACTGCAAAAACAAATTTTAGCTTGAAAAAAACATTTCTCTATATATGTGAATCGGTTACCTCGAAATTGTCACTGTTAAGCAAAGAAAAGCAAATTTTGGATGTTAGAATTAAATAATTAAAAAAAAATAGCAAAGCTTAAAAATATATAACCTTGCCACTCTCTTCACATATATGTATGTGTAAACCCCACCAACACGAGGTAATGTTTATGTCTATTGTTTAAATTTATAACTTGAAATTGGTAATTATTTATGCATGCTTTAACTGTATATATCAGCTAGTATTTTTTTAAGTACATATTTATATAAATATATGCACATACATGCATTTACTATTATTATCATTCTATTAAGTTGCCTTTAATTAAATTATGCTAGCTTGGAGGGGTTTAAATTAAAAAATATATGCTACTATGAAACATAGTAGGTGAAATGTTATGATAGGTAAAGAATACCCTTTCAATATTAAAAGTTGCAAAAATGACATGTGATGTAATACACCTCTTACATTAAAACATATAATGACTTCGCAAACTGAAATGTGATATAAAACACCCCCCTGACTAATTTCTAAATTGCATTCATAACATCAAAAAAAAAAAAACCCAAGTACGACACACACACAAAAACACTCACAAATAACTACAAAAAAGTACTTACAAAAGATAGACATCATGGGAAATTTAAAAGTAAGCAAAGAAAACGTTCAAACTTCCAGACTTTGCATAAAAATTATTTGGAGAAGCTTGTTCAAACAGATTGCAGATGATTATAAAAATACAACAAGGATGGCTTAAAAATGGACAAAAAGAAAGTTCAAACTTTGAGTCTTTTGCATGAAAGTTATTTGGAAAAGCTTGTTCAATTGGTTTTTACACCAAAATAAATTATTCGAGTGGATCTGCAGCTCTCGAACCAGGTTCCTTTTCTAGGTGCTATGTGATTTTGACAGACATGAATGTTGCATTTCCATTGCATCCTTGGCTCATATAAAGCCTCATTTCATAGCCATTGGCACTCACTTTTTGAGAGGGCAGAAAAGTTTTACGATGTAAAAACACCACTGCCTCATCTTCTGTTTTTGGGAGATCCCACATTTTTATCATTTTGGCTAAGAAAATATAAATTACTATCCTCATCATATCATCACCATCAACCATTATTAATCCACTGCATGATGAAGGCCTCTCCAAATTAAATTCATCTTCTCTGATCTTTAGCTATTTTTCTCCATAGCACCCTGCACACTTTCTTATTCCATCCATCCATATCATATATGGTTTCTTTCTGGGTCTTTTACAATCTCTTGGAATCCAGTTTATGGTTTCAATTGTCCATCTATTATCCTCTCTTCTAGCAATATGTCAAGCCCATGTCTACTTCAGTCTTTTAATTTTTTCAATGAAGTCAGTAATACATGTTTGTTCTCTTATCAATATATTGCATTTTCGATGTCTTCTTGTAACTCCCAACATGCATCTCTCCATACTTCTTTGAGTATTCTGAACTCTCTGTATTGCTTTTCTATTAAGTCCCCAAGTCTCAGATCCATAAGTAAGAACTGGTAAAACACATTTATTAAAAACCCTCCTTTAACAAACACATAGACATATTTCCTTTTAGTATCAAGTTATTTCTACCAAAAGCACTCCAACCAAGTTTAATACTATGACTAATTTCATCCATTATGTTTCCATCTGTATTAATAATCTGATCAAGGTATTTAACTTTTTTAGCTCATCATAATCAATCTTTATTTTCATATAAGTCATTAAATATTACTTTAGTCTTTTTAACATTTATCTTTACTCCTATTTTCATACTTTCAACTGATATCTAATGCAACATTTCCTGCAGCTCTAAAGCATTATTTGCAAAAACAACTACATCATCTGCAAAATCTAAATGACATAAAAAATCTCCATTTATTTTCACTCCTTTATTTTCCCATTTAATCCACAAAATACTTCTTTCTGCACTGCTGTAAAAAGTTTTGGAGTAATGAAGTCACCCTTTCTTACACCCTTCTAAATGTTGACTTTCCTAGTATTTTATGTAACTAATTGTTGTTGTTGCATTTTTATAAATATTGTTTAAAATATGACAATATCCTGGATCTATACCTTGATGATCCAATGCTTTAATCACTGTAGAAATGTTCATAAAATCAAATGCCTTTTCATAATCTACAATTTCAAAGCATAATGGCATCTCATATTCATCATGTCCTTTCTATAACTTCTCTCAATACATGAATATTATCTACTGTACTAAAAAAACTTTTAAATCCAGCTTGTTCTCTTGCTTGGTGAAAATCCAATGTTCCCTGTAGACGAGTTGTAATTATCATGGTAAAAAATTTGTATAAAACTGATAAAAGGCTGATAAGTCTGTAATTTCTAATATCGTCTTTATTACTTTTTTAAATATTAATACTGCATTCTTCCAATCATCTGGTACAACTTTATCATTTAGAAATTTGGTATATAACTTTGCTAAAAAAATTATATTTCTTCATCTGCTTCTTTTAGTATATCAATTATAATTCCATCATTACCTGGAGCCTTTCCTTTCTTCATACATTTAATTGCATGTCTCACTTCTTCATTTAAAATTCTGGGCTATTCGGAAGATGTAATAGAAATAGGAGGTGCTTGTTCTTTATTACTATATAATTAATGATAAAACTTTTCTCCCAATTTCATGATGTCATCTCTGTTTTTAGTAATATTTCCATCTTTTTTTCTTATTGCAGATATAAATTTCCTATCAATACCAAAATGTTGTTTTACACTCTTGAGACTTTTATTCTCTTCTATAGCTTTTCTTGCTAGTTCACAGTTATACTTTCTTATATCATATCCAACTCCTTTTTGCCCCATTTTACAAAATTGACGATATTCAATACTTTTTAATGCATCATTTTTGTTTATTTCTCATATTCCTTTTTTTCTTCATAAATACTTTAGTCTCAGTAGACATTTTATTGGTCAATTGTTACTTTTTATAACAGCTATCCTTGGTGCAGTTTTTAAAAGTGTATCAGTTATTTTCATATTAATTTCATTTAAATCTGAATCATGTTCAAAATCTACTAATACTTGAAATCGATTTTTAAGTTGTACTTTAAATTCATTGTAATGTTCCTGAAGATTAGAAAAATCAACTGTAAATATTGTTTTTCTTAATAATTTTTGTCTCTCTAGTTTTACTTTAACATGTATTTTACAACTTACTAATCCATGATCACTTCCTGTGTTAAATTTATTAAGAACATTAGAAACTTGAAATATGTATTTTCTGTTAGCCAAAATATAATCTAATTCTGTTGTACCTTCATTTGGATGCTTCCATGTCCATTTCCTTTTAAAAAATTTTCTCAAAAAAAGAATTTATAATATAAAGTTTTTTTTTTCTGCAACATGCACAAGTCTATGTCCTCTCTCATTTCTATTAGCATAAGCAAAATTACCTATATCACTTTCATATTTCATTTGTTTATCAATTCTAGCATTAAAATCTCCCATAACAATTTTAAAATGTTGTTTACTCTGATTAAAAGCTTTTTGCACATCCATGTAAAAATCTTCTACTACTTCATCACTTTGAGAACTTGTTGGGGCATAAACCTGAATTATCTGCATTTGATATCTGCTATTAAGTTGTATAACTAATCTTGCCACACTGTCCTATACACCATCAATCTCCATAACGTTGCTATTCCACATTTCATTTATAATAAATCCTACTCGACCAGTATTTCTCATATTTGTACCTTTATAATGGAGTACATGTCCACTTTTTAAATCAATTGTTTCTTCAGCTTTTCTTTTAACTTCACAAAGTGAAATAATGTCCCATTTAATATAAGACAGTTTTTCTAATTCTTGCAATCTTGCTTAACTTGAAAGTGATCTGCAGCTGTAAGTATCTAAATAAAAAGTCATCATTAAATGGCAGCCTGGGTCTGCAATCAGGGGATTCTCAGAACCCTCTGTCTTCAGCCACCAACCTCTGCCTTGATTGGTGACTCTACAGCCTCCTGGGAATAGGGGCCATAATTTATTTTTGTCTGTAATAATTGTATATATTGAAAAAAACTATTTATCATTTACAAAAAAAAAAACATTCTGTCTACCTTATCAGACAACTGAGAAGCAAGACCATGGTGTTTCTTGATCTTAAACTCAGAGGTAAAATGCCAATAAAGTTACCTTGTTGGCTAGTGCATGTTGATGAGCAGCCCATACATGTTTGTATATTATATGAAAAATAATTATAGTAATAACAGCTGCAATGACAAGAACATATGGAGTGGACCTTCGTAATTTGCCCTGCTTGGTTCCTTTAAGGCCTCCAAGAGGAATAAAATGGGTCTCCTTTTAGTTAATAGCAAACTCCGTTCTGCAGTCAAAAACACTATACCTGCTTTAATTTCAGCACAGAATGTTGAATTGTTACCTGAAAGGTTTGTGCATGTTTACTATTGTATTCATCTGCATAAAAGAAGCCCATATTTACACCATCAGAAAATAGAAATAATCTCTTTAAATTATATTTCTAGCATTCCAAAATAATTAATAGGTCATAATAAAACTAAGCATGTATTTCAAAATATTAGTTCAGTTAGATTTTGATTAAATTTATTGGCCCAAGCAATTATATTTTTAATGTGAAAAGTCTATTATATCATATTACTTTCTTAGAAATTTATAGTATAGCCCACCACATTTTTAATGCTCTATCTTTTGTAGCCATTTTTTCAACACAATGATTTAGAAAAATGGTGTGGCACTGGTTAACACTTTTGCTGCATTAATTTTAATTGTATATTTGGCTGCAATTTTTTGAACAATTACGTTTTGAAAATACACCTGGGTTTCATTTTGTATAGTAGATAAGTTCCTCAAAAATGTGCACAAAAGAAATCACACAAAATTAACTATAACTTACCTTAATAAATGGGGGATATGTTCGCATAATTTTCAGAAATTGGCATAAAAGCACACAAACAAAGAAAAATTACTTTAAAATTCACATTAAAAAATAGGTTAATAATGTATGACTAATAAAAAATTTCAAATATATGAAAAAAGTTAATATAAGACAAACTTTTTTTTACTTTTTTTTTAACTACAGTATTTAATTTTACATTTTTCATACATATTTTAATCATTACCACTATTTTACAATATATATATATATATATATATCTGTTTGTGAACTAGTAAGAAATCAGATTTGTGATGTGTTGTACAACTAGTGCCACTTCGACTCTTGTTTTGTGTTAATGGTTTCGTGTTTCTATATTAAAAAAATGAGATCGCAATCAAAACAAAAAGATTATACATTATCATTAGAAATATTATTTTCAGTTTATAATATCAATAAAATCTTTGTTCTTATTTATTTTAAAAATCTATAAAAATATTTATTTCTGTTAATATCTAACAAAATACATTTTAAAAGTTTAAAATTTTTGAATATTTATTGTGATATTTTTATATGTACTTATAAATCTATTATTATTATTTACTCATTAATATAAGTAGGTTATTTACATAGAAGCTAATATTCTAAATACAGCTTCAGGCTATATTCACATAAGCTGCTAATATAATATTATGTTTTTGAAGAAAAAAAGTATTTCAAGTAAAAATAAGTTATTAATAATTTAAATTTCTTGATATCTAATAAATATAGTGAAATATTAAGGATATTAAAAAAAAACATGAATCACATAACTTCCAAATTGCATTAAAATAATCCGCATAAAATGAGACCCAGGTGTAATTGTGAAATTTAACATTATGATTATTTAAGTTCAAATTCACAATTGAATTTGAGAAAACTACACAAAGCATAGGTAGTATTACTTATTAATTTTTTAAATTAATACTAACATTTTCTTAAAATGTACACAAATGTTTGCTATCAAAATTTGTTTTATTTCTTGGTCCATATTCATGACCCATTAAAAATTTAATGTGACAAATGCTGGTATATAGTAATCACTGAAAATATGTATGTGTGCTGAATACACACCCTTATTACATGAGCTTTGTGTTTTGTTTTAATATATTATTATCATTAATGCATACTGAAATGGTATTTAGCAATCATTCTGTTTCACCTCCTAGGTCCCATAGTATTATCTTTTCAAAGTTCAAATCCTCCCAAGTGTATGTATATTCAATTAAATTCGTCATAAATTATCTATAGTAAGGTATATGTGTGTGTATGTGTGCTTATATAGGTATATCATACATTAACTATTATAATTATATGTGTATGTTTAATATACATATTGAAACTGTCAGATCTCATGACCCTTCTGTTTCACCTACTTTATTGCATAGTAGTATGTATTTTTGTATTTATCTATGTTTGAGTATGCATATGTTAACTTTAAACCTATTCTGATATTGGCATATTAAATGCAGGTGTGTGTGTATTCATTATTATATAATTATGTATACATATATGAAATGAACATCTATGCACATACAAGTTATAATTTGTAAAATTAAATCTAAGGTAAACTTTGCTGTATGTGTAATGCAAACATACATATTTATGTGAAAGACCTAGTAAAGTAATAGATTTACGAGGATTATATTTTTTTTAGTTTATTTTAGAAATAAATTATTATAGGCTGATGTAATATAGGGTATATGAGCACAGACTTTCAGATGACCCATCACTCTCCACTCTATCTAATATCACTGATATTAAATAGAGTGGAGAGTGATGGGTCATCTGAAAATCTGTGCTCATATACCCTATATTACATATATAGACACACAGGTATATAATAAGCCTGTGTTTCAGTTATTATAGGCTGATGTGTAAATTAATCTTATTTTCACATATAAAGTCAATGAAAATTAAATGAATTTCACATGTGGTAAGTTGTTTGCAAATTTTAAAGTTTGTTTTCTAAAAAATCCTTTTGCTGAATCTTGAATCTTGACCTAATTAATGCTTTAAAAAAAGACAGGGGGTAAGAGAAATAATAACAGGTTGCAAATCTAATTTAAAATCAACCTCAGGTAAAAAAAATCTGGGAAGATAGTGTAAATCAAATAATTGAGAGAAAAATAAATTGTAAACAACTTTAAGAGTAAGCAGTGTACAAACTAAAATTTCAGCTTTGGCAAAACTTTTTCTTTATTTTTCCTTTTATTTATTTTGTATTAAAAGTTATGTGATTTTATGATGTCCATTGTGGGGTAGAAGACAACTATTGGTGTACTGATGGAGAAATCAACCTAGACAGTGCCCACCATGCCAGCTAGAAGCAGAAAGAAGACTGGTAATAAAATTTTGCAGACTTTTATTTCAATTCTAAAATCAGGCTAAACTTAAAAGCTAGCTATCCTATTCTGTAAATGTGCACAACAAAATTTTTTTCTCGTTATTCAAATTTCTTAAGCAAGGAAATAAATCTAACATTAAAATAAAGTATAATTTTATGTTAAATCTAATCTTATATGTCTTTCTCAATCTTATATAACTTTAAATTCATCAGAGTTTAATATAAAATTTAGTTATTTAACATAGTTACAAGTGTTTATGATGTGTGTGTACTTTTTTAAAACTTATGTATTTTGAGTGATGGGTTTGACCTGTGTGTGTACTTTTAAAAAAATATTATGCCATTACAACTGTTTTTGATGTCTCAAAGTTTGAATGTGGTTTTTCCCTACTTTAAAACCACTCTTGTTATATTTTTTATAATCATCTGCAATCTGTTTAAACAAGTTTCTCCAAATAATTTTCATGCAAAGTCTCAGAGATTGAATGTTTTTTTTTTGCCTACTTTGAATCCATCCTTGTATTTTTATAATGATCTGCAATGTGTTTGAACAAGCTTCTCCAAATAATTTCCATGCAACACCTCAAAGTTTGAATGTTCTTTCTGCCTATTTTCAAATTGCCCATGATATCTACCTTTTGTAAGTATTTGTGGTTTGTGTGTGTATGTTGTACTTGGATTTTTTAAATGTTACAAATCCAATTTAGAAATTAGTCGGGGGTGGGTTGTGCTTTATGTGACATTTTATTTTGCCAAGTGATTATATTTTTAATGTGAGAGGCCTATTATATCACATTTCATTTTGAAACTTTTAAGATTAAAATGGTATTTTTTACCTATCATAATATTTCACCTACTATGGTCCATAGTAGTATATTTTTCTTAGTTTCAACCCCTCCAAGTTAGCATATATTAATGAAAAGCAACTTAATAAAATGATAATAATACTTAAATACATGTATGTGCATATATTTATATAAATGCGTACTTTAAATAATACTAATATATATATATAGTTAAAGCACGCATAAATAATTACCAATTTAAAGTCATAAATTTAAATAATAGACATAAACATTATCTGGTGTGTACATACATATATGTGAAGGGAGTGGCAAGGTTATACATTTTTAAGCTTTGCTATTTTTTAAATTATTTAATCTAAGTTATCACAAATTTGCTTTTTTTTGCATAAGAGTGACAATTTCAAAGTAAACAATTGACATATGTAGAGAAATGTTTTTCTAAACTAAAATTTGTTTTTGTAATTTATTTCCTGGAAATTTTCTGACCATACTTTGGAAAAATAATAATAAACTTGGAAATAATTTCAAAATGTATATTTGGTTCAAAGAAAATGTCAGACCACTGGCACAATTATACTTTTTAATGTTAAAATTTCCCTCTTTATTCAATATTTTCTTTCAAAACTGTTTTAATACATTGTAATAAAAGTTACATATTTTTCAATAAATTTAAAGTGGGGGGGGGGCAATTTCTGTTTTTGCAATTTTATTTTACTTATTTTTGAGAGATTTTTAAATTTGTATTTGACTTAATTTTGAGCCATTTCAGTTATTACTTGGGGGAGGGAATGCATTTTATGTACTTCACCAATTTTCATGATTTTTAATTTGTATTTTACTTATTTTTTGAGCAATTTCAATTTATTGCTTGGGGAGTGGTGTATTTTATGATTTTCACCAAATTCTAGTTTTTGTAATTTGTATTTTATTTATTTTTGAGCTATTTCAATTTATTGCTAGGGGGGTGTATTTATGTATTTCACTGATTTGCATGATTTTTTAATTTGTGTTTTACTTATTTTTGAGTCATTTCAATTTATCGCTAGTGTCGGATATTTTATGTATTTTTAATGATTTTGTGTGTGTGTATTTTTTAAAATAAACATATTTTTTCACTGGCTATTTTACTTACTTTTGATGTCTTGCTTTAGGCATTTTAATTTCACAGGCTTCAGCTATTTTTTGGGATGTTTTGTCTTAGGCATTATAATTTTTATTTCCCTCGATTTCAGCCATTTTTGAATAAAAATTTATTACTTGCATGCTTCTTGATGCTGCTGCAGTGTCACCTAGTGGCTACAGTATGCATAACTGAAAACTAACCAAAAGTTACATTATTTGCTAATTACGTTTTATATGTTTATGTTTGCAATGAAGTTTTCAGTCATGATTACTACCATCATATAATTATTAAATTGAATAAGACTTTTAAATCAAATTTAATAAATAATAAGTTTATGCATAAAAATTAATAATAAGACAATTAATAAATATTATGTAATAGTTTAAATTAATGTATCATAGAATATTCAATTTTTTTCAACTACAAATGACACAAAAGATTAGTTAATCATTTTCAAACCCCCAGTAATATTAAATTATATGTTTTCAGTAGACAGTATATACTTATAAGTCATATAAAGGAAAATATTAATTTGATATTGTATGTTCATTGACCATTTATCAGCAAACAAAAACAAAGTATTAAATAAAGTCTCTTATGATTATTTAAATATAAATTTAGACTAATTAAAATTTTGTTTTGATTAGTTAAAAATTTATGTATTCACTTTCACTTCTGCTCTTTAAATTATCTTTTAAAACATAAACAATATTAAATCAAAATAATAACATAAATATAATATACAACCTTCTTGATAATTAACTGATATTTTCATTTAAGTAACAAATCCACTGAGGATTTGATATTGTAATATACAATAGTTTTTAAAAGGGTTTTTAAAAACATCTATAGTTTATTTAGCAAAATAATTTTTAATAATTCCTGGTAAGATTTCATAGTGTAGTTGACTTTAATTAATATACATTATATATATCAACATGAAAATTATTCTATTTAAAATTATTATACTTTTATCAAGTTATTTATTTCTTTGTTAGCATCAGATACATGCATATAACTCATAGTATGTTAAATATTCCAGCATTTTTAAAAAAAAAACAGTTATAATTATTTCATTTAGTTATAATATTATTTTATATTTTATTCTTTACAAATTAGTAACTCATATTAGCATTGTATGTGCGTTAATTTAGATATTATAATTAAATATTTTAACAAAATTTCTTTTAGGAGACTAAAAAAAAACAAATTTCATTTTAGTTGTTGTAGGATTATTTTAATGAATAATTTATCTTTGAAGCAAATTAAAAATTTCCTATTTATCTTTACACATTGTTGTTTAAACAATATGTATCATTTTAAAAAAAAAGTATTTATTTACTGAAAAAAGCAGTATTAACTGAAGTGTTTGCTATACATAATATATATATATAGACACAATGAAGTAAGAAAAGTATCTCAACTTAAAATCACAGCATTATGTATTATTTGTTTGTTTATGCATTAATGAAATCATGAAACTAGATACTTTTGTTAATATGTATCTTGAATTTATATCTTTTATTTTAAAATATTTTTTTCTCTTTGTTATAGTTTTATTTTCTTTCACATTTCTGACATGTCTTCCTTTTAAATTTTAAAACAAAAGCATTTTAAATATAAAACAACAACAATGACTTTTAATTTCTCCTATATATTTATTTTAAAAGATAATTAAAATAATATATTTTTAAATAACAAATATTAATTTATAAACATTTCCAATTTAAAATCTTTATATACACTTATATGTATACCTCCATGTGAAAATGTAATTTGTCAATTCCTTACCTAAATTGATTATCTTAAAGTGTGTGAATAGATAGAATATTAATATCTTTAACTTTATAGTTTTATAATAAGATATTGAGTTTAGCAGATATTATTTTAAGAGATAAAAAGTAAAACAAATCATAAATTACTTTGTAATTTGGCTATCTATAATAACAACAAAATTTAAGATAAAACATTACTTGGTAATTTTAAACATTTATTAATATATACTCAATTATGATAAAATATCTGATAACGTCTATCTTAAATCTAATTCAGAATGGTACTATATATATATAAACAAAATGAAATGTCCACTAATATTAATAATACAGTAACGAAACTTGAATATATTCCAAATAACGGTTAACAACTTATAATATAGTATAAATGAAAACTCATAGAGAAATATTTTCGATTATATTCATGTTCATTATTAACTCAACTCAAATTTCAAAAATGGAATCATCTATTACAAACTGGAAACACATGTCGATCTGAATATCCCACAATTCATTAATCCAAACTTTTTCTGACTTTCTATTTATTATCATATTTATCTAAAGTGCCACATAATTATAAAATGGTTGGTTTTAGATATTTTTTATATAGAAATAATATTTTGCGTAAATATTCATGTGATAAAAATGGAAATATTGAAAATTATGTGGATAAATTATTAAGTGTGGGTTATAATAAAAAATAAATTTAACAGGTGATTTGTCAATTTAATAAAAAAAATAATAGAAATGTTGCTGATGAAGAGATTGAGAGTTAGAAGTGGATTTATTTGCCTTTTTATAATAATAATCAAGTAAAATTTGTGGAAAACGTTTATAACAGAACATGTAAAGTTTCTTTTTAACATTTATTAAGGCTATAACCTTAAGACCATGCACCTGAAAAACGAGAGTAGGGACCTCTACAAATCTTTAACACATGATTTATTTAAAAGACAAAAGCGGCCAATCTTATCTTAACCTACATTCTAAATAAATAGGAGAATCTAAAGCATTTTGATTTGAGAGCATAAGGCCACTAAATACCTCACTGATTAAGTCCACAAATTCTATTACACCTTAATATTTGTGAAATCTTTTGACTTATGAGTTGGTGTTGAGGTCTTATGCTTAAAATTCTACTGCGACTTGTAAATGGAAAGAATTCACGAATGTTAATGTGTTATAGAATTTGTGGACTTAATCTCTTGACTGTATGTATGACAGGAAAAAATGACTTTCAACTGAGTTTGTACAGAAACCATAATGACTACACATACAGGCCTTACAGTGTTTGTTTAAGAATTCTTTTTTCTACATAACGATGTAAGTATCTTGTTTCTATGATAAAATTTAGATTTTTATGAATTTTTTTGTAAAATGTACCTTTTAATTATTTTTTATATTTATTTTTTTTAGTCTTAATCATTGGAAAAAAGTTTTTGCTTGCAAAATGAGTTCTCTCACCATATATTTTAGTTCCAATTCTGATTTGGATTCAGATGAGTTTCAGGTTCAAATACATTTTTGGATAACATTCATAATTCATGTGTGTGATTTGGAACATTTACTAAATCTCCAGGGCTAAATTTTCTTAACACCGGGATGAGTATTCATTTATTTATTTTTATTATTTACTATTTGATAAATAATGTTTGATTATATATATATATGAAAAACAAACAAGTTATATATACGTAAACTTGCTATCGCTTGTATTTATGATCAATAGATGGAGCTTTACCAAGACCTCCAAATAAGCATATTTTTGTTTACATAAACATCCGAGTCAGAATTCACTGTCTCTTTCGCTGGCTCTACCTTCAGATCAGCTGATTTCAAGCTGATTTGCTATCATCAGTGAAGGATAGGAGTTAGAAACTAGACCTAAACACTAATTCCGAGCATTTATGCAACAAGTTCCTATCAGTTTGCAAGCATGAATTTTTCAGACATGTAAATGTCTTCAAACCCAGCTTAACAAGCCAGATAGCTATATGGGTCTGATATCAGTTGGCTTTCACCACAGAGTCAAAGCTTCTGCAATATATATCATTGCAAGAAACTCCAAAAGTCCATTTATGAAAAACAAAAACAAGTTATATATACGTAAACTTGCTATCGCTTGTATTTATGATCAACAGATGGAGCTTTACCAAGACCTCCAAACAAGTGTATTTTTGTTTACATAAACATCAGAATCAGAATTTACTGTCTCTTCTGTTGGCTCCACATTCAGATCAGCTGATTTCAAGCTGATTTGCTATCATCAGTGAAGGATAGGAGTTAGAAACTAGATCTAAACACTACCTCCAAGCGGTTATGCAACAAGTTCCTATCAGTTTGCAAGCATAAATTTTTCAGACATGTAAATGTCTTCAAACCCAGCTTAACAATCCAGATAGCTATATGGGTCTGATATCAGTTTAGTACACCACATAGTCAAAGTTTCTGCAATATATATCATTGCAAGAAACGTTTATGTAAACAAAAATGTGCTTGTTTGGTGGTCTTGGTAAAGCTCCATCTGTTGATTATAAATACAAGCGATAGCAAGTTTACATATATATATATAACTTATTTTTGTTTTTCATAAATGTACCTTTGTAGTTTCTTGCAATGATATATATTGCAGAAGCTTTGACTATGTGGTGAAACTAAACTGATATCAGACTCACATAGCTATCTGGCTTGTTAAGCTGGGTTTGAAAACATTTATGTGTCTGAAAAATTCATGCTTGCAAACTGATAGGAACTTGTTGCATAAATTCTTGGAGTTAGTGTTTAGGTCTAGTTTTTAACTCCTGTCCTTCACTTATGATAGAAAATCAGCTTGAAATCAGCTGATCTGAACGTGGAGCCAATGAAAGAGACAGTGAATTCTGACTCTGATGTTTATGTAAACAAAAATACGCTTGTTTGGAGGTCTTGGTAAAGCTCCATCTATTGATCATAAATACAAGCGATAGCGAGTTTACGTATATATAACTTGTTTTTTATAAATGGACCTTTGGAGTTTCTTGCAATGATATATATTGCAGAAGCTTTAACTATGTGGTGAAACTGAACTGATATCAGACCCATATAGCTATATGGCTTGTTAAGCTGGGTTTGAAGTCATTTACATGTCTGAAAAATTCATGCTTGCAAAACTGATAGGAATTTATTGCATAAACGCTTGGAGTTAGTATTTAGGTCTAGTTTCTAACTCCTATCCTTCACTGATGATAGAAAATTAGCTTGAAATCAGCAGATATGAAGGTGGAGCCAATGAAAGAGACATTGAATTCTGACTTTGACGTTTATGTAAACAAAAATACGCTTGTTGGGGGTCTTGGTAAAGCTCCATCTATTGATCATATATATATATATATATATATTTCTAATTCATATTCAGATGAGTATCTGATCATATATATATATATATATATATATTTCTAATTCATATTCAGATGAGTTTCTGACTCGGATGCATTGCCATTTGGAACATTACTAAGTCTCCAGGCCTAAGATTTCCTATTACCAGGATGAGTATTCATTTATTTATTTTTATTATTTACTATTTGATAAAAATGTTTGATTATATATGTGTTGAGATCAAAAAATATGCTGTGTGAGTTGAGTGCATTTTTTGGCATGGTAATACATATTTGTAGTGTATCACATGTGACATAGTTTGATTTCAATTGGACTACAAATGAATTATTGCACCAACAGGGACTTGCACATCCAGACACAGAATCAAGTTCTATTTGTTTTTATAGTAGGTAAGATCCATGATTTTATTTATATGAATGTTCATTTATTGCATGATTATAGTAGCATTGTACTCATTTGTTGCAATTTTGTGATCTCATGATTTTTTAAGTTTTAGATGAGACTAAATGTATTCACAAGTATATTTTACATACTTGGAGTCTACATGTCATATAGGCTAGCTAAACACAGGCTTTCAATCTCCCTCAATTCATCCACTGTATTTCATACAACTTTGTATTTGAACACAAACTTTCTCCCACACATATATGCAATCAGTGCTTATAATTCTGATCTTTATTGATTTACTTTGTTTTTAATCATTTTACTTTTTAAGTGTTTGATTTTTTTTTGAATACACATTTTACTTGGAAAGAATATATATATATATATATATATTACTTGGAAAGAATATATATATATATATATATATTAGGTTCCCCCCCATTAGTAAATAATATAATAATAAATTATATTTTGATACATTGTAATTTACTGAAGTTTCTTTGCATAATATCTCATGCTATGTTTTTAGTGTTATTTTTTTGTCCCCCATTAAAACCAAATTTTACTTCTAACAGATACTCTGAATGGAAGTACAAGATCTGGATCTGCAAGTAAAACTGATAACTACCAATCCATTGATTTCTGTTGTTTCTGATTGTTATAATTATCTCAGGTAAGACTTGTTATATATCTTTTTTTCAGCTTTTTGTGACAAATGTATTTAAGCTGTTTGTGAAAGTGTCATTTTAAGATTTAACTTTCAAAATTTAGAATTTGTGAATAAATGTAAAAATAAACATTTCAAAAAGTCTTGAAAATATATTTTTTCTTAATTTTTTTAAGTAATACTATTTTATCAGCTTCCTTACATTCTTTCACATTTTCTCTTTGTAACAATATACAACCATTTACATTTATTGTATTGAAATATAAGATACACTGTAAATGATGTTAACTATAATTTTTTTTTAAAATTCAAAATGGCGTACTGAAAATCAAAGAGTTAATCAGTGAGATATTTAATAGCCTTACACTCTCAAATCAAAATGCTTTATATTCTCCATTTATTTAGAAAGTAGTTAAAATAAGAGTGGCCACTTTTGTCTTTTAAATAAATCTTGTGTTAAAGATTTGTAGAGGTTCCTACTGTTGTTTTTTCAGGCACATAGTCTTAAGGTTATAGCCTTAATACATATTATTTTAAGTAATGAGTAAGTGTTTCATAAATATAATTATTACAATTTTTCTTTTTATGGTTAGAGTGATTTAAATAGAATGGTTAATAATTCAAAAGATAAATTAGAAAAAAAAATAATATGAGTAATGTAATGGGAAATGTAGATATAATATGCAGAAAAGAATTAAAGAGCATAAATTATTGTATGAAAGAGTTTAAAAAAATGTACATATTGTAATGGGCACACATGGTGTTACATTATTCTAATAAATAAAAATAGAAATTAAAAATAAAAAGTTAGCAAATAAAAATGTGTTTTTAAGAATTAAAAATTAAAAGTTATCTAAACTCATATATATATATATATATATATATATATATATATATATATATATATATATATATATATATATATATATATATATATATATATATATATATATATATAATCGCATAGATGGAATTCTATTAGAACTATCTAAAAAAAAGTAAAAAGTAAGGAAAAATAAATATTGAATAAAAAGTACTTTATAAGTAAATCAAAGCCCCCACCCACCCCAAAAAAGAAAAAATTGAAGATTGAAAGATAAGATTTCTTTTAAGAATGTACAAAATTTAATTACTTGTATTGTGTAAAAGGCTAAAAATGGAAATGATTATTTTTAATTAGTCTAAGTAAATTAGCCCTTGGGCACCTCCAAATTTATAATTAAAGATCAGATAGGAGATAAAAACAACATGCACAAAATAAGCAATAAAATCCCTCAGGAAATGGACTATAGTGAAAGAATCATTATCAGCATGATGTCATGTTCAGTTAATCCGGAGGTTTGATATAAAAATGAAAATATTGGAAATAAAGTTGAGTTTCAGGGAGAGTTGAAAGAGAAGGGATTGAAAAGATGCACTTTCAATCCTTTAAGTTTTTTCAAAAGAATAAGTGAAGTATCAGTTTCCTATATTACGGACTTCAGGGTTCTGCAATAAAATCCAGCAAAGAGCTTTACCAGCTAGAGCAAAGGACTTCCGGATGAATAACAACAGTATGGCTAACAGCACTCCATTCACCTGAGGACATTGTGAGAATTAGAAACAACACTGGATCCAAATCACAAGCAACTATAAAGTATGGACCTTTTTTTAAACCGTAAGAACCCGATATAACTCATGAACTTTAAATATAAAACTTTTCCAGTATTTAAATAGAAATATGAATTTCTATCTGACCAAACTAAATCATTTATTAATAATTAATTTTATTACATGTATTTTTAAATCATTTCCATTTATTTATTGATTTTTGTTTTTTTGAGTGTTTATTATGACTTTTTCTTATTAAGCTAAAACTTTTAAATTATGTTAAATTTATGTTGGGTGTGGATGGCTGCATAAATTCATAAAGTTATGTTAGTTTAAGGGAAGGTTAATCACAGGTTATATGTTTCACAGTTAAATTGAGTTAATGGGCTGGATGTATTGGTGTAATTAGTAAATGTAGTATGAAGATCCACTATGTGCAGGATCATATTATACACCATATTTGGGCAAAATAATCCCATTTCTTATTGACTATCAGAGGCAGATGGCATTCCCTGCTCCTTGGATCACCACATTAGCCTATGGAATGGAATGGTAAGTCAGAAAAATAGACCACAATTCCTTCCTATGGAGTTTTTTTTTCTTATTGTTTTTCTCGCCAGACAGACATAACATTCTTGTACTAGATGAGGGACATTTCTTCTAAATAACCATGCTGTTCAGATGTAAATTCCTGTCAGTATGATATTGTGCTGTCATATTCATTTTGCAGTGAATACATCGATATATCAGATGGATTGGCTTTAGTTTGACTGTGAAGTTTTGGCCTAGGGTTATATAAGGGATGTAGAATTTTTTTTCGAGTGTAATCTATGTAGTCTATCCATAGTCAACACTCTAATAAAATATTAATTAATTCATCTGTGCAAACTTCTAAATTAAATGTTAATATGTAAATTTAATCAAATTCTAAAGTAACATTATACTAAAATCTATAATTCTGAATTTCATGTATGTGTAAAATAAATGTTTTTGTGTATTGTTAATCTGGCAGTGGCTTATTCTTATTTTTTTATTATCTTTCTTTATTTAAAATAAAATATATATTATCTCTGCTGCTCCACAAGCTAGTGACTGGGGCATTTTGCTCATATTTATTTAAATTTTGGATCTTACTTAAGTATCTGCCAGCCTGTATAAATTTTCAAGTTCAATTGGCCTGATGGTACCCTGGTGGCAGAATTAATGTAAGAGTCTCTTTTCCCTGACTGTTATAATATATATAGTGCCAGTAATAATGAAGTGAAGTTATATACTAAATTTGTTTTTTTATGATCATGATAGGAATTGTAATTTTAAATTTCATTTTGATATAAAAAAAAGATATAAATTAAGGTGAAGAATGAGATAATAAAAAAAGAAAAATTAAAGAGGCAGTTTTTATTAATAGGTATAAAAATGAGATAATAAATAGACAGTCAGTAAGTGTTAGAATTAATGAATTGTGGAATATTTATATCGACATGTTTCTGGTTGGTAATAGATGATTCCATTTTTGAAATTTGACTTGAGTTGATAATGATTATGAGTATAATCAAAAGTATTTCCCTAAGAGTTTTTTTTAATATTATAAGTTGTTTACCATTACTTGGAATATATTCAAGTTTTGTTATATATATATATATATATATATATATATATATATATATATATATATATATATATATATAGCTATATATATATATATATATATATATTAAGCTGCACATTTTATGCATACATATTGTTCATATATCACGTGAGTCTTCCAGTGGTTTCTATGTGCTATTCTGATAATTATATAGATGACACCTTTTCCTAATCGGTATCATCACCATGAAGAGTGCTTTTTGGGATTATTGAGAAATCATTTAAAAGTTTGTGTATATTATAAAAAGTGTTTGACAAGGAAAGTTAAAATTATAAAATAAATAATATTGGTTTACTGAAAGGTTTTTTTAATTAATACACATTAAATACAGAGTCATGGTTTAAATAATACACTCTTTTTATTTTATTTTAATGTATATAATCAGAGAATAGTGATATTCAATGTTCCTAGTTGCCTACAAAAATTTGTATTCTTTAACCACAAATTAAAAACAATCATCACCTTAAACCTTATCATTTTGGTTACATATTTGGCAAACAAATATTTAGCCCGGTATTCATTTGTTAATTTTTGAATTTTGCCATTTTGCAATCAATGAAAGAATTTAATTAAGTTATTGGTTTCATATTGTATTCTCTTGATTTTATTTATTCATTTTTTAAAATCATTTTAAATTCGTTTTGAAAACTCTTTTTCATTTTTTTTTTTGTACTTAATTGCGAAGATAAACTGTGAGGATTCGTTGAAACCGTTGTGAAATAAACTTTTTCATCATGAAAATGGAACAAATAGAATTATATATCTTAATTTCTAAAATATTTCTGCTGTGTTGTCTACGATGAAACTGTATCAAAATCGCAAATGTATTCATGCTTGAACATGTTTGAATTAATATGTCAATAAATTTCAAAGTGATAGACTCAGAGTTTAGTTATCAATTAGAAAGGCAATAAAGTTTGTGTGTGTACCTTTAGTGTAAAATGAGAAATCAACATTTTGAGCAGTATCTTACCAAAACATTTTATGTGACAGTCCATGGACAAGTGAAATAGTCCAGTTGCAGAAAGTAGCAATTAGTGAAAACGCAATAAAAATGCAAGTGTTGTTGTTTGGCATTAGTAACTGAAAGACAAAAAAATGTAATGGATAACTTCAGAAGTGGGCTGTCAAAAGCAGTAGTGACTATATTAATATTAACAAAGTTCAATATATGATATGATCTGATAAACAAGTAAGAACGAAATTAACATCTTAATAAATGCACATTATAGCAAAAAAAAAAGGTTAATTAAAATTGAGTAATTGGGCCTGCTTGTGGTCTGATATGTGAATCACTTATTACATCATTGCACAAGCTTGCAGTGTGTTACAGTAAGAGATTAGATACACTTAAAAAGTGATTATTTAAATTGATTATCTTATCTATTTACTTTATTTATACCTGTGTTATTTCTTGCAATTTCTGATGAAAAATTAGTACTGAAGTGACAAATATTTCTAATACAATTAATATCCAACAAAATATAATAGCGATATTCATCAGTATTCTGTGAAATGGGCCCTGGATATACTTGCAGAACCAATGAAAATGCCATATAAGTCATCATGCAGATAAAGAAGGGAAATACATTGAAAAAGACAGTGGCCACTAATATACATTTCCACACTAGTATTTATAGAGTTACAAAATAAATTGTCACACTGTAATATATATAAAATATTATAAATCAATGTCTCTATTTCTTCAAAATAATATATGTAAAGTTATAAATAAATATCATAAAATACAGTACTTAAAAGTTTATAAAAAAAATATCTATAGCCGTCAGTTGAAAGCGCTTCTAAGTGACAGTTATATATATATATATTTATAAAATTTAAGTACTGTATTTTATAATATTTATTTATAAATTTACACATACACACATATATATATATATAATATCCGTTAATTAAAACAAAATTGTAATTATAATTAAAATAATAATTTTAATGGTAACAAACTATTTTAAACAATCCTAAAATCCGCAGAAGTACTTTCGGTATTTTCGCAAATGTGCCTCAACTTCCATTAAATTAAAACAAAAAAAACAACAAAAAAAAAAACAAAGTAGAAGCCGATGTCATTAATTCAAATACCATAAATCTCGTATTTTAATGTTAGCAGCTTGTCAATTTATTAAATGCATTTTATTCCTAATTATAAAAATTGCCTCCTTAATTTTTCTTTTATTATGGTTTCTCTCTTCATGAAGAATTTTCACATTTTCAAAATCAAATTTAAATTTATATTTACATGTTTTTTCATGATCAAAGAAAACTGAAGGAGAAATTAAATCACCATTATTTTTACTTTTTACATGCTTATATAAAAATTCATGCTCCCTCAATATCTTCTCAATACTGCACCTAGATTCACCTATATATGATAGCATACAATCACAAAAAATTTGATATATGATATTACTTTTGACAGGTATGACATCTTTAGAATTATTGACTACTTTATTAATATTGTTTGGAATGTAGGATGAAACATTAAACACAATCTTATATATATCCTTAAAAAATTAACTTGCGGATTTGAAATAAATGGAATAGATATCCATTGTTTACTATTAATCTTCATTTCTTTAAATTATTATAACTTTTTTTTAAATTGATATAAAGTATTGCTTATTTGCTCCATTTTATAACCAATATCAAGAAATTCCTTGGCAAATAACTCAATATTTTTCACTTTATCACTTTGGTAAAGGCATAATTTTTCATTCGGAAACAAAAAAGATCTAAAACTTGCCATCTTATGCATCATTGGTACTTTTGAGTTACAATTTATATATCCTCTTTTTTGCAGTACATAATTATTAATTTATAATTTAATATACTGTTATCTCTTGTAATAATTAAATCTAGATATTTAATATTTTTGTCCTGTTCCTTTTCAATAGTCCATTTCAAATAATTAACTTATATAATTCCCCTACAAGCACATTTATGGTATTATTATTTCGACAAACAAAACATCATCCATGTATCTTTTGTAAATTTTAATATCTCCAAAAGTACACATATTTAAAATACTACTCTCATATGTAGATAAAACAAAATTGAAAACTTGTGCAACTATAAGCAGACCCATAGACCAAGCTGTAGACATTTTATAATATTGACCATCAAAAGATGCAACAATGTTATCATTAAAAAATGTTAAAGAATCAACAATAAACTTTATCATATATTTACAAATATTTTTACCTTTTAATGTATGTTCAATTATTTTCATGGAATTAATTCTGTCAATAGATCCATACATTTCTGTTACATCCAATGAAGCAATTACATCTTTCTCATAAATCTCCAAATTTTTAATACTATTTACAAAGTCAAACAATGAAGCAATAGTATTTCCTCCAAATCCTAAAAAATCTCGTAAAAGCTTACCAATATATTTAGAAGTCTGATACATGAACAATCATAACTCACAAAGGATTACCTTCTTTATGTAATTTTATGTTTGCAAAAATACGAGTACATACATCACTATAAGGATAGATCATATAGTATGCATTATTACTTAAAACTTTATTTTTAGCACTTTTTAAAAATATTGTTAATACATTTTATTCTTTGACCATCCATATTATATTCTTCAATCAAAAAGAAACCAACTTTTTCCATTTGCACTTTAACTTTATCAATATATTGACTGTTTGTCATCAAACACACACACACAACCTTTTGTCCTTTTTTAAACAAATCATATTATCATTCTTCAATCTATGTTTAAATTCCTAAATATCCAATCCCCATGATTTATCATATGGCATTGTATTAAATTTATTACAATTAATTTTCTTAATAATATCATCAGCAAAATGATTATTACCAGGAATCATTTCAAATGAATTTTGAACAGCTGCAATTATAAACATAAAATTCATGCAAACATAAAATAACATAAAGAAGGTAATCCTTTGCAATTTATAATAGATTTTGGTGGTTCATTCATGTATTAGACTTCTAATTAAATTCGAAAGCTTTTACAAGATTTTTTAGGATTTGGTGAAAATATTATTGCTTCATCATTTGACTTTGTAAATAGAATTAGAAATTTGGTGATTGATGAGAATGATGTTATTGCTTCTTTGGATGTAACAGAAATGTATGGCTCTATTAACAGAATGAATTCCATAAAAATAATTGAACATGCATTAAAAAGTAAAAGTATTTGTAAATATATGATAAAGTTTATTGTTGATTCTTTAACATTTTTAATGATAACATTATAGCATCTTTTGAAGGTCAATATTATAAAATGTCTAAAGGTTGGCCCATGGGTCTGCCTGTAGTTGCACAAGTTTGCAATTTTGTTTTATCTACATATGACAGTAGTATTTTAAATATGGGTACTTTTGAAGATATTAAAATTTACAAAAGATACGTGGATGATGTTTTTGTTTGTGCAAATAATACTATAAATTTGCTTGTAGAGAAATTAAATAAGTTAAATGGTGTGAAATGGACTATTGAAAAGGAACAGGACAAAAATATTAAATATTTAGATTTAATTATTACAAGAGATAACAGTATATTAAATTATAAATTAATAAATAAGCCACTGCAAAAAAGAGGATATATAAATTTTAAATTAAAAGTACCAATGATTCATAAGATGGCATGTTTTAGATCTTTTTCGTTTCGGAATGAAAAATTATGTCATTACCAAAGTGATAAACTGAAAAATATTGAGTTATTTACCAAGGAATTGCTTGATGTTGGTTATAAAATGGAACAAATAAGCAATATTTTATGTCAATTTAAAAAAAGTTATAATAATTTAAAATAAATGAAGATTAATAGTAAACAATGGATATCTATTCCATTTATTTCAAATCCACAAGTTAAATTTTTAAGGATATATATATATATATATATATATATATATATATATATATATATATATATATATATATATATATATATATATATATATATATATATATATATATATATATATATATAGGAATGTGTTTAATGTTTCATTCTATGTTCCAAACAATATTAATAAATTAGTCAATATTTCTAAAGATGTCATACCTGTCAAGCAGAAAAGTAATATCATATATCAAATTTTTTGTGATTGTATGCTATCATATATCGGTGAATCTAGGTGCAGTATTGAGAAGAGATTGAGGGAGCATGAATTGTTATATAAGTGTGTAAAAAGTAAAAAAAATGGTGATTTAATTTCTCCTTCAGTTTTCTTTGATCATGAAAAACATGCAAATATAAATTTAAATTTGATTTAAAAATGTGAAAATTTTTCATGAAGAGAGAAACCATAATAAAAGAAAAATTAAGGAAGCAATTTTTATAAATAGAAATAAAATGCATTTAATAAATAGATAATCTGCTAACATTAAAATACAAGATTTGTGAAATTTGTATTGATGATGTTTGCTTCCACTTTCTTTCTTTTTTTTAATTTAATGGCAGTTGAGGCAGGTTTAAGAAATTAACCGAAAGTACTTCTGCAGATTTTAGGATTCTTTATAATAGTTTATTACCATTAAAATTATATATATATATACACAAATAAAGTGTGACAATTTCCTCTAAAGATAAAACCTCATTTATAAATAAAAATTGTATCATTTATAAATAGATATGTAGTGTTGTAGTGGTTATATAGGTGAATCAAGATGTATGTTAAAAAAAAGAACTAAAGAGCAATTGCTGTTATTAAAAAGGGATCAGAAATCGAAACAAAATTGCAAAGTAGATAATCATGTTTCAGCATTCATTTTTTAAGACCATAATAAGTCTTGTATTTATGGTTTTAACATTATTTATAATGATGTAAAAAATATGGCAAATTGAAAAATATAACAACAAAAGGAAAATAAAGTAAGCTATACTAATATACAAATACAAACATGTCTTAATAACAGACAGGCAGCAGATGTTAAGATCACAGAATTCTGGGAATGTTAGCCTTTCAAAGTGTTATATAACAAAGACTACAAGGATAGTTGAAAGCACTCCTAAGTGGATAGAATTTCCAAATATTATTTACACAATTTCTATATAAATTATTTATAGTTTATATAATTGCTATTGTCTATCTTTCCCCTATGACAACATCAACTTTATAATATATACTATTGCACCTTAATTACAAAATAGCAGGCATAATTCCATTACATTTTGTCTGAGATCATCAGTTTTTAGTTTGTTCCCAGTTTTATCAATTTTTGTAGTAAATTTTAAATTTTCTACATTAAACAACTTTAAAATGTGTGGTTTGGCATACATGGTTGAGCATCCGTCCTGTATTTGGAGCCCCAAAATTGATTCTGGCTCTCACAGGTCTTACACTTAAATTTCTTATGATCTCCTAAACAATAAAGTCATGTGCATTTTTTATACTAATGCTGCTATCAAATCATCTTTTAAATCTTTATTATTAAATTTTTTAATCCGATTTTTTATTGTCTACTTTTTTGTGATCTTGGATTAGATGTTTTTTAACATATAATTTAATAAGTAACAATTCATCTGAGAAACATAGATACTACTGGCTTTTTTTAATATCTTATAATATAATTTCTTTAATTTAATATTTTTTATATTTTAGATAAAATATGAATATTCCTTTAAAAATTACTACAATTTAAATTTTGATGTATTTAGAATTCTATATTATTTATATCACGACAGGAAAAGTCAATTGTACCAAACTATTCAATTCGGGTAATTAACCAGATGTTTTAATAAATCACGACAAATATTAATAAATCACTAAGATAACAATAGTTGTAGTAATAAACTTATAATTTTAAAGGGAGAAAAAATGTATTTTCGAATGAGTAATGAAAATGTGACCTGGTTTTTAAAAATATGTCAAGTCTACTGAATTAATAGATACAAAATAGTTCCGCCTGGGTAAACAAAGTAATTGTCAAACGATTTTTATTTTTCTATAAATACCATAGTCTTGGTACCTGAAAATATGTTTTTTGTCATAGTGAAAGCAATATGAACTTGTACATGTGTTTCGTTTTTACTTTGATTGTAACTCTAGTTAGTTACAACTCAAAAGTCGTTGTAGCTAACGGTAAGATTACATTTTTAATTTGTAATTTATTTAGAAATTATTTAGTCGACAATGCATGACTATGTCTAAAAAGATAGGAATTAAGAGAAAAAGATTTACATTCTAAAAAACGATTTGGTACATTGTAACATGAAGGCTAAAACAATAGTAAATATAGAAATAAAATACATAGAATGACTTATGTTGTTTTTTCAAATGTATTACGAATAAAAAAAATATATATTTGCATAATATAAAACTGAGAATATTTTAAATTCACTGAGAAAAAATAAGTTTGATGCTGTTATAGTAAAACCATACTCTGATCCATCTTATTTTATATTCAATATTTTATTATTACTAGGAAATTTTGCCACTAAATATTTCATTAAATGCAAACAAATATAATAGATATATTTATTCCTTATTTTGATTTTATGACAAGTGTAATTATAACACATTGTATCACACACATATTTTTCAAGTTAATAATAAAACGGAGCACACCGTACTATTGAGATTTCTTCATTAAATTTCCTGTAGAACAATGGTTGTCTTTCCAAATGCATCATTTAATCTTAAAAATATGATACTTTTAATTTATATTGATTCAATATACAGGCCATAATAATTATTGCAATCTTTGAATGAAGGTTACTTCAAAATTAATTTGATATCTTTCATAGTCAGGTTAGTTTTTTTCTAATACATCTGGTTAAGTTAAGAAAACAAAGACTCCAAGAGTGATGTTGGTACCTTAACTATTCTTACTTAAATAAATACATAAAAATGGCATACTTATATATGTGTGAAAATGATACGAAAATGAGAATAGAATAGATGAATTAATAAACAACAATCACTTTTTTAAAGTAATATAAAACAAAAAAAAATGTATACTGATATGCACACACTAGAATTACAGATTGACATGTTATTGACTTCCACTTACTACATTTGTTAGATATATTTTTGACGTTTTATTAAATTTAATATTAATAAACTAATAGTTTATTACCGTTAAATTTATTATTTTTATTATAATTATAATATTGTTTCAATTGATATTATATATATATATATATATATATATATAGTTACGGTACGGATCCTCTCAAGGAAATCCAACCGGTTGCATCTCACTATAATCGGATTAGAGGTCTTCATATAGAATGCCATGAATGATAAAATCTAATTTTAATCTAAAATTACATTTATTTTAAATATATAATTTATCATTAAATACTTAGTACAAATGCAATCTAAATCAAATCATTCAATCTTCCCCTTAATTGATTTAACCGTTAAGCACGAATTTCAAACATAGGAATGTTTAACAATTGACTGTCTTCAGGGGTTCCTATCAATATATTACAGTAATAATAATATTTAAGATAATCTCAATAAAACTCTTTAAAATGGGTTTTAATAATTTATTAGGATATTCAATAAATATAATATATATGTGTGTGATTGATTTTATCTTTGGAAATAAATAAATAAAATAAATTAGAGACTTCATTTGGTTTTATATAAAATATAACAAACATTTATTTAAAAAATAAATAATTTAAATTTTAAAATATGTAACAAAAGAAAATACTGTGCATGTTTTTATTTATATATCTACTATTTTATAATACCTAAATTATAAATACATTCTATTTTCCCATAGTAGATGTATTTTATTTTATAACACTACGCGATTCAATAGTTCAAAACATTGTGAATGAATTTTTTATAATTTAAAAAAATATATAAATATATAAATACTAAACTTACTACATGTAATTAGATATATAACAAAAAAATACTTTATAATAGTTTCCAATTTGTATGAGACATTTCGATCCGTTGAAGTGATTTCTGTACTTAATCATAATTAAAATAAAATATAAATATCTTCCATACAGATGTTAATCATTCACACAACAATAAATAAACAATGGTTATTAAACTATTTTAGTTTGTATCAACAGGGTAGTGTCATATCATAAAAATGTAAATTGAAGAATATTTAATTTATTACCTACAACCTAATTTTACGTTATACATTTAGTATGTTTAAATAATCTTTTATCAAATTACTTCTTACAGAGATCTAAATTTTATTAAATATAGGAAAAAAAATATTGATCTATTTTTCTTCTTCATTTAATCAATGAAGTGAATTTAGTGGCAAAGGAAATTAAATTAATATTAACAAATCATAATTCTTGATAAAATCGTGCAATTATTCTATACGTTTCTGTAATTCGCATATTAAAGTCTGTCAATTATAAAGTTATTAATTCCTTGGTTATTATGCATTGGAAAAGGCAATATACGATCTCCAGTTGATGTCCAGTTTCCTTTTTGAATGATGACAGTATGTTCTTTTATAAATAGTTTTTTTTTTTTGACAATTGAAATTTCATTCTGTAGATATAGCTTATATAATTTTATAGGCATTTAGTAGATATTTTCATAAATATTTGACCAGGCAAATGCATTTTATCAATCTATGATAAACAAAACTGGTGTTTTATTCCTTTGGCTTTTTTAAAAAAAAATGTTATTCAGTTTAATTTGATTGAAGTTTTATAAAATGCTTTTAAAAAGATTTTTATATTCAGACCTCCAAATTAGAACGATTTTTATAAAATGAAAAATATATTCAAGTTAAATAATTTACAAACCACTTTTATTTAAGTAATATTAGAATTTTCTTTATAATAAAACATAAATAAATCGTTCAAAACATTAAATCTATCTTATAATGTGTTCTTTGTTTCAAAACCACATACCTTTGAAGATGAGCCATTTTATGAACATTTTGGAATGAAGCCAGACAGGATGGGATACTCTATAAAATATCGCAGGAGAGATATCCCAGTGTCCATGGTGAAACACACACACAATTTTTTTTGGCAGGTGGCTAAGTTAAAATTATTAATATTATACAAACCATCTGACATAATATGCTGCCTACAATGCAACAAATTATGTTAAGTAGAAGCAGCAGTCTATCGATTGAAGAAATGGCCAAATTATTAATGTCAATAGATTATGGAAATATAGCCAGGGTGCCTGTACATAGATTTAAGAGATTGGGCCATCATAGTGATCACACTTATAGTAAAAGGAAACCACCTGACAGAGGCAAGGCAGAATAGTTGGACAGATTTTTGTTTTAAGAAAAAAAGAAAGAAAAAGCTTGTTTACATGATTATGAAAATGGAAAAATTTATGAATATGAATTAAATTGTTTAGACAGTACACAGAACAAACATTTAGCTGGATTTTTATAGAGGGTTTTTAATATGTTTAAAGTTTTAAAAAAAATAGCACAAGAATGCTTTTATTTTTTCTTTCATCATGAGATGAGGCAGTTAAAATTAATACTTTATCTGATTCAAAAGTTTCATCACAAAAATAAAAGTAACTTTTGTTTTCATAAAGTATTAAAAGAAAACTATTTAAAAAATTGTATATAAAAGTACATGTAATAATGCACATATTCAGCTATGTTTTCAAATGCTGTCATTTCTATTTTTTAATAGATTGTATTTTTAAAATAGTTTTCTTTTGGTTGTTTTTTTCCCCCAAATAATTAAAGGAAAGCAAATTTTTAATTTTATAAAAAAATATTCTAAATTAAAAAAAAAGTTAATCCTTTTTAAACAAAGCATTAGTTTTGAATTTTTTTTTTTTTTGTAATTGCATTCTTGTTGTTTTGATCATAACCAAATTTTAATTTGTTTTAACTAAAGCTGAGACTTGTTTTTACATTTTTAAAAAAATAATTATGAATAATATTAAACCTGGTCAGAATCTTTAATTAAGATTAAGTCTGAGATAAAGATTGGTGCTGGTCGAAAACTACTAATTAAAATATGTTACAGAAAGATAAGAGCTCATATAAATAGCACTGGGATTTCGGACTGAATATTCATCTATTGATGTTTATTATGCTTTTTTAGTTTTGCTTCAGCTTTTAGTATGCCAATAGTGAGCCTTCTGTGAATTGCTATGTTACTATAATTCACCAGGTTGCATCTAGGAGCCATTATTGAGAATTTGCATTACTGTCTTCAAATTGCTAAAAAGAATCTTTCCTACAGAATGCCAAAACTATATAATATGAAGAACTGCCTCAACATCATACCATGCTAAAACAACTTAAAGATGAGCCACAGATCCCAAATCATCCCTGCAAAATCATGTTGTAAAAGCTCAAACAGGAACTGATTGCTACTAGCCTTCTGAACATCGAATAAAAATCTAAAATCTTTGGCAGAACTTTCCAGTAAAATAAACTGTGTATGATGCTGAAAGACATCTATCTGCAGACCTTAATGTTATACCTTGAGATAACCTGTTTTCTTACTCTCACCAGGGTTTAAAGTCTCACCTAAATCTTAAAAAGAAACCTATTTTTATATCATTTGCCTGTTAAATTTAAATATTTTGAGCATTTAATCTGTGCTATAAGTTGTATTTATAATGTGTTGGAATCTTAGTTTTAAAGTTCCATGTTTGTTTTGAATTTATTTGTCAGAGTGTGTACTGAGTTTATTTCTTAAAATGACTTACATTTAAAATTGCTATTTCATTTGCATAATAAATGCTTGGGCAGACAAAAATAATTTTCTGAATTTCTTACCTGTCTTGTATTGAGACTTAATTATTATATAGCAGTTTAATTTTGGCCAATTCATTGTTTGGGTATTCACCAGTTATACATTTCTGTTCTTCTTTAAATCAGAGATTTGATTGTCTCTTTGTTTGTTTAAAAATTACCTACACTGGAGTAATTTCTAATTTCTGATTTTTGTTAAATTAGAGATTTAAGTTTTCTCCCATTCTACAATTCATACTCTGTCGTATTCTTTATATCATTTATTTTTCTTGCATTTTAATCAACCACAGCAATCTTCAACATGGTTGGCAATGCTGTAGTTCTGTGGACAAATTGATGTCACTAGTTAATAGTCTAGTGATCATTTTCCTGCATTGGTTTCATTGATTCATGCAATATTCTTTCATGTGTTATCTGTTTTAAAACTTTTTAAATAAGGAAACCAGAATTGCTTAGGTGAGTCATCAGCTGGAAAAAAATTTCCCCTCCCTTTTAAAACTATTGGAACATTAGCCTGTTTGCTTGAGCATTTGATGTTTTATTTTTGTTTGTACATGACTGATAGAATTTAATAAAACAGCATTTATTATATATATATATCTGTACTTGCACATTTTTTTATATAAATTTTAAAATTATATTAGATAACATTTTAATTAAGATAGAAAATTGATTTTGAATTCAATTTAAAACTTGATGTACATTCATTTTTATTTAATTTCACATATTTATAGTCAACATTAAAATATTTCACATATATATTCTAATGGTCGGTTTGTATAGTTAAGATTTAGAGAAAGCTAACTATGACTACACACAATAATCACATGTTAAATGAAACTCTCTTGGTTAACATAATACTAATAATTAGTAGTAAAGTATAATCTTTCAATATATAGATGGATAACAAAGAATATTTTATTGCACTCAATATTCTACAATAATTGAATTTTGATGTGATCTTAGAATATGGATATAATAAAAAAACTTATATAAATAACTTTATAATTTCTATTCATATATTTAAATAATTATTGTAAATAATAAAATATTATTTGTCCTTCAATCATGTTTAAATATTCTTGGCAATATTAAAATAAAGTACAACTTTTTAAAATTAAATTAAAGTCAAAAGGTAAAAAATATTATGTCACCATAAATATACGTAGTCATGTGATGATGTGAATAAGCAAACATATAAAAATCAAATTAATTTAAATAATTATAAAATAAGCTTTATTTACAAAATAAATAATAATTTTAATTATATATATATATATAGCTGATATTTTATGTCAGCTCATATATATATAAGCTTACATAAATATAATTTCGTCATAAATATTTTTCGAAGTAAATAGTTTGTAAAATAAAAATTAACAAATGATTTTAATTTAATGGGAAGGGTAAAATCTTAAACTTTTATTTTTGCTATAAATTTGAGCAATTTTTTTTAAAAAAAAAAAAAAAGATAAAATATAACTTATTATCAAAAATGTTAAAAGTGTTTAATTAAAAGGGAGAAAACTCGAGAGATAAAAGGGTGGGGGAAAGAAAACAAAATTAGATTGTTGGTAGTAATTAGACTCTATTGTTGAAACTTTCACAAACTAAAAGTATTTGGTTAATATTTGCTATTACGCTAATTAAAAAAAAAAAAGAAAAGAAAAAAAAAACAAGGAATGTTTATTGATAAAAAAAAAAGATAAGAGAAAGAGAGATAAAATCGCTTTTAGAGTAAGTCAGTTGACTGGAGAGACCAGCAAAGACAATAAACAAAAAAAAAAAGAGAAGCTGTGCTCCGAATCAGAAATTATTATAGAAAATTATTTTGTGGACTTTTTTCAAATGCATAGCGGCTAAAGCTATCAAAACCTTCCCCTTTGGGGAATTGACTGCCACTCCATCTGAATGAAGCTACAGAAAGAGTCAAGGAATGGAAAGAAATGTATATTGCTAGCCAGACAACCAAAGGAACATCCATGGACACACCAGAATTCTCATATACAAGGACAAAGGCACGACAAATGAAATGTGAATCTATGAAAGTCAGACCACTTCGCTCTGATCAATCAGGGTAATTATAAACTTTTCAATTAATGGGAACTTTAGTTAAAGCGTAATAGAACTTTATTTTTGATTTATTTTTCGTTTATTATATTTGTTACGAATGTTTCAACAATAGAGGTGGGGAAATAAATTTATTTAATATTGTAAACTATTTATGTTAATTCTCGTTAAATATTTTATGAAATATTGGGATGACTGTATATTAAATTATTTAATATCTGTTTGATCTAGAGGGTAACAACAGGGTGGGGGTATAAAAGTGTGCTGCCAAGCAACAGAGAACCTTAGGGCGTTACTTGCTTGTTAGCAGAAAACCAGGGAAGTGCTGAAAGTATAAGAAAACGAAAGACACTTATACGTTCATTTTAAGTTTTTGCAAGTTATTTATTTACCAAATAAAGTGGGGTTTAAAAATAAACTTCAGGAAAGATTATATACTATAAGTTGCCTTTGTATACATGCCTTCTAGAATCCGCAATGTTAGTGTCGGCGCGAGTAAATCCATGGTAGATATTTGGGAAGGATACTTAGAAAGTTAAAAGTTTGAAAATCAGAAATTGTAAGTCAGTTCTCTCTGGATCAGGCAGAAATATAATGTTATTAATAATAACAATAAAGGAAAGTTTTTTTTTTTGTATCCAACGTATATTTGAATTCTTTAATTATTTATAATAATTAGTTAGTGTCCTTAAGTGAAAACCCCTGTCAGATTATAAACAAAATTTGTAATCGGTGAATCGCCGTTCACAAATAAATAAGACCAGGTTTACGTAAAGCTTCGTGGCCAGGTTCCAAGAGAGAAATCCTTGTGGTGCCCTCAATGGCAATTCTAATAATTAAGATTCAGTTATTAGGGGAAGAAAAAGAATTGTCATGTCACAGAGGAGGGAGAAGAGGAAAAAGATAGAAAATGGCACTTCCAATGTGTCGGGCTCATTAACAAGAGAAATGCCCAGAGATCAGAGTTAAAAAAAAATTTAGTAAGGGTGGTGTATTTCAGATGGTGGTGGTATGTCAATATTCTCATAGGGAGAGTTATGAGTTCGAATATAAAATTAAAGAAAACAAAAGAATAAAATATGATTGAGGACGAAAGTAGCATAGAAAGCCCGGTGGTAACATGTAAAAACCCTGAGCGGTGTCAGTTGCAAGAAATATTGAGAGCTATCGCTGAGCTCAAAGAAATTGTAATGGAAGACCGTAAAGAAATAAAAGAAATGAAAGGCATGATACAAGAATTGAGGAAAGATGTGAATGAATTAAAAGAGAGGGAAAAGAATAGGAACAGTGAACAAAAAAAGGAAGTCATAAACCCAGCGGACCATAAAGTCAGTAAAGAGGAAGAAAAGACAGAAAACGAAGAGACAGAGCAGTTTACAGGGGAAATTAAAGAAATCCTGAACAAGAAGGCTATACAAATAAACCGAGAGAAAGAGGTAATGGAAAGAAAGCTCAATGAATCTGGAGAAGAAGAGTTTGATAGGGTCACGTTGGCGAAATTTATACACATAAAAACATTTAAAGGGGAAAGGGAGGAAAGCCCTTTTGACTACTTGGACAGTCTAGGTGATTTTTTCTACGTCCATAAGTCGAAAGAAAAAGAGAAAATCATAATAGCAATGAGCCATTTGAATGGTTCCACTAGGGAATGGTGGAAGGCGGTAAATTACAAACCCCCTACATTCCAAGAATATCGAACTATGATTTTGCGAGGGTTTTGGAGCGTGGAGAAACAAGAAACCATACGCATGAAGATATCGCAAGAAAAGTATAAAGCGGACAAAGACGGTACATATAGTCAGTTTTTCCAATGTCAAGCGGCAAAATTGAGAGCCTTGGAGGCATATCCGATGGACCAATTCCAGATAGTGCGAACTATCAGATTTAACCTTCCATCAGGTGTGCAATGTAAGTTGGCCGAAAACCGTCGGCTATCCATTGAGGAAGCGTTAAAAATATTACAAGATATAGAATGGGAGGACCAGGGGGTAGGTGGAGAAAGTAAAGTTAGATGGGAGAACTGTAACGAACCCATGAGTACGAGTAACTATAACCCCAAGAAAAGTTGGGACAAGTCACCTCAGGGCAATTAAAGTTTTTTTTTTTATATGACAAATGGGGCAATGAGCTGATATTTTATGTCAGCTCATATATATAAATATATATATAAGCTTACATAAATATAATTTTGTCATAAATATTTTTCGAAGTAAATAGTTTGTAAAATATAAATTAACAAATGATTTTAATTTAATGGGAAGGGTAAAATCTTAAACTTTTATTTTTGCTATAAATTTGAGCAATTTTTTTAAAAAAAAAAAAAAAGATAAAATATAACTTATTGTCAAAAATGTTAAAAGTGTTTAATTAAAAGGGAGAAAACTTAAGAGATAAGAGATAAAAGAGTGGGAGAAAGAAAACAAAATTAGTTTGTTGGTAGTAATTAGACTCTATTGTTGAAACTTTCACAAACTAAAAGTATTTGGTTAATATTTGCTATTACGCTAATTAAAAAAAAAAAAAAGAAAAGTAAAAAAAAAACAAGGAATGTTTATTGATAAAAAAAAAAAGATAAGAGAAAGAGAGATAAAATTGCTTTTAGAGTAAGTCAGTTGACTGGAGAGACCAGCAAAGACAATAAACAAAAAAAAAGAGAAGCTGTGCTCCGAATCAGAAATTATTATAGAAAATTATTTTGCGGGCTCTTTTCAAATGCATAGCGGCTAAAGCTATCAAAATCTTCCCTTTGGGGAATTGACCACCACTCCATCTGAATGAAGCTACAGAAAGAGTCAAGGAATGGAAAGAAATGTATATTGCTAGCCAGACAACCAAAGGAACATCCATGGACACACCAGAATTCTCATATACAAGGACAAAGGCATGACAAATGGAATGTGAATCTATGAAAGTCAGACCACTTCGCTCTGATCAATCAGGGTAATTATAAACTTTTCAATTAATGGGAACTTTAGTTAAAGCGTAATAGAACTTTATTTTTGATTTATTTTTCGTTTATTATATTTGTTACGAATGTTTCAACAATAGAGGTGGGGAAATAAATTTATTTAATATTGTAAACTATTTATGTTAATTCTCGTTAAATATTTTATGAAATATTGGGATGACTGTATATTAAATTATTTAATATCTGTTCGATCTAGAGGTAACAACAGGGTGGGGGTATAAAAGTGCACTGCCAAGCAACAGAGAACCTTAGGGCGTTACTTGCTTGTTAGCAGAAAACCAGGGAAGTGCTGAAAGTATAAGAAAATGAAAGACACTTATACGTTCATTTTAAGTTTTTGCAAGTTATTTATTTACCAAATAAAGTGGGGTTAAAAATAAACTTCAGGAAAGATTATATACTATAAGTCGCCTTTGTATACACGCCTGCTAGAATGCAGTGTTAGTGTTGGCACGAGTAAATCCATGGTAGATATTTGGGAAGGATACTTAGAAAGTTAAAAGTTTGAAAATCAGAAATTGTAAGTCAGTTCTCTCTGGAACGGGCAGAAACATAATGTTATTAATAATAACAATAAAGGAAAGTTTTTTTTTGTATCCAATGTATATTTGAATTCTTTAATTATTTATAATAATTAGTTAGTGTCCTTAAGTGAAAACCCCTGTCAGATTATAAACAAAATTTGTAATCGGTGAATCGCCATTCAAAAATAAATAAGACCAGGTTTACGTAAAGCTTCGTGGCCAGGTTCCAAGAGAGAAATCCTTGATGGCGCCCTCAATGGTGATTCTAATAATTAAGATTCAGTTATTAGGGGAAGAAAAAGAACTGTAGTGTCACAATATATATATATATATATATATGGTAGCATATTTCTCAGATATTTTCTAGAATATAAATAAGTATTTTAAAAATCAAGCATAATTTTATATCTTAAATGTGTGTGTACCTATATCACCATACGTTGTTATACTAACTAAATGTATTAAGAAAAGCATACATTTGCTTTAATAAGTAACTATAAGAATAACATTGGAATATGTTTTATTTAATCTTACTTATTCACTCAGTTTCTAATAATGTGCATTTTTTACACAAACATCATATTTTTGTTATATCTCTATTTGCTATGTTTGCTTCAATATAACATAAAAACATAGGTACACTTACACCTGCATTTTTTAAACTTATATAATTTTATAAAGACACATAACATCACAATAATGTCTACATGAGCTATAATATAGTCATAGAGGCTTGGCTCTATAATATGACAACACAATTAAAATATGTTAAAAAAATTCATAGTTATGGAGGCTGGAAGATATTTTAAAGATTAATAAAATGCAATATCATCTAAAAAATAGTTCTGAATATTAAAGTAATTAAACATTTTAAAATAAACAATCTTGCATAAATAATAAACATTCACACAAATACCTAGGATAACAATACAAAATATGATATATTTTGATTATTAGTTACTTCATTATCTGAGACCTTTCCCTTTAGCCTCAATTTATTTGCTGACAGTATATCATAAGAATTCTATATTTTATTTAATAACAAATTTATTGAAAATAATTAGTATTTAATGGTTTTCTAAACTGTAAATCTTTATTGGGATAATTTCCTAGACATTTTTACTTTGTACAGAATTTTAAAGATGAAATAATTATCAAAGTAATTCCTTTTAATCATTTTACTCATCAAAGAATTTTTTAAAAAATATGTAATTAGTTTAAAATAATTCCCTCATATTTTATTTAATAACTAACAAAGCTAATAAGAAATCTTAATTAGTTTTTAATGTTTTGGTGCTGATATAATACATGTTTGGCACCATTTTGAATTTTAAATATCTCCAAAACCACTGCTGACACATACAAGTGATAAATGACATTGACTAGCAGCATGCAGTTTCAACATATGGTATATGTGGGGAAACAAACTAAAATGCCTAAGGCAAAGTATTCACATGAGTTGCACTACACTTTAATAAAAAATCATAAATTCTATTTTCAAAACTGTATGAAATAAATCAAAAGGCTATTTACATTATCTAGTTTTAAAAAATGAAATTCCAATTCTTCAACATATTTCATAGAGTATAAAAATTAAAAAAGTAATATTTCAAAGTTATAATACTAAATCTCCAACAAATTAACCTATGTTAAGGCAAATTATTCACAGATAATTAGAAAAATCATAAATGCCATTTTAAAAGACCTATGAAATAAATCAAAAGGCTATTTACATTATCTAGTTTTAACAAATGAAACTCCTGTCTTTGAAGAGTATTTCATGGAGTATAAAAAATTAAAAAACTAATGTTCAAAAACTATAATACCAAATCTCAACAATATTAAAAAAATAGAAGACTTTCAACAATATTTTTATCTAAGAATATTAAACAAAATTTGGTTTCATTACCTTCCAAAATCGTTGGATATGGACTTACTTTTCAATTTACTTCAGATGGCACCTGGATATTTCTGTACAGATTCCTTACTAATTCTGTATACTTGAGGGTAGTTTAAGATGTTAAAATACTTTAAAAGAATTGCATAAAAACAATAAGTGAAGACACAAACATGATTAAAGAAAATAATTACATTTTATTAGGGCTGATCCAAAATACTGTATGCTAACTAACATGATGATTATATTTTATTAGTGCTGAACCAAAATCCTGTGTGGTAGTTAACATGATAAAAGTCTATATAATACATGTACCAGAAAATTTATTGACTATTTCAAATGTAAAAGTATTGACTTTTAAATAAGATTATACATTAACCTTTTCATTGTCATCAGGTATGTTTAGCATTTTTTAAAATGCAATATTCAGATGCTTTTTACACACCTGCCAACATATTGTATCTAAATGTGATTGCAGTAAATCCGATGAAGTCCATCTCATTTTTTTAATATTTTACTTTTGGCTTTCTGCCATGACCAATCAATGGACTGTGTGTAAACACCTGTCACTGGATTCACAGAGTTTTGTTGGTGGTTGAATGTTGAAACCCTCTATTGTTGCGGATTTCATAAGCTGGTCACTCATCTGAGTGAATGACAGAGCCAGCCATGCATTGCCTTTTGATAATGGGAATCAATGTTGCTTTATCTCAACATTGAACTGTAAAGTAGCAATGATTGGAACCCTTTTTCAGTCCAAATATCCAAGGCCCATCAATTCAGGCCCTGCATTTTTTTTATTAATTCCAGTTACAGATTTGCCTCAGCAAGTAGATTTCTGATTGTCACTTATCATTTCCCCCTTATTATACTTTCTTTGGCCAGAAAATCTTGCCATGTCTATTTGAACTGGGTCTTCTTCAGTCCCTGCTAATAGCACTTTTTCTTGATGGCTTGGCAACATAATTTCCTGCAGAAATTGAACCAATCTTCAACTGTATTTAAAGATCTTATGGACATTTTGACCAATATTTTTGTCAGTACATCTGAGATGAAAAAGTAAATGAGTTCAAGAAATCTGTCACACTGTCAATCTTCTATTAATCATGCCACTTCCATCCATGTAATGAAAAAAAATGGGTTGCCTGTATGAATAAAGTGAGTAGTATAGCACACAGAATATCACATAGTGGTTACCAGACCTCTGAATTTTTTCCCACTTCTCTAACATGCTATTACCACACTGCTCACATGTCCTCTTCCTGACTCATCATTTAAATGGTTATTATTCTTCAGAAAGGTAATATAATTTTCACTAGAAATGATACCTAAGTAAAATGATTTCAATGCCATGATTAAAATAATTCAATGTACGTCCCCAAGAGTGCAAGAAAGTTCGTTACTCAAGACCAAATATTTTGGATCAAAATTTGTCTTTTATACCCATTTTTAAATCATATGATCACATGAACTCATCTCCTTTGCATTTCAGTTTTTTTATTTTTAAAATATTTATGAAAAGCAGGTTAATTAAGTTTTTAATTGTTTTTGGAGGTGTTTTAAAATTTAAAATGGCCCAAAACACATAATATATGAGCATTGAAGTTTTTATCTTTGTTGGAGTAAAAGTTTTTCTCTTTATTGAAGTAATTTCCTCGACATGCTTTCACTTTCCCCATATTTTTAAAGATGAATTAATTATCAAAGTAATTGAATTCATTTTAATTTTTTTACCTTTCAAATAACTTTTAAGGAAATAATGAAATTAGTTTAAAATAATTCCCTCATTGTTTTTATGCTGTGACAGATGTTAAGATAATACAATTGTTTATTTTAAAGAAAAAAAGTCATTACAGCAGCTGTTTAAACAATAGAGTGTTTAACAATAATAAATTTTCTACTTGCGTTGGTTAAGTCATATAGATAAAGTATAGCTGCGTTTTTTTCTAGACATTAACAATGAAATTAACTTTGAAACATGTTTAATTTCTGTTAACTTATGCATTCTTGTTTTTATAGTGATATTACAAGAAGTTATCCACTTAAGACGCTCCTGAAGGTTGACTGCTCTGAGTCAAAACGTTATTTGTATGTAGCCTCACATTTTGAAATGTATACCAATAAGTACCGATTAAATGAAACACATATAAACAGACAATTACTTCCTAGATAAAACAATAATGCCATAGGAGTTTGGCTCTAATATATGACAAAACAAAAAATATAAAAATATAGAGTCCAGAATATATTTTAAAGATTAATAAAACAATATCATATAGTGAATAGTATTGGGTATTAATCTTAAAGTAAAGTCATAAAATAAACAACTTTGCTTTAAACAACAAATGATCACACAAATACCTAATATATTGTAAAACAAAAATATATATTTTAAATAATAAATACCCATTTCATCATCATCATCATCAACCATTATCAATCTACTGCAGGATGAAGGTATCTCCAAGTTTACTCCATCTTCTCCGATCTTTAGCTTCTCTTCTTCACATCACCCTTGCACACTTTCTTTTTTCATCCATCCATCTCACATGTGGTCTCTTTCTGGTTCTTTTACAATCTTTTGGAATACAGTTAAGATTTCAATTGTCCATCTATTATCATCTCTTCTAGCAATATATCCAGCCCAACTCCACTTCAATCTTTTATTTTTTTCAATGAGGTCAGTAACACCTGTTTGTTCTCTTATGCATACATTGCATTTTCGATCTCTTCTTGTTACTCCCAGCATGCATATCTCCATACTTCTTTGAGTGGTCTGGAGTCTCTGTATTGCTCTTCTATTAAGTGTCCAAGTCTCAGATCCATAAGTATAAACTGGTAAAACACATTTGTTAAAAACATTCATTTTCAAACACATAGGCGTATTTCCTTTTAGTATCAAGTTATTTCTACCAAATGCACTCCAACCAAGTTTAATTCTATGATTAATTTCATCCATTATGTTTCCATCTGTACTAATAATCTGACCAATGTATTTGTAACTGTTACCTTATTCTAATTCATCGTAATAAATCTTTATTTTCATATTTTGTGCAAATCGATTAAACATTACTTTAGACTTTTTAATATTTATCTTTAGTCCTACTTTTATACTTTCATCTGATAACTCCTGCAACATTTCCTGCAGCTCTGAAGAATTATTTGCAAAAACAACTATATCACCTGCAAAATCTGAATGACTTAAATAATCTCCATTTAATTTCACTCCTTTAGTTTCCCTTTTTAATCCACCAAATACTTCTTGCAACACTGCTATAAAAAGTTTTGGAGATATGGAGTCACCTTGTTTTACACCGTTGTCAATGTTGACTTTCCCAGTATCATTATGTAATCTAATTGTTGCTGTTGAATTTTTATAAATATTTTTTAAAATATGACAATATCCTGGATCTATACCTTGATGATCCATTGCTTTAATCACTGAAGAAATGTTTATAGAATCAAATGCCTTTTAATAATGTACAAATTCAAAACATAATGGTAACTCATATTCATTTGTTCTTTCTATAACTTCTCTCACTTCCAGGATATGATCTACTGTACTAAAAACACTTTTAAATCCAGCCTATTCTCTTTGATGGTGGAAATTCAACGTTATCTGTAGACGAGTAGTAATTATCTTGGTAAAAATTTTGTATAATAACTGATAAAAGGCTGATAGGTCTGTAATTTCTAATATCTTCTTTATCATCTTTTTTAAATATTAATATTATTACTGCATTCTTCCACTCAATTGGTACATCTTTATTATTTAGACATTTAATATATAACTTTGCTGAAAAATTTTCTATTTCTTCCCCTGCTTCTTTTAATATATCAATTATAATTCCATCATTACCTCGAGCCTTTTATTTCTTCATACATTTAATTGCATGTTTCACTTCTTCATTTAAAATTCTGGGCAATTCAGAAGATGTAATAGATATAGGAGGTACTTGTTCGTTATTACTATATAATTAATGATAAAAGTCGTTTACCCATTTCATGATGTCATCTCTCTTTTTAGTAACAATTCCATCTTTTTTTTCTTATTGCATATATAAATTTCCTAAAAATACCAAAATGTTGTTTTACATTCTTGAGATTTTTATTTTCTTCTACAGCTTTCCTTGCTAGTTCACAGTTATACTTTTTTATATCATTTTCAACTCTTTTTTGTACCATTTTACAAAATTCGAGATATTCAGTCTTTTTTAATGCATCATTTTTGTATATCTTCATATTCCTTCTTTTCTTCATAAATTCTCTAGTCTCAGTAGAAATTTTATTGGTTAATTGCTGCTTTTTTCTACCAGATATCTTTGTTGCAGTTTTTAAAAGTGTATCTGTTATTTTCATATTAATTTCAGTCAAATCTGAATCATGTTCAAAATCTACTAATACTTGAAACAGATTTGTAAGTTCTAATTTAAATTTATTAGAATGTTTCTAAAGATTAGGAATATAAACTGCAAAAATTGTTTTTCTTAATAATTTTTGTCTCTCTAGTTTTGCATTAACACGTATGTTACATCTTACTAATAGATGATCACTTCCTGTGTTAAATTTATTAAGAACATTACAATCTTGAAATATGTATTTTCTGTTAGTCAAAATATCATCCAAATCTGCTGCACCTTCATTGGGATGCTTCCATGTCCATTTCCTTTTAACATTTTTCTCAAAAAAAGAATTCATAATATAAAGTTTTTCTTTTTGAGCATATTCCACTAGTCTATGTCCTCTTTAATTTCTATTACCATAACCAAAATTACCTACAGCACTTTCATATTTCATTTGTTTACCAATTCTAGCATTGTAGTCTCCCATAACAATCTTAAAATGTTGTTTACTCGGATCAAAAACCTTTTGTACATCTGTATAAAAGTCTTCTACTACTTCATCACTATGATAACTTATCGGGGCCTAAACCTGAATTACCTGCATTTAGTATCTATTATTAAGTTGTATAACTAAACTTGCCACTCTGTCTGATACGCCATCAATCTCCACAATACCATTCTTTCATTTTTTATTTATAATGAATCCTACTCCACTTGTATTTCCAAAATTTGTGCCTTTACAATAGAGTACATGTCCACTTCTTAAATCAATTTTCTCTTCACCTTTTTTTCTAACTTCACAAAGTCCAATAAAATCCCATTTAATATAAGACAGTTCTTCTAATTTTTGCAATCTTCCTTCACTTGAAAGTGATCTGCAGTTGTAAGTACCTAAATATAAAGTCATCATTAAAATGGCAGCCCCAGTCCATAATCATGGGATTCTTAGCACCCTCTGCTTTCAGCCACCAAACACTGCCTTGGTTGGTGACTTTACAGCTTCCTGGGAATAAGGGCCATGATTCATTTTTGTCTGTCATACATGTATATTTGTATTGGAAAAATATTTATCATTTGCACAATCATTCATTCTGCCTTTTCATGCAACTGAGAAGAAAGACCATGGTGTTTCTTGATCTTAAAATCAGTGATAAAAAAGCCAATAAACTCACCACGCTGGCTAATGCATGTTGGTGAGCAGCCCATCTATGTTCGTATACTATATGAATAATCACATAGTAATAAGAGCTGCAACGACACGAACGAATGGAGTGGACATTAGGAATTTGCCCTGCTCCGTTCCTTCAAGCATTCCAAGAGACATCTAAGGGTCTTCTTTCAGTTAATAGCAAAAACCTTTCTGCAGTTAAATACCTGTTTATTCAGAATTATTCTTTTTACCTTCCATTTATTTAGAAACATTATATGATACACATTTCTTATTTTATTGAATAAGAACAATTAATTAGTAAATAAAGTTCTTTTAGAGGCTATATTTTGATTGGAATTATTCATTCCCTCAACATTTTCTTTACCTTTTGAAGAATTTTAAAGATTATTTCCTTTATCGAAATAATTCCTTTCAATGGTTTTACTTTTTGAAATTTTTTCAAAAAAAATATTCATTTAGGTTAAAATAATTCTTTTAATGTTTTTATTTCCAAGCGACATAAAGACAATGCAATTATTTGTTTTAAAAAAAAATACTCATTGTTACAGAGGCTTGAAGAATATATCTGTAAATCTATAATAAGTTAGTTTTTTTTTTTTGTATTGATTGGATAATATAGAAAATGTGTAGCAGTATTTCCTCAAGTCATTTTTGATCAATATAATTTTATGACATCCCTCATTTTTATTAACATATACATACTTGTCTTTTATAGTGAGGTTCTACGTTGTAAAAACCTTATCAAATGAAGACAAGATAACTTCCCTGAGGCAAAATGTTTATTTGTATGTAGTCATTTTGAAATGGCTTCAGATAAATAATGATTAAATCTAACACATATAAATAACACAATAACAACCTTGATAAAATTAAGGCTTGCAATCAGATTTTGTGTCAACTAATAAGTTTCTTTTAACATCATGTCTTTAAGTTGACATTGCTATGGTGACAAAAACCGAACTCATTTTCTACTCAATATTTTGATCTATTCGTTCCTGACCACAAAATTCTTATTGTTTAATTCTAGGAAATGACTAAGGTGGTTTATGTAAAAAAGATTTTAAAAGAAATCACAACATTCTTATTTAAATATTGAAATAAAATATTACAGAGTTTCAATAAATGTAATATATTATAACCTTTTTATTTAGTTACCAGATTATAGAGCTCAGTTCAGTTGTGACCTTTTTTATTACACCGAACGACAATTACCGTCCCCAACAACCCACTTCTCAGACGACCTTCCTCACGATCCATGGCGATGGGATAGAATAACAATAAGATTATTTGCCAGGGCACCAAATTGCAACTTCAATAAAAATATTAAGGCTAAACTTTATTTCAATAATTTATTAAATAATTTCTAATAATCTATAACGAGGGGGTCAATAAATAATCAATAAACGGAGAAAACACAGAGCGCAATAAAAAAAAAAATACTAATACTCTTGGAAATTCGTATTTATTAAAGAGAAGCAATTTTAAGCTGTACTCCCATTAGAATATATACTCTCAGTACACTCCCCAATCCATTATCATCAAAGTCACAATTAAAATTTTGTTTCAAATTATAAATAGTTCCATGCCCATCTCCACCTTCCTGAACCATCATTCCATCCTCCAATTCATAAGTCCTTTGTACTACTATCTTTTTTACTCTCAATTTTTGACCGTGCTAGCTCATTTTTCTCCTATGATAATCTATCTGTTTTCAGGATTTTAGAACAATAAGGTCTGGAAGTCGAACTAGCTGCAATGGATTATTGGTGATAAACACTCTTCCCCAACCCCCGTAGTTGACCTTGGCTGACTTTTACATAGCTAGTGTCCACTTACACTAAAGCTCTAATAATTAAGCTCACATGAAATTGTGGAAATAACATATTATAAACACTTTAATAACTAAAGAAACATCCTTAAGAAGTTTATCTAGGAATATGTTTGAATACAGCGGAAATAATTTTATGCCCACCCACTGCATCCACATTCACCCAATAAACAACCCGCAATTCATAATGTATACTTTAAATATACTAAATGATTTCCGGAATATCGGTAATTTAAACCTTGCAGTGCTACATAAGCTTAAAAAATTAACCATTTAGATAAATTTTTACCTGGTGTACTTTAATAAAATAGTGCTCCAAATATAAATAACAATGTATTGAAGCATGATTGCTCTTGAAATTTCTAGATTGTATAACTACAAAACATTGAGACTTACATAAATTTTATTTTAAGAGAAAAAAAAAAACATTTTTTTTTATTATCAAATATAAATCAATAGAATAATATTTACATTATTTACATAATTCCAATGCCCTGTTTTTCAACCGTATGATAAAAAATAATCCCTAAATAAACTGCTAATTTTGCGATGTTATAGAATACAATCTTATTTAATTCTTGTTCTCTAGGAAATCACAATTGTCATGAAGTAATAATAAAAAAATCGATATATAACGATAATATTTACCTTCATCATTTTTTTTCAATTAAGATATAGTGAACATTAAATGTGTCTCACAATTCTTAACGCTTTCAATTACTGATTCATTTTGTAATTACCCTATTAATTCTAAAGATAATTCTTCCGATAATAAAATTAATAATTTCCTATTAATTATTTTAACCTAATATTTCTTCACCCTGCGCTTTACAATGGATATATATTTTTTTAATATTGCTTGCCTTCTCGCAATCAAGTTACTTTCCAAGTGTTAAGAAATCGGTACTTAGCCTAATCATTATCATACATGCATTCAATCTATATCAATGTTTTTATGATGATAATAATAACAATAATACTTCAGTGATTTTAGCATTCCAGCGAAGTTCTCAGCTGGCTGTGAAAATACTTTCTAGATGATTAATATATATGCACCGCTTACTATATTCTCCAGTATTATTTAACTCTTAAGTTTACTGTTTAACTTCGTTATTATTCTTGGTTTTTATTAATTCTTTAAAACATTTAAATAAAGCAATGTTTCAGTATAATAATCGCACATAAACTAACCGCACTCATCCTGACATCAAATCAATTTTACGACCCTGTAACCAATATTTAAAACCATTACTTTACTGTATTTGAAATTTATACACACTTAGGGAACGTCAATATTAATATGAGGTTAGGCAGTGACCTGAATAAGAGAAAATACCTTTTCACTAACGTTGAGGTACACTAGGATTTTATCACTAATCATATAGGAAGACATGGTATAACTAACACCCTCTGGCCATCAGTAAAGAAATAATCTTACGGTGTAAAAAATAACCAAGTGGGAAACTCCTCCACTGCATTTAAATACTTTATAAAAATGGAATAAACATCTTAGTGAGCGAGCTAAACTATGACTACACTAGCTTGGTGGGGATTCTTTAGCCATCCACATGTATAAGGGTTAAACACCAACAGTGACAAGTAAAAATCTCACATATACACTCCTCTCATAAAACATAATACTAAAACATAATACTAAAACCTTAGGTAACAATTTTTTCAAGCCTTAATTAGCTTATATCTAAGTCACTTTAACTTTACAATAATAATAAGAAATGTGTATTAACTTTTAAAACCATCTTTCTATACCTTTATCACACAATGATGATATTTTATCACAACATTCACACATCTTTATAAAACATATCAATAAACCTAAGTTTTTAATAATAATGCCAGATCTAATTCAAAACATTTCATTTAACAATATCTCTCACTCTCTTCATAAAACAAAATATGTAAAAACAACAAATTATTATTGGTAATAAGGCACATACAAAATTACTTGGTAAAGGTTTAGTATAGTGTCCCCAATACGTTGGTCCTCTATTGTTTAAAATTATAACTAAATTGTTGGAAAATCTTACGTATAGGCTACTATATTACAATTACATTTTATGTATAGGCTACTATATTACAATTACATTAAAATTTAATCAAAGTAAATCATGTATATACTACTACATTACAATTACATGAAAATTTATTCAAATGTAAAAGATAATAAAAAAACATTTATCTTTTTAAGCAAAATTGAGTACCATACATATTAGGAAGTTGGAGAAAAAAAGCGATATTGCTGTGTCTACTCCGGAAGGCAAATTCATGCAGGTATGATTAAAACAAAGCTCTGCTGGTACCAGATTGGAATTTCAGCTCACTCTTTGCTCTCATCCACATATTGCCAATATTCTGGGTGTGTATGCCTTGGTCTTTGGGATGCATGAAGTTGTCCTGATGGATGACAACCAAATGCATATACACATCATTGTTGAGACTGCTGATGTTATTGTATGCAGCTCAGCCATCTGAAATAATGTGTTCACCTGGTAAAATGTACTGCTGTATCAGGCCTCCAGTGTATCAGCCATCCTGTCTGGACCTTCTGTCAATAATCATTTTCTTGAAACTCTTTCTATACCACCAAAGACCCAATGACCTCTTCATATAGTCCCCCTGTGGTATTTGTGATGGAAATAAGATGTTTCGTCCTGTAGAATACATCACCAGTGAACAATGAACACCACACTGTTGGCATAAGGCATAGTTATTCAGAAGGAGTCTTCATGCAAGCCATTCAATGGCCAATTACGGAGTTTGGATGAGATTCCATAATTGATGCAGATCTGATTCTTCTGCCAGAATAGCAGCAACATTCAAAATTTCATCATCTGGAACTAAACATGTAGCAGACATTTTTCAAACTATAAAACTATACACGTGTGTGTGTAATTCGAACTGTTGAACACAGAGGGTGTCTTTTTTTTTTCATGTGCTATAAATGTAGATAGTTTAAATTCTTAAGTTGTAGATGGTTTAAATTCTTAACTTTCAAATAAATTAAAACTAATACTTTTAATTAATGTCGTGTAAATAATCCAACATTCAAATTCTTTAAAAAGGTAAATGTTTTTTTTTTAATTATCTTTTACATTTGATTACATTTTAATGTAATTGGAATATAGTAGCTTATATTTAAGATTTTCCAACAATTTAGTTATAATTTTAAACAATAGAGAGGCCAACATATAAGGGCCGCTATAGTAAACCTTTACCAATTATTTGATATTAACTTATCTACAAAAAAAAAAAAAAAAAAAAAAAAACACAAAAGAAATGCATAACATAGATTAACTGTAAACTGATATATATATATGATTATTTTTTTTTTAGATTAAATATTAGAAATAAATAACACATAAGAAAATTAGGTAATCTGACTTATAGCGGTCGCGACACTTCGCCCTCTATTTTTAAAAAAACTTAACTACATTTTTTTCCCTACTAAGTGTATCCAACTTTAATCACTGTATGTAACTATAAATAAACTATATCTAAGTGTAAATGTTTTTACATAAAGATGAATAAAAAAAAGAGTTTACATTTCCTACAGGCAGGATCTGTGTTTCAAACTATGTTATTCTCACTATGTAATTGCAAAGTATATCTAACTATCAATGTATTTTTTACATGAAGATTATTAAATAAAATGTAATAAAACTTACATCTTTATGCTCTATTTAGAGATATGTTGCATGGCAAAAGTGTCATTGCATTGCAGGCATAACATGCTATTCTTTAACAAACGCCTCCTGGCCAACCACTTCATGGACAATGATAGAAACTCTACCTGCCATTTTTTAAAAAGCAAAAATTGCACGCGGCAAAAATTACATGTGACAAAAGTAGTTCATAATTTTGACAGCAGTGACTTTTTTGGTGACACTTTTGCCACCCAACATATGTCTAAATAGAGCATAAAAATGTAAGTGTTATTACATTTTATTTATTAATCTTCATGTAAAAAATACATTTATAGTTAGATATACTTTACAATTACATAGTGAGAATAATGTAGTTCGAACCACATATCCTGCCTGCAGAAAATGTAAGTTCATTTTTTTATTTATTCATCTTTATGTAAAAACATTTATAGTTAATATAGTTTATTTATTTATAGTTATATATACAGTAAAGACCGCTAGATATACATTACAAGTGAAAAGTATGCATACAAATGTAAGTTTTTTTTAATTTTTTATTATTAACATTTATACTTAGATATAGTTTATTTATAGTTACATACAGTGATTAAAGTTGGATACACTTAGTAGGAAAAAAATGTAGTTAAGTTTTTTAAAAATAGAGGGTGAAGTGTTGTACGACCGCTATAAGTCAGGATTACCTAAAATTATACTCATACAGTCTTCACGCATCGTCCTTTCGATCTTCTCATTTTACTGCAGACTGTTACTTTAAATTTTTTTGTTTGTGTCATCTTATTTGATTTTCTTCTGTGTGCACACATATCACATTAGTTAATCCCTTGAAAAATTCTGGTCCATTTTATTGAAGCATTCTTTGAGACATAATTTCTGTTTTGCTTTTAGGACTTTTTTTTCTAGTTGCAAATTATTCTTCCGAGGCCTTTATTGAAGGTGTCACTTTTATATATGACCAATCCTTATAATGAAATGTAATAAATTTTCATTTTTTTAGTTATAATCCTTAATCCATTTGTGTTCTTGGCATTAATTGCATTTTCATAGTTGAATATAACTAGCTTTTAAGTTTTGACATGTATAATGAATTAATTTAGCTTCACTGTAGGAAGTCCATTTACCAAGGTATTTCTCATTCCATTTACGATGATTTTATTCTTTATATGGGATTTTATCGTTCAGTTCCACTTTATTTTAAGAAATCAGAATTATTTTCTCTCGAAATTTTGGATAATATAAATAGCTAATTCTTTTAAATTTAATAAAATTAAATTTGTGACAATCATTCATAGAACACAGAGTTTCGTTGATTTTTCCTAAGCAAAATTCCTTCTGCAGTTTAAGCTTCATTACTTGCTGATCATTGACAAATTGGGTACACTTGGATGAAATAAAAATCATGAAGTTGGTCAACATTTGGACAAGAAATTATGTGCTTAATATAGAAACCTATTCAAAACTCATTTTGTAACAATATTATAAAATTTGATGAAGTTTTTCATTCAGGAACAGAACAGAAAAATTAATATTAAACTTACAATTTTTTTTACTGAAAAATTGCTTACTGAACCTGAATGACTAGGTTTCTCTATATAACCGATGATAACTAACTGATGACAATGACTGATAATGACTAATTAACTAAAGAGCAGGTTAATCTTTTATACTCTCTGGATCCTTTCCTGAATGATTAACCTGCAAAATCATTTATGTTTATATTTTAATTGGTTGATTACCTATTATTTTTTCAAAAATTATACATTCCCACTTCTCAAGGATCACATGGTTTTCTTTAGTATTTTCCCGCTCGTGGAAATTCCCCTGAAAGAAAAAAAAACCTTTTTCTTTTAATAATAATAAAATAAAGCATAGCAACCCAACTTCAAACCCAGAATCTTGACTAAAAATTGGTGGCTATGAATTAATTATCAAAACAAATTAATTCTTCTTTAAAGGAGATTTCCAACAAGGTAACACATGATAATTACTAGTTAATAATTAACCCTATAATTAAAATTCTTAATTAAGTCTACACATACACGTGTCGGCACACACATACAGTTCTAGTTAAACTGATTGCTCAATTCTTTGATTAATTCTTGATTTTTTATATGACAATTTGATTTTATTAATTATTGTCTTTTAACTTAATATTGTAAAATTACAATTGCCTATTTTCATTCCCCCAAAAGTAGTTTCACAATCTCACATCCCCCCTTCTTTCTTTTCCAATCTCCAAACTATTAAAAAATAATTTATAACATTGCTAACTCATAAACTTCTCAATTATATCTTTGGCTATTAAATTACTTTATTAATGAATACTAAATAAAATAATTATTTGCTTATAAACCTTTATGATTAAATGTTTAGTTTGCATACTAAGCTAAATTACTGCAATCCATAAAAATATGACTTGGACTCAAAATTAGCATTGGCTAGAAAGCATGTCGGTTGAATATATATATATAGCCCATGAGGAAAATTTTATCAAACACTGTTATACATAATTAGGTCTAAAATCTAATGGAGCTTTGAGCAAACCCAAAGGCTACAATATATAAATTATAAATATTAATATAATTTACTTTTTTTTTTTCTTTTTTTACTATTTTTCTTTACGATATACATTTTTATATCAATATTTGAAATTAATATTTCTATAAATGTAAACAAAGTATAATTGATATACATGTACACACAAATACTTTAAGCAATAAAGTAATTATATTAGTTATTGTGACTAGTTTTAGTGTTATCAACTTACCAATAACATTTCCGTTACAAAATCATTGCTTCATACATAAAATATTGTAGTTTTATAATGTATTGAATCTTATGAATTTCCATGATACTTTCAAAGGCTTTATTCGAAAACTGTTATATTTTTTTTGAATTTCACATGTGTGGGATAGTGTGAGAGAAATGAAAAAGTTACAGATTTGACATGAGATTACACATTTATTTACATTGTTTTATAACTTTACATCATGAAGATTCCTTAACATTCATTATACAATATTAATTTTCATCTCAAAAGTTTGTTTAAAGAACACATTTCCTATAAATTATTTTTTTAATTTTATCAGTATATGTCTGGTCAGGTAGTTGTTATTAAGTGATTGGTTATCAACAGGTATAATTTTTTCCAGTATTGCGTTATTGATTGATTGTAACATTTAATAAACTACAAGTTTGTTTTATGTGTGACCAGGTGACAGCCAAAATATCTGGTGGTGAATTTTTAGTTGCCCTAATTCGTTTATCACTGTGTTTGAATGTCATATGGGATCATTATTGCGGACAAAAATGCACTTTGTGCACCACAATCCATAAAATCCAAAGATGTAGGCTCTTATAATGGGGAAACCCATTTGTGAAGCAATCGTGAGTTGTTAGATCAATACTTTTTTGAGAAAATGATACTGGGTTTTTTTTTTTTTGTAGCATAGTTAACATATATCATCAATGTTATATCCCCTTCTATATTTCAAGAAATGTGCTGTTGGTAAGGCATTAAGTTTGAATTTAGTAAGATTTCAAAAAGTTGAGTTTGGATTACCAGTAACAGAATTTCTTGGTCAGATGTTTATTATTTATGCCAGGACATGTTTGTTGGTGGACAAATAAAGTTTTTAGTTTGATTAGTTTGCATGTCTTCTAGTGTTGATCTTTTATTGTGGCATAATTAAAATTATATTAACGTTCTATTTGAATGAGCCTAATAAATTAAACCATATATCCTATTAATGGAGGTGGTGTATCCTGATGAGTGAATTTTTAGTGTGTTTTGGAGTGATATAATTATGGATTACAGAGATGGTTATAGATTTAAGATTATATGTAAATGGAATCTTTGAAGTGGAATTCTAGACCATTTTTATCTGATGAACTCGGTAATTGTTGCATTGAGATGGCTACAATTCTTCTTGATCCCAAACATTTTCTGATAATTGCATATATACCGGAAATAAGCTGCTTTGTAAATTTAGTTGTGTTAGTAGTATGTTTTTTGTGCTGATTAATTAATTGAAAGGGGACATTTTGTTTTTACATAAATGAAATTAGTTTGTGTGCTTTCTGCTTTATGTTTTGTAATAGTTTTTTTTTTTTTTTGCTGAACAAGTAAAATCAAATAGAAAACAAAGGAATTTAAAGAGTTTACCTTCAAAAATTATTTAATGACCATGCACAAGATAATTCCATATTCGAATGGAGTTCATTTTATTTGGTATCTTTTTTATTATTTCTAGGAAAATTGAAATTTGTTTTTCGATGTAAAAGAAACTATGATGCCATCTATATATGCAATATTGTATAATTCAGTTTTATTGCTGATAAAAATATTCCTTGAATATTTTTTCTATTGCTAGAAATAAGGATTTATTTATGTTGAAAAAAATGTGAAATTATTGGTGAACCTCCTAGGAGTACTGATGTGCAATAAAAGTTGTTGATGTCTAGCCATTGAGTGTGATTTGTATTTGTTGACACGCAAAACAAGTGTGAGTTAGTTTGTTGTTCCACAATGAAATTGCTTTTTTAATGTTTTTCATTGTTATCAAATACTGCTTGAATACAAAAGACCGCATATGCTACTAATATTGGCTTTTTTGAAAATTTGAGTATGTGAGAGATGACATAAGAAATAGTGCTCTATTTAATCTTTTATTGCGGAGTGTAAGGTTTTTATTCTTAATAGACATATGAATATTAATTTAAATTTTTAAAAGGAAAAAATATTGCTTGCATTTAAAAAAGAATGATCGATATTAAATATACTCATAATCTTGGGTTGAACAGATCATTGGGATGTGCAGAAACAAGCCTTGGGATGTTATACATTTCAGGATGCGATAAATTTTGTATTGTAGAAATTTATATAATGATGTCATTTCGATTAATGAGATTTTAATGTTCATGATCTTCCAAAAAGACGAGAGAAGACTGGCATAACTCTGTAGAAGGTGTAGTTTTTGTTTATAATGATTACTATTGTTTCCAGCAAATTGTCTCCAGTTATTATTAACTCTTTTATTATTATATCTAAAAGGACTTGTGATTTGGGTTGACATCCTAATGCCCATCTTATGTGAGGATTAAGTAACAATTCTTTCTGGTTTTATTGATATATATATATTATTTAAGTGTTTCCAATGTTGCTTACTATATTTTACTATACAGAAAAAGAATCAGAATTAAAACCAATTCTTTTTTTATGTTGCACTTCAAGTATACAATAGTCAAATATGTTTAAAAATACATATATACAAGCAACAAAGATTACAAATTATAAAATTATTATATAAAAGCCTTTTTCAGCAAATTATGTTTTTTTGCCCTTTTCAATATGTCTCCACGATTTAAAGCACATACAGCGACATCTATATAAACACATGAAAAAGGCTTTTATATAATAATTTTATAATTTGTAATCTTTGTTGCTTGTATATATGTATTTTTAAACATATTTGACTATTGATTACTATATTTTGTATAATGATTTAGTAAGAGTTTCACCTGACATATTTTTATATTTTTCCTGAAGTATTTGATATAACAGTGATTCTTGACGATCATTATTCCAAAAATTCTTTATCAATAATTTTTGATATTCTTCAAAAGTTTTAGGTATTTGGAATAATGATTCACACCACGATAAAGTATCACCTTGTAAATGACTGCATGCTACTATCAATTTTCCACCTTCTGTTAAATTACTATTTACAAAAAAATATAAATTTAAGCTTTTTAGATGCTGTATTGGAGCTTCATTTGTAAACCCTTGAAAATGTTATAATTTTACAAATTGATTTATAACATTAGATTGTAATGTGTGATTTGTATTGCTAACATTTTTTTTTTTTTGCTAACATTTTCTTTGTGCAGATTTATAGATGATTGTTGATTGTGATGGTGAACAAAGTCTCCTATAGAATAACTAATATTATCATTATTATTTTGTTCCTTTTGCATGTTTTCCATCTCAATCACTATTTCATTTTGATGTCCCTTTTTATTTGGATCTTCCTTTATCCTATTAATAGCTTCTAATCTTTGATTAAATTTATATGAAGTAGTGTCTTCTTTAATATTAGATAATTTAATCTTTTTACAAGCTTGTGTATATTTTTCCCTCATTATTTTTCTTTCTTTTTCAAATTCATCCTTCAAAACTTTTATGGTTTGATCTACGGTAATATTTTTATTTTCCAATTGATTAAATATATCCGATTGATTCTCTAATAATATTTCAATATTATCTTTATTTAATTTTAAATCTGAATCAATCAAATTTTGTTTCACATTTAAACATTGAAAATATTTTTTTCCATAGACTGAATTTTCTTTTCTTGGTTATTAATTTATACGTGGATATTTTTTATTTTTCATCTATAACCTTTGCAGTCTCTTCTTGGATTTTATACATATCAATTTGGAGGTGATTGTATACAGTTTTTATTTGTAAAAAAAATGTTTTCTACTTTATTTTCTATCTTTGCTTCTAATACAAAAATATTTTTTGACAATTAAGATCTGTTTCAACAATAGCCTTTTGAATTTTTTGAATTTCATTATTCATATTTGTTTGTATTTGTGATACCTCATCCTTAAAATCTATTTTTATATTATCTAATTTTATTGATAATTCATTCGTGATATCTACTTTCAGATTTTTCATCTGAGTATTCATACTTTCCATCTTTGTATTCATATTTTCCATTTTGGTATCCATATTTGTAGATAAATCTACTTTCAGGTTTTTCATCTGAATATTCTTACTTTCCATCTTTATATTCATATTTTCCATTTTGGTATCCATATTTGTATAAATCTACTTTCAGATTTTTCATCTGAGTATTCATACTTTTCATCTTTATATTCATATTTTCCATTATGGTATCCATATTTGCATTTAAATTCTTCATCATTTGTTGCATCATTAACATCATTTGACTTAATTATGGATTATCACTGGTTTTATTTTCTATAGGTTTGTCAATAATATCCATAGTTTCTGGAACATGAATATCTAATAACCAATAATTACTCTCAGACACACCTATATCTATTTGTTCATTGTTACTATTCATAGTATCATCAGTTATATTTGAACTAAGTACCTCAGTTTGCATTTCTATATTATTATCCTTATTAGAAGAAAATATTATATACATTCATTTAAATTTTAACTATTTAATTTTCAAAGTCTCCATTAGTTTATTATCTATTGTTTTCCACTACATTTAACATATGAGATTATTATTAATAATGTTATCCATCAAAGTTTTGTATCACTATACAAACAATATAGAATATACGACTCAATGCTATAATGATATGGAATCTATGATTCAAGGCCCAAGTTGTGTGTGCCATATGTAACGGTATGCAATTTTTCAACAAGATAAGTTAAGGCAGTCACATATCACTATAGTCAGATTTAAGGTCTTCATATAGAATGCCACAAATTATGTGATTTAATTTTGATACAAACTATATCTGTTCCCAATAAATAATTTATTAATAATAAATTATTATATGTAAACCACATCAAATCAATTTTCACCTTAAATGACCTAACCATTATGCTCAGAATTCGAACTTAGGGAAGTTTAAAAATTTACTCTCTTCAGGGGTTTCTATCAACATACTAGAGTAATGATAATAGTAAATATCACTAACTCTTTAAAATGGGTTTCATGGGAGATAATAGAATAATCAATAAAGATTATTATATTAAATGTTTGTTCTTATGTATAAAATCAAATAAATAAATAAAACAAATTGAAGACATCATTTAGTTTAATATAAAACAAGCCATAATAGTTATTTATTTACCGAATAAATTACTTAAACTTTATAATATATAAAAATAATTATATATCTACTTCCTTATATTATAAAAAATATAAATATTCTATTTATTTAAGGTAGATATATTTTCTAACTTATAAAACAACATGATTGTAGAACGTATATAAAATATAAGTATCTAAATATTAAGACTTTTATATTAACACTATTATATAATAATTACATTATACAAATAATAATCCAATTATTTATATATAATATATTCCTTTGTTAAAATGATTGTATGTAATTTATGTTTATTAATATAAAAATATATATTTCATATCAATGTTAGTCATTTATCCACTTATCATACATTATAGTTATTAGACTATTTGGATTAGTATAAACAAAATAGTGTCATGTCATAGAAAATAATAGTATGTGAATTTAAAAATAATTTAATTTCTTACCTCCAAGTTCACTTTATACCTTTATATTTTTACATGCCTTTCCCATATTAATATTTCTTAACCTATATCTAAATCTTTATTAATCAGAAATAAAACAAAAAATATTTTAAATTATTAATTCTCTCTTATTATTCATTTCTTTAATGAAATGAATAGAATAATAAAGGAAATAAATTTAGTCTTTCCCAATTATAATTTTTAAAAACTTAAATGGTATTTATAAAAGTTAATGCAATAGGCCTAGATGTTCCTGGAATTCGCAAATGAAAATCCTTTGAAGATGCAATTTTTAATTCCTTCATTGTTATACATTGAAGAAAATAATAGGATATCCCAAGCTGATGTTTAGTTTCCTCCTTGTATGTAGATTTCATCTTTGTTAATACACAGTTCCTTTATTAACAATTATAATTCCATTTTGAAGATATAGCTTCTATATAAATTTATAGGCATTCAGCAAAAGATGTTATTCACCCCCCACATATATATATATATATATATATATGTATATATATTTACATATATATATATATATATATATATATATATATTGTGCCAATGCCAAATTGGCACATGTATATAAAATAATTTTGTATAAAAATTATTATCAAAATCTTTCGGAAAAAAGAATTTGAAAGTTACAATTAATTACTTTAAAGAGGGGAGAGGGAGTTTTCCTATAAAAAACAAAAAAACAAACTAAGAGTTTCATAAAAGTTAAAGAGTATTATTATTATTATAAATTAAAAGTTTAAAAAAATATAAAAATCTCTTTTCATTCCAGTTTATTATAATAGATGATATTAGTGCGTGCGAATGTAAACAAAAGTATGCATGTTAGAATAATATTAAAAAATAAATAAATATTGAAATGAAATGTATTTAAAAACACAGTGGTGGACTACTAATTAAAGATATGAAAACAACACGTTTTAAAATAGCTACTACTAATCAAACAATCAATCAAAAAACACGTTGTCATAGGATTAGTTATCAAGGAATTTTGACAACACCTATTGCACTTATTGCCGGAGGATATTAAAACAAAAACACTTCACAGGTATAAATAGACTTTTTTTGTTTTATCGGACAATCAGTTTTGAGTTTGCAGTTTCAGTCTAGTTTTGCAGTGTCAGTTTACAGAAATGCAGTGCTGAAAAGCTTTTGGAAATATACGCTTGTGCTCCAGCCTTTTTAGTCCAACAAGATCATCAAAACCTGCCTGAGAAATAATGTCTGCATAACAACACAGGAATCCTCCGTCAAGCGTTCAACTGTCTCCAAAATAAAACAAATGAATTCGCATAAAAATCTCTTCAAGAAATGTCCAAATCTAACCGGTTAGATATAATCAATCAGAAGCAGCAGAAGTAACCAACGACAAGAAAAAAAATCCTAGGTATATGTTTTATTATTATCATTTACACGTAGTAGTCACCACTGTAATCCGTAAATATTCAAGATTAAAATTATATGAACTCTATCATACATAAAATGAACTATTGATATGTGTGCGTGAGTTTCAAATGTTATTAATGCTTTATTATTATGTTTGCGAATGTGAGATAATTTAGAATGTCTAAGATTATTTTTGCTTTTTTCATGAAATATACTATCATATGTTAATTTAAAAATGTGCGTGTGTTAAAATTGGATTTACAAAATGTTTATAATGCGTTTATGTTAGTTAGTAAATTATCTTTAAACTTAATTAATGTTGATTAAAATAAATTGTCTTTAAATTTAAACTTGATCTGTCGGTCAATTCTTTTTATCAATCTCTTCTTACCAATATTTTATTATTGATTAAAATTAGACTGGGCTAGTGAAGGGAATTGTTTCGAGTGCTGGATTATGAGCCTACTACCCGAATATGTTAGTCTTCAGACTAGCTGGCACCCTGGGGTTTACCCCGAAACAAATAAAGTATTTGGATAGTAGGGGTTTGAATCTAGCAGCCGAGATGGGCCATTGTTGATAGTTAAAGCTATTAATAAGATCTCCCATTTTGCTCGAACGTGCCGGTTCATTCACATAACCTTTATAATATTATAAATGTATTATGAAGGAGTTTGAAACCGGCCAAAACTTATATATACGTATAAGTAGGTGGTTTCAGCGGTTAGACCCGGTACATAAATGGCTTTACCCAACGTTTGGGGCTGAACCTAAGAAATAACAGGAAATAAATGCTTTGTTTCTTGTTTAAAAATAAAAACCTTAAAGAAATCTAAATTACATAGGTAAAAGTGTATTAAATTAAAAATAAAAAAAGAATTGACCGAAATTTTTTTTCTTACTTCTTTAAATGAAAAGAGATTTTGTGCTATTTACGTTCTGTTAAATAAATGACAGTTGGGTGTTTGGGCAGAGTTAAAGCATTAAGATCGGGTAGGATAAACGGACAAAGGAGAGCGGAGCCAGCGTCTATTTCCAGTTTAGAAAGAAATCGATAAAATAGAAATTAGTAAACTTATGAGTGTGAATAAAATATAATATTAAAGAAAAATAATATAAAAAAGTAAAGTTTAAAATTATAAATATGACAAGAAATAAACCTAAAATGGAGACTCAAGGAAAAAAAACAGACAATGTTCCCAGCGAGGAACAAAATAAAACTGAAGCTAGTGAAATAGAAAAGGTCCCCAGTGAAGAAAAAATAGAAACTCAAGCGAAAGAAGTAGAGAATGCTTCTAGTGAGGAACAAAAAGATAAAAACAAAAAAGAGGTTGAGCAAAAAGAAGAGAAAAGAGAAATCATAGCTTTGCTAACCAGCATGTTTGAAAAACAAAAAGAAGCAGCCGAAGAATATAAAAAAATAGCAGAAGAGCTTAAAAACCAAAATAATGAAATGAAGAATAAATTGGAAGGGCAAGCTGAAATGCTTGAAAAGTTAAAGGACCAGATCGAAATGGGCCAGAATAAAATAAAAGAAGAAATTAGGGAAGAAATAGAAGAGATTAAAACACAAGTAGAAAATCAAATAGAGACCGCTTACAAAGTAATTGAAAAAAATAAGATAGAAGAGAGAAAAGTAATTGAAGAGATAAAAGTCGGAATGACGGATTTAGCTTGGAAAGTAAGTCAAAAGAATAGTTCGCAAACGGAAATAAAACAGTGTGACCACTTGAGTGCAAACATGCACATTATAAACAATCCGGCAATCGTGAACCAATTTTTGAAAATACGGATATTTTCTGGCCATCAAGGTGAAGCTCCTATGGAGCATTTAAATAGTTTGGAGCACTATTTCACCCTGAATCAGTTAAGTGAGGAGGCTATGATCGCAATAGCTTGTAGCCATTTACAAGGGGGGTCTCAATCTTGTTGGGACTCTTTATATAAAAAACCCGTCACTTTTGCCAAATATAAAATTGCTATTTTAGCTAGTTATTGGAGCGAAGATTATCAGGAAAATCTTCGTCACCAGATCTCGCAAGATAAATGGCGACCTGGTGAACCGTTTTTTTTTTTTTTTAGAAGGCAAGTGGTGAAATTATGCTCTTTAACAGCAGACCCACTATCTGAACAACAAATCATCAGGATAGTCCGCCATAGTTTTCCTCATAATGTCGAGCAAATGCTCATAGGAACTGAAAGGAAAACAGTGGAACAAATGGCGGAATTGTTGAGCGATTTCGACAGAGCTAGACCCACTTTTGATACGAGAGATAGAGGATTCAAACCCCAACTTAGAGAGCCGACTGTAAACGCCGTAAGATATAGACATAGGTCGAATTCGGGGAGTCCCTGGAGGAGACGTTATTCTAATAGTCCCGAGAGAACAAAAATCTTTCGAAGAACCGACAGCGCTCCTGACATCTCTTGTACTAGATTTAAGGAAAGGCCCAGGGGTGATTCTCAATCCCCCAGCATGAGTGGATATATGCAGAAAAAAAATATGATAAAGAACCGCCAGACAAAAATTAAAAATATGTAATCTGACGGATTCGCCGGCTTGACCTAGTTATTAACGACCATGGACTCGGAATAATGGAAAATGTTTAACAAAGTTTAATGAAATAAATGAAAAAATGAGTATCAAGTTAGTTGAATAATTAAAAATGATTAAAGGTAGTCTCAGTAAATAAATAATAATCTTAGAGTTTTTAAAATGTTAAAGCAACGATAAAATGATTTATGTCAAAACCCTCGATTATGTCATTGATGATATTGATATCCCAGCTCATAAGTCTAGAACATAGCGGAGCATGACATACACAAAATAAATGTGTAAAATCAAATTAGACAAGCAAAATGATTATGTCAAAAACCCTCGATTATGTCTTATCGATTCTATTGATATCCCAGCTCATAAGTCTAGAACATAGCGGAGCGTGACCTAAACAAAAAAAAAAATGTGTAAAATCAAAATTAACAAGCAAAATGAAAATGTTTGTAGAATTAAATAAATGAAAAAGATAACGGGATTTCTAGAATAAAATCACATTAGATATTTGCATAACAAATGGATCGTAATATAATAAAAATAGTTTTTCTGAATACACGCACATAGATAAAGAAGTTAAAAAAATGGTTTAAAAATAGTATCGTAAAACTAATATTTAAAGTAATGTTCGTAATGATTAAAAATCTTATTTAAATAATGTTTCTTAAGGGTTATAAATAATACTGGAATATAAATGAATAGTGTAAAATATTGTTCGTGTAAATTTAAAAATAAGGTTGGAAGATTATTAATAAAAAAATAAAAGTCAATCACCTTAAGGTGTATTAAGAGTGTGTAAGTATACATGTGTATATATGCGCACATACACTGGTAATATTCGGTAAATACGATACCTTATGATGAGTATCTTAAATGTATTTATCCAGATATCCTTTTAGGTTATTTTCTTGGTACTGCTGCACCTCATGATTGAGTGCAAAAAGGGATTTATTTATTATAGATTTCCCTGTAAGCAAGTCCAGTAATAACTCGATATCTAGAATATTAGTAGGTGTAGAATGATGCTGCACGTATACACATGTGTTAAATAAAGATATTCGTAATGATTTACAAATAATATTATAAGATTAGTAATAAAAATATAAAGTCAATCTAATGTGTATTAAGAGTGTGTAAGTATGCATGGGTATATACACGCACATACACTGGTAATATTCGGTAAATACGATACCTCATGATGCGTATCTTAAATGTATTTATCCAGATATCCTTTTAGGTTATTTTCTTGGCACTGCAGCACCTTATGATGCGTGCAAAAAGGGATTTATTTATTATAGATTCCCTGTAAGCAAGTCCATAATAACTCGATATCTAGGATATTAGTAGGTGTAGAATTATGCTGCATGTATACACATGTGTAGGAATTATCTAAAATAAAAAATTAATAAATCTTTATAGTCAACAATTAAAATTGCAAGAGATAAAATAAATGATTTAAAAAGAGGGTGTAATGTCAAAATGAATGTATATAAAATAATTTTGTATAAAAATTATTATCAAAATCTTTCGGAAAAAAGAATTTGAAAGTTACAATTAATTACTTTAAAGAGGGGAGAGGGAGTTTTCCTATAAAAAACAAAAAAACAAACTAAGAGTTTCATAAAAGTTAAAGAGTATTATTATTATTATAAATTAAAAGTTTAAAAAAAATATAAAAATCTCTTTTCATTCCAGTTTATTATAATAGATGATATTAGTGCGTGCGAATGTAAACAAAAGTATGCATGTTAGAATAATATTAAAAAATAAATAAATATTGAAATGAAATGTATTTAAAAACACAGTGGTGGACTACTAATTAAAGATATGAAAACAACACGTTTTAAAATAGCTACTACTAATCAAACAATCAATCAAAAAACACGTTGTCATAGGATTAGTTATCAAGGAATTTTGACAACACCTATTGCACTTATTTCCGGAGGATATTAAAACAAAAACACTTCGCAGGTATAAATAGACTTTTTTTGTTTTATCGGACAATCAGTTTTGAGTTTGCAGTTTCAGTCTAGTTTTGCAGTGTCAGTTTACAGAAATGCAGTGCTGAAAAGCTTTTGGAAATATACGCTTGTGCTCCAGCCTTTTTAGTCCAACAAGATCATCAAAACCTGCCTGAGAAATAATGTCTGCATAACAACACAGGAATCCTCCGTCAAGCGTTCAACTGTCTCCAAAATAAAACAAATGAATTCGCATAAAAATCTCTTCAAGAAATGTCCAAATCTAACCGGTTAGATATAATCAATCAGAAGCAGCAGAAGTAACCAACGACAAGAAAAAAAATCCTAGGTATATGTTTTATTATTATCATTTACACGTAGTAGTCACCACTGTAATCCGTAAATATTCAAGATTAAAATTATATGAACTCTATCATACATAAAATGAACTATTGATATGTGTGCATGAGTTTCAAATGTTATTAATGCTTTATTATTATGTTTGCGAATGTGAGATAATTTAGAATGTCTAAGATTATTTTTGCTTTTTTCATGAAATATACTATCATATGTTAATTTAAAAATGTGCGTGTGTTAAAATTAGATTTACAAAATGTTTATAATGCGTTTATGTTAGTTAGTAAATTATCTTTAAACTTAATTAATGTTGATTAAAATAAATTGTCTTTAAATTTAAACTTTATCTGTCGGTCAATTCTTTGTATCAATCTCTTCTTACCAATATTTTATTATTGATTAAAATTAGACTGGGCTAGTTAAGGGAATTGTTTTGAGCACTGGATTATGAGCCTACTGCCCGAATATGTTAGTCTTCAGACTAGCTGGCGCCCTGGGGTTTACCCCGAAACAAATAAAGTATTTGGATAGTAGGGGTTTGAATCTAGCAGCCGAGATGGGCCATTGTTGATAGTTAAAGCTATCAATAAGATCTCCCATTTTGCTCGAACGTGCCGGTTCGTTCACGTAACCTTTATAAGATTATAAATGTAGTTATGAAGGAGTTTGAAACCGGCCAAAACTTATATATATGTATAAGTAGGTGGTTTCAGCAGTTCGACCGGTACAATATATATATATATGATTAGACAAGTGCATTTTATATAGTCCCTGATAAATAGGTGTTCTCCTCACTCTACATTTTTCTTATAATGTAAAGTACATTAAATTTAATTGAAGTTTGTATAAACATGTTCTTTTTTAAAGAAGTTTACATTTTAGAACTCCAATTAGAACAATTTTTATAGAACATGAAAATATATTTAAATTACTTTCTTTAAAAAAATATTAGAAATTTCTTCTAATAAGTATTATATCATTTAAAATGTAGATTTTATCTTATACACTGTTCTTTTAAAACAAATACAGTATAAGACTTTGTGAGGATATAGCTGAAAGAATAGAATCCTTAATCTTCTAATAAAAAGAACTATTATTTTTATATCTAGTTGCATGAGCTTGTGGAATCATATCACATTCTATATTGTTACATTACAATTTGATATTAAATGACTATGTTAATTTCATTTCTTTTAATTCAGTAAACTGTATGTGAACCCAGAGTTTATCACCATGTCAACTGTCTTTTCCAACAATGATTTTTCATTTTAAAGAATGAAAAATACTAATTTACTAAATTACATATTATATTTGTATAAATATAAGAATACAAATATAATGTATACATATTGACTATATGTATGTGTGAGTATATATATATATATATATATTTATTGTACCCTTTTCTATAGGTCAAGAAATAGTTATAATGGTCAATTACTAAAAAAAATTTAAATTTGAGAATATATTTATTGATGTATTGAATATATTAAATTTATAGAGTCTGTAAAGTGCAATTTAAAGCTAAAGCAAATACCTGATACGTAAAATCATTTAAAAAATTAGCTAAATAAAGAGTAAAGAATTGCTCATATGGTTGTAAAAGCTGGCCATATTAAAATAACACAGCTATCAGTAATAAAAATGTATTTAATAAGACAATTTTAATAACTTTAAAACTTAGAATAAATTAATATTATATAGTATTTAAATTTATAAACTATATTAAATAATAAAAATTAGTGTAATGTATTTGAATAGTAAATATTGTGATGTTGAGAATTGTATTTATTTCTATATTTTTTCTAAATTATTTCTTCAAAATTTTATATAAAATTTTTATATAATATAAGTGCAGTAAATTTTTTAAGACAGACAAAAATAGACAAAACACCGGAAACGATTACGTAATTGTCTGGAATATTTTTATACAAGCACTTGTTTCAATTACTACTAATATTTTAAAGTATTTAAATAATATTATAGTAGAAATGGATGGAATTTATTAAACATCATAATAAAAATAAGTAGTGAATAATTTTATTAAATATTGTTTTGAAAATTATTTTAAAAGTGTTTAAATTGATTTAAATATAATAATTAGTTTTAAATAATAATTAGATAGTGTTTAAGTGTTACATTATCAGTTTAAAACTTTAGAAAATTATTTATAAATCCAAGTAGGATTGACCAATAGTAATAGAGCTTGGCAGACTCCCAAAATCGCGCCAATTAATTGTATAATCGAGGAGAACAAGAATTGACAGACTCGAGTGAAGAGGTAAAAAATTTGAGCTCTCTAATAATTTCTTTTCTCCAATTTATTCAATTTTTTCAATATAATTCTAATAATATCATTAGAACAAATTAACTGACAATTTTTAAAATCATAGAGAGAGTCTTAAAATAAATATTTTTAAAGTTTTCATAAGTTATGTATCACTAACTTAATCGAACCTGCCAGTGAATTCTATAGAAGTACAGTCGGAATTTTCAGTAAAAAATATGGATAGATTCTTTAAAACCAGTTTTAAAGTTTATAACATTTCAAAATTGTTTATATTGTTCATTGATGCCGCTTATATAGTGTATCCAAAGGAAACTGCTTTTACGCGTGTAATATAGATGAAAAGACATTGTGCGCAAAGTTCAGAAAGAGAATAAAATATAAAAATCATTATTATTCATCTAAGAATAAATGGACAAATATAATTTTAAAATTAAAATTATTGGAATTGCTTTCTTTCAGATGACCCGAAAAAGAAGTATACTCTAGAAAAAAAAAAAAAAGTTAAAGATCAAAAATAATGTACATAAAATTAAGAATGAATGAAATAAAGCTTACTAAAGAGAAATATTTGTATAAAGAAAATACGGAAGAGGAATATAAAAAACATTGGATCCATAAAATGCAATTGGTACCTAAAGTATTAAATATTCGTAGTCTAATTAAAAAGGAGAAAGATGCATCGACGTGCCGAGGGAATATTTGCCAGAACATTAAAAAAACTTCGAGGGATAACTAACTAAAATATATTTTAATAATCTGATGCTAAAAGCTAAAATTAAAGATCGTCTAAACAAATTTATTAAATGAACCAAGTTATTTTAAAACTTTGAGAGTCATAATGGAGAACATTCAGATAAAAGAAGAAGAGTAATATTATGGGACTAAACAAGATTTACCGTCAGAAAAATATTTAATTATGGTTTGAATTATTTTTTATTATTATTATAAGCATTAGGTTTCAGAAAATGATAGGGAAACAAAATACATTAATTTTGGTATATATAATATTATATGAAATATGTTTGATTTTGAATGTTTTTTAATAAAATTGTATGTGTGTAATTGTATATTTGCGATGCTCGAAGGAAGGAAAAGAAGCCTACTGCAAAGCCTAATCCGAAGATAACAATTGTTTTTTGGTAACATTTATAATTATTGATGATATAATGTATGTTTTATTTATTTAGATCAACCGAACATTGAATGAATGTAGTACAAAAGTTTTATTATTATTATTATTGTAAAACACATTTAAAACAACACATTGAAACATTTTGAGATGTGATTAGATTTTTGAAAATATGCATACGATAGTCATTTTATTTGTTGATAAATAATAATTTAATATAATCGATGATTATATTACATTTTCTATTAGTTTTTCCTATTGGGATATTTGAATATTATTTTAGTAAAAAAAAACAAAAAACATAAAGGATGAATATACAGTGTTATAAAGCGAGATAAATTATTCTTAAGGGATAGAGAAATGATTTTATAGTAGCGAATCTTGTTTGTTGTTTTTTTTTAAAAAGTTGTTCGTATTTTATCGATGCTTGATATAGTGAAAATCTAGAGAGATAATTTAAGTAGTGACTTGGGAGTACAGGGGTGATTTGGAAACCAAGATGATGTATGAAAATCTAGGATGATACAGGGAATGGAAATAAGTAGTTTTGTGAGAGAATCAGCATAGTTAACATAGCCCTACGGCTGATCCACATTTCGTTTTATAGGTGATAATCAGCGTAGTTAACGTAGCCCTACGACCGATACACATGTTGTCTTGGACAGTGTTATTTTATATTTTGTGTGAGTTGCCTTGATGTTTGGTAAAGCTGAATAAATAGCTGCCACATCACTTTCTTATCTTAAGGGTTAATAGACAATAAATGTCGTACCTGTTCATACTGTTCCATGCATTCTTGAAGTACATTGAAAACAAGTTATCCATCTTTCTTCCCAATATCCTATACATCTTTCACTATCTTAATCTGTATTTCGTGCTTCTACATCGTATATGATAAGTTTTATTGAAGGGAAAACAATAGATATTTTAGAATGTATGTTATGATTTTACTTGGAATAAGAATAGTTAAGAGTTAACTAAGAATAGATTATAACCATTGAAAGAAAGATACATATGTCCTAAATAATGGAAGAAGTTATAGAATCATTTTAATTTAGAAATAAACTATAATTTTTTGTAAAAGTATATCAAATGAGAATATACAAAATATTAAAATATATTTTCACGCTCTTTTATTATTAATTATATTTTTAAAGAGATAAGTGTTGCATATTTAAAAATACTATAACACTCGATAATTATTATCATATATTTGAAATTGTAACAGGGTGATATTTAAACACATTATAATATTATACAGGAGTATGGCTTATGCAAAACGCATTATAATTTATATGAGCATGGGAGAACAAACATTAAAGTTAATCATAATATTTAATAATATGCTGTGTAATTTGTTTAAAGTAACAAGAAATGTAAATTTTTTTTAAGACCATATTGATTATAAAGTGTGACGTTATAAAATATTGATCCACAAAAAATAATTTAGAATATTGTAAATTTAGTATATTTAAAAGGTAAAAAATGTTGTTAGCCATAAGTAGTTCAAATAAATAGTGTGATAAACCTAAAGAAAATAACTAAAATAATTTTTAAAATGTATAATGATTGGATTAACTATAAAGAAGTACAAAATTGTAGAATTAACATTTGTCATGTGTAAGGAAAGAAGGATATCCGTTGTAAATAAGATGTAAATAGATTTGTTTTATTTTTACTTAAATTTATTTGATGTTAATAAACTTTGTTAAATTTGTTTTATTAAAACTTGTGTCTGACTTTTATTTTCTCTACATCATGGTACAAATTCACAGAATGTTTTCACAACCACTGAAGTACATTTTGCACAAAAGATAACTAAAAATATGTTTAATCTTAATTATTATTGATGTTCTTATAATTAAGTAATTATAAAATTGCATTAAGTTATTGGTCATAAATCCACTATCCTAATATTTTGATAAATTATATGCTATTAATTGCCACTTACTTTATTTATCAGATTATCTAAACACTACCACTTCTTAGTTTACTTTATTGTTTAAAGACAAAAGATGATATTGATATTGATTGATTTATTATGGTAATAAATTTGCAATAAAAGAAATTTATACCAATTTGATTAAGTAAGAAAGATTGTAATCATTATTGTTATTAATTGCAGTGTAGTAGATATGGCATAAAATCCCTTACCATATGTGCTACCGCATTTTGTTGAAGTATAAATAAAGATTAAGAACCTGAGATTATAATTTATTGAGCTAGATGATGATTATTATTATTAAAGATAACAGAATTAATATTATAGTTATTAAATGAGTCTTAGTAAGTAGACGTTGTGAAAGTCATAAGAATACTATGTAGTTATTATTTGAAATAATAGTATAAAGGTGGGATAGTGTTCTTATACCATTGACGTGGTATCCTGTGGGATATTGGCTCAATGTGATCTACCTTGCCAACTCGTATTTCCACTTCTCATCTCATGAATACATTAAATCTTTATGTTAATTTACTTTAAAACAGAACCTAAGTTAATTTTAAAAAATTTGAGCTAGTAAAACATTTTTTAATTTAATATTTAATTATTAGAGCTAGAACCTGGTGACATTAAATATAGTAATTTATTTATTTGTAAGTAGAGGTACGAGGTCAACGGCGGGCACGGTTAGAATATATATATATATATTATATATTCTATGAATTTAGCTGAATTTCCCATGGAAAGACAAATAAATTATTGTCAAGAACAATATCTGACATTATGTTTGATGTATCTACTATGTATTCCTGATTTTTGTAGATCATTCTTCCCTTTTTGTGCTTTCAATTGTCTAGTCTTGGATGTGACTTCATTTGATTTTAATTTATGAAAAATACTTGTATTGATTTTCCCCTGATTTGCAGCATGGTGCATGAATATGATATCCTCTAATATATCCCTGTGATATTGCATATCCTTCTATTGACTTTTGTTTTCTAACTTATTTGCCCCCTTAAGTCACATTAACTCATCTTCATCTGTAAGACTTGTTTGTTATAATTGTGGTACTCCTCATGTAGAAAGGGCTCTTTAGATTTATATTTATTACATGATCATTGGTGTCTAATTCAATTATCTGCACCTTTAACATTGTCTCCACAAAGTTTGGTACATGCTTATTAAAAAGAATGTGTTGGTCTAAACAATGGGATGTTCTTATCCTCCCTCTGTCCTCTGTTGAGATGTTGAAAATTGTATCTATTTCTTTATTTCAGTTATATGTTTTGGTTGGAAATGTTATGTTTAATAATATATCAATCGCAAAACGGTTATTTGAAAAAAAAAAACAACAACAAAACATTCCTTTATATAATATAAACTATAAAAATTATTACATACAGATATCCAGCTCAAAGTTCCAGTACCAAAGCATTCAGAAAAAATAAATCTGAAATAAAAAAAAGTCTTATAATACTTAGCTAAATAATCTCATAATCACATAAGATTGAAGACAAGTCAAATTTGTGAAAAGATTACAATAATTGCATCATTAAAATATATTTTCTTCTTTAATGAATGCAACTAACTATATTGTAATAAGTTATTTATTGCATTTATTTAAACTTCTTTCAATTATGAACATATAAAATGATACATGTTATTTTTGTTTAAAACTTCACATGTTAACCAATGTAAATCGTTGTATTTTACTTTTATAGGTTTATATTAATGATTTGCATCCAGGTCTTTATTTTATCCTTCTTATTGCTACATATTTCATATTTCTTATAGTATTATAATACAATTTTACTTTACATTAAATAACAATCTTTCTACTGTATCTTTGCACGTTTATTTGTAGTTTTATATTTACATTTTTCTAGTTGATATCTTTCATTGGCTATGTCAACACATACATCTTTTAAAAAAAATGTGTCATTTTGTCTATTTTACAATACATCTATTCATAATCCAAAAATACATTATAATGAAGTTTTTATATGATTTTTATTCATATTGAACATAAATCATTTCTTTTTTCTTAAGATGTCTAATAACATTTCTTTCTGTATCTGGTGATCTGCATATTAGCACCACATCATTATTTACAGTTTGTAGTAAATTTCGCCGTACATTTATTTCCTGTAGTCATATTTTACAGAGATTAATATATTGTATTTACATATCAATATTTTTTATTATCTTTTTTCATAAATTAGTAACACAAAACCTTTAAAAGTGTGAACATTTTCTTTGAATATTTATGAAATTGATTAGGGTATATTTTAATGTTAAGAAAAGTAAAAAAAATAACTGTAGTGAGAACAATTTGTTTTATTAATAAGACTTTTTCTCATTCTGAAATGGTAAAAACTATATTTTTTATGACGTTTTATAAATTTTATATTAATTGGATATCATTTCCTCTGAAAAATACGAGAAAGGCGTTTGTAATCAAATTCAAATTGATATTTAAAAATTCCATTATCAAATGAAGTTTTAAAGTGAAAGATTTCTTCTATTATTAAACTCATCAAAATTTTGTACTTCTTTTTAGAATTTAATCATTTTTAATGTGAACTAAATAAAATTAGAAAGTGTTTAAAAATGAAATAGAAAGTCAAATTTCAAATAACATAGTAATAGCAAACTCGGTCCCGATGATTACTCAAAAATATTTTAGCTTAATAGAATACTATGAAAAAGTACAAAATATATTAAGGATTTTTAAATTTTGTACTTTTAAAAAGTGACTAATTTATAGAAATAAACAATAGAGAGTGTATCATTTAATTTCAATTATTATGATAAACATAAGAAAATGCCCCATATTTCAATGAAAAAAATACATCAGTAATAACATTGTTTATATACTGGAGATGGAATTAGCTATCTTTCTACACTATCTAATTGTTTTAAATATGTTTTATCTTATTTTTTATTATTGTAAGCTCACCAAGCTTTAATTTAACATAATATATTGTAACTTTATACATATATGTCATTAGATCACTTTCAAATAAACTGGGAAAAAATCGATAGGTAAAATCACCCTCAAATAAAAAATATTTTTTTTAAAATTTAAACCAATATATATATATATATATATATATATATATATATATATATATATATATATATATATTGTGACCTTTTATTTAGGTCCCTAAATTAATAATTCCAAAATTTTAAATGATGATATATTTAACATCAAAATCTTACTAAAGTGGTTTTCAATAGAGATTATTTTGAATGTACTGGGAAATTTGCTTGAGTGGAGATTGGATTTCAAACCCAGTGTAGGCTCTGACTAGACTAAAATAACAATTTAAAAGTATTATTATTATTTGCTAGATAAATACATTGCTATTTTATTAGTTTTGAATAGCAATTGAAAGAAATAAACAATTAAATCAAATTTATAAATCTTGTAAAATAAATCATTGTAGTAAATTATTTAAGCATATTTTTAAGTACTTAACATAAAGCTGTTTTAAGTAATAATGGGTATTTACTAAAAATGAAGCCAGAGGGGGTAATACTAATTATGCATACCAAAATCATTGGCTAATTCACTCCCAGAATGCATTACAATAAAAGCTATATATGTTCTAACATAGCTGTAGAGGGGTGGACTAATTAAGAAAAACAAGAACCAAGTAAACACAAACCTCAGCTCTGATTTAAAATAAGAAAAAAAATTAAAAATCAACAAAATTCTGAAATCTAATTGTATGGAAGTAGAATACCTTGCTGTCTAAAATGTTTGAATAAGAAATCTTAAAACCTTGCTATCATTTTAAGCCATTTCCACGACCACATATTTCCTAGGATTCATACTGGAGAAGGAAATTAAAACCATGGAGATAAGTTTTTATTTGAATAAGTACTGCTTTAAACCCAAGAAAATTCAAAAAAAAGTAAGCCTTTGCTTTTATGTTATGTATATTTTTAAAATATCTTCTTTGGAAATGACACACAAATCATTTATAAGTAGACTAAAAAAAATTGATAATGTTTATATTTCGCACGCGCTAGTCTTGTTATCCATCAGAACAAGATTGTGCTTATAAAGTAAAAAGATCAAGAAAAAAATAATAATAATTCGAAATGATTTTAAAACAAGTGTTATATATGATATATAGTAAATAAATTTAAAAGTCATTTTGAAATAATCTAACTTTTATTAAAGTAAAAAAAATGAAAATAATTGCATGATTTCATTCTCTATATTGTCTGTGTATTTTTATCGCCGGAACCTATGTAATGAAAGAAATGATCATTTACCAATTGATTAAAATGCTAAAAATGTCAAAGTGATAATTAGATAATTTTATTTATATTGATAATCACATCATACTTTTCTAATAAGAATGAAGTGAAATAAATATTTACTTTTGACTTTTTATTGAGAAATATATGCCACCATTATAATAATGTTTACAATATTGGAATATGCCCTGACTGTTTAAACACAGCTACACATATATGTATTATTGTGCAGGAAAGAATAAAATTAACCCATAGTTTTAAAAGAAAGGGAAATATAAATATGCTACTTGTAATCAAATTCCATTAATTTTTCAAGGAAAAATTATCTTGATCTTAAATGTAATAATTGATTTTTGTTATACTTCATTTGAAATGCTTACTGAATAAATCAATAAAGATTTTAAAAAGTTTGTTTTGAAGATTCCAATAACCTAAAAAATTATTTGTAGGAAAATTATCTAGAGAAAATTAGATAAACTTATTTTTTTAACTCGGCTACAATTGGAAGTATGAATTTTCATCGCTTTGTTAATTATTGATACTAAGGCCATTAAATAATTTTACTTTTGGATAAGTCTTAAAAATGCTTATTTCACACCCAACATGAGAATAAAATATATATGCATTATCTGGAATGTTTTGCTAACCACAATATTCATTCTTAAGAGTCGTTTTGTTATTGTAACTCACCAGGATAAATAACTGGGATGAACAGAGTATAAAATTTAATGGATAAAAATGTGCTTTTATTTTTCTTTATCATTGCTGTGTTATTACTTACGTAATGTGTTACTTAGAAATTTTGTTTTTAAAACATATGTGTTTTACAATGGCATGAAAGATATATATTAAGTTCAAGAAAAAATGTGTAAAATATATCTATCTATCTATTTTATGTATGTTTTTTTTTAGTTAAGAGAAAACCGGATATATATATATATATATATATATATATATATATATATATATATATATATATATATATATATATATATATATATTATATATATATCATTTATTAGAGAGAGTGATAAAAAATATTTACTTCTCTCATAGTCTAAACTAATTTTAAGGTATATTAAAAAGAGGTAAAGGTACAGACATTTTATAAAAAATATATTTATTGGCATGACTGAATTATTTTCTGATATAAAAGAAAATTTGATATAAACCTTTTTTTTTTCATTTTGTAATTTTCTATAGATGTGAACATGTCCACTTTGAATACAAATGCAGGTTTGTACTTAATTGCTTAAATCAGTCGTGCTCTCTTTAATAAAAATATAGTTGTCATTCTAAAATGATTACTGATCATTGGACATAGGCATTTTGGTTTGGCTGTTAATACATTAATGATTTTACATTATAAAATGGAATATGTAGATTTTCACTGTTATTGTTGGTATTGTTTTTGTCTTGCTATGATATTGAGAATGACTAGTGATAGTTTTGAGTTAATGGGATGTTCCAATTGAATGGCATCCAATATATCAATATTTATATGGAGCATAGACTGATGGAGTATCACCTATGGCTAATTTCATGAGAGAAAAGATGAATAGAATCTGAGCAGTAATTAATGCTCATTAGTATAAATAATCCTAAAAAGAAAGGATATCTATGGTTTGAATTCTAGTCTTTTCATGGTGAGGCAAGGCCCACACATGTACTTATACCCATAGAGAGGTATAGAATCAGCCATATATTATTATACAACTGTCATGTTGTTTTATAAAGTCTCCCATCTTAGTGTTAAATTTCTCATGATAATATAGAGATAGTTTTTCCACCGTGTATGGTGAAGTATAATAGGTCCAGATCATATAGCATGTATAAAATAATATTAAATTTAGGAACACTCATATAGCATACTGTTTTCTTAATTGAAATAGTGTTTATGATGTTGTGGGATCATCATCGGTTGTTGACAGACCAAACCAAGATCTATTAATGATGGTAGAAAATTTTAAAAGTAGAAGTAAGAGATGCACATTAGCAGAATAGATTCATTTTCATCAAATAATGATATGATAATAGAATTGTAGGATCAGTTATGTATTCAAAGGTTGAGCTTGGAACATAGGTAATGCTTAATGAGATCTAGGTATCTTTGACTCTTGAATGTCTAATCATATTCATTTAACACACTAAACTTATTCAATTCAAAGTTAAATAAGTTAGTAATTGCACAGAATATGAGAATTGCCCTTATCATATTCTGATAAAAGAAAGGGTTTTAGGAGAATGCAATACTTTTAAAAATTTGTCTGAATTCTAAATTTATACTTGGTGCATTTACTAAAGTTCCAAAATACTGCTAGTTTTGTAATTTAAATGCTGGTCAGCATAAATAAGTTTTAGTATCTTATTCTTAAAAATATGCCAAAGAGTAACAAATGATATTTTGAATATTATTTTTTAAGCAGGTTGTATCATTTGCTGAGTATATGGTCAAGGGGATACTAAGTATTTGTCCCATCCATAAATTATTTTAATAGATTAGTTTTATTTCATGCCATATCTCTGAATTAAAAATTTTGTAAATAGTGTAAATAAAGTTTGTTGTATTTAAAAATTTATGTAGTTGCATGTAATCTTATTGCTAATTACCACATCTATACACTATTATTGTTATTGCTATCAACCTATCAGAAGATAAATTTGAAATCATCACCAACCAATATAGCACTATTAACTATATTACGCTATATCATACTAATTTTGGGAAGTCTTGTAATTTATTGATACATCTAATGCATTATCACACAATAATCAAAATGTTAATAACTTGTAGTACAGATCGTTTTAAGCAATATATTAAACACTAAACATAATAGTGATTTAATTGATTTGGTTAAATCCATAGAGCTATCATTCACTGATCTTGATCACATGGTTGATAATTATTTAAGAAAAGGAAGTTAGTAAGTTATTGTTTCTAATTATCAAAAAGCCATTCCCAGTCATAAATTTTAAAGTTTATATTAGTTATAAAGTTTCTTTAGAACTGCTAAATATAATTCTTGATTTAAGTTATATTGAGAGCTGTTTTGTGCATTATGTTTGGGTAGTTGTAAAATCTCTTTTACTGACCCAAATATATTTTGTGTAATGATTTTCAGTGTTGGAACCCTGAGAAGAATTAGTTGTTAAGTTTTAAGATAGAATTTAAATTTGTAAGAAATTTTATATTTAATCAATTGTTATAGTTAGACTCAAAATAGATTACTTTCACTGTTTTATGAAAGTCAACTAAGCTTTAAGATGCAAATTATTATTATTTTTTTTGTTGTTGTTGTAAAAAGTATAGTTTGTTTTAACTTCATGATAAATATTCTGGTTGTGTCAAGCTTGAAATCCCTATTTTTATTTAGCTTATTCTTTTACCATTTAAGAGATTTTAGTCTCCATCATTAACATTGTTTTTTTTTTTTAAATTTCATCTCGATCGTTCTTTTAGTTATTCATTCTCATTTGACATTAATTCATTATCATAATTGATTAATCATACATTAACTTTTATTCTTCTATCATCTCAACTATTCATTAACTCTTATTCTATCATCATCTTAATCATTCATTATTCTCATACATCTTTCTCTTCATTCTTAGACTCATTTCATTCCACTATTTAATTATTACTTCTTTCCATCATCCATTTACTCATTTACATCATAATTTACTCAATATTTCATTTATAAGTTTAATTTTATAATCATTCCAGAGATATAAATTGTTAGTTATGTATTAATTTGCTGAACATTAAATTTCACTCATTATATTTTGTTGGTGTGGATTTCAAAGCTGGTTTGACCAGAAGTTTTTATCTTTATTAGTGGCCTTGTGATCTTCTTTAGATCGACAGTTTCATGCTCGTTTTATTTAATCCAGGAATCATTTTGTTAGTTTTGCATTTTGTTTCTTCATGCTTATATTCTTGATCGTGTGAGTACGTTAGGTTCCATAAGAAAATTTAATCACTAAAATGTGCAGTATGATTCATGGATGACCAGCTAGATCAGGAAGATAGGTTACCGATGCGATTATGGCACTTGCCAATGTGACATGACTGTTTAGTAGATGAAGGCTGGCTGTTGCCAGGTTACAGTTACGATTATGCTGACCAATGTGGATGGCATGATGATTGGCTTAGCTAGGATACAGTAGTGATTATGGTGCCTAAAGCATGTGATATGATTCATTAATAGTACAGCGGTCTTGGAAAAAGGTTACAATATATATATATATATATATATATATATTGCACAGATGGCCAATTAATTAAATGATTACTTAAAAGAAAAGTTAAAGGTTAAAAACAAAATCTAAAGATAAAAGATTATTTTTAAAAGAATGTAAAAGAAAATAATGAAAACTGTTAATTAATTTCTATTTATAAATTATGTTTAAATCTTAGTATAATGGGAATGATTTTTTTTATTAAAATGAAATGATATAATAGCTAACAGGCCTGGGGAATTTAACCGATTGTACATCAGAGATGAGATCAATTAAAAATTACTTGTAATAAATCTGATGTCCCTGCTCAAAAGTGAACTGGCCAACAATGATGTGAATAAACACATAGGCCAAAGAGTAAATCATCATAGCCAATAAAAACAGCACCATCCTGGAATTTGATGTCAAGCAATTAAAATGATATAAAAACAAGAAAAGAAAACTTTTACTCATTTTTCTAGAGTTGAGTTTTAGTTTTTTGGTAGCTCTTCCTGATTACATAATTATATAAACATATTTCCTGTTGTAGTGGGGACCTCCACAATGTAGGGGTCTTGCAATAAATTTTCATTTCCCAAATTTTCAACAGCTGAGGCAGCCTCCAGTGTGAAGGTTCTTGGACTGTGGCAAACAACGGGCTTGTATTCCCAATATCAATATTAATATGAAATGGAAGAACCTTTGAATGGAGTGGTTTGACACATCATGGACCACTAAAATTGAATTTAGTAATCTGAAGCCATTGAAAATACGACCATTTGTTTTAAATAAGATATGAACATTAATTATCTAATATAAGAACTTTTCAAATATTAAACTTTATCTAACTCATGATGAATGTCACTTATCTGACTATGTAGAAATTTAATATATATATAGTTTTTTAACTTGCATTTTTGTTTATCATATATATATATAACTTGTTTTTGTTTTTCATAAATGTACATTTAAAGGTTTTTGCAATGATATATATATATATATATATATATATATTGCAGAGGATTTGACTATCTGGTGAACCTGAACTGAGATCAGACCCATATAGCTATCAGGCTTGTTAGGCTGAGTTCGAAGACTTGACCGGTCTGAAAAATTTCATGCTTGCAAACTGATAGAAACTTTTCGCATAAACACTTGGAGTCAGTGTTTAGATCTAGTTTCTCTAAATCTATCCTTCACTGATGATAGCAAATTAGCTTTAAATCAACTGATCTGAGGGTGGGCAAAATGAAAAAGATAGTGGATTCTGACTCTTTTATCGTTTATGTAAACAAACGTATGTTTGGTCAGTGTTTTTGGTAAAATGCCACCTATTGATCATAAATACAAGCTACAGCAGGTTAACATGATTATAACTTGTTTTTGTTTTTCATATATATATATAAAATAATCCCAGTGCATAATGCTATACTGAAATAAATATACAAATATTAAGCAATTAAATCATCCCACATGATTAAGAAATCCAGTACTGCCCTCTGTGAACTAATAAATAAATACATTAGAGTTCGTATTTCAAAATAGCCAGGTCAAAATGGTATCCACTTTGACCTGTCTGCTATCAGATGTTATATATTGAAATACGAACAAACTCAAACAAACTTTAGTTTGTCTTTATATAATAAAAGTAAAAACATGTTTGTTTGTAGTAAATTTAAGATCGTTGTTTGCTAATTTTCAAGTTCTTTGTTTGAGTTTGTTCGTATTTCAATATATAACATCTGATAGCAGACAGGTCAAAGTGGATACCATTTTGACCTGGCTATTTTGAAATACGAACTCTAATGTGTATATATATATATATATATATATATATATATATGTATAGGTGCAGTATTGAGAAAAGATTGAAGGGGCATAAATTGTTATATAAGCATGTAAAATGTAAAAATAATGGTGATTTAATATCTATTTGTTTTCTTTGGTCACGAAAAACCATGTAAATATAAATTTAAATTTGATTTTGAAAATGTAAAAATTCTTCATGAAGAGAGAAACCATTGTAAAAGAAAAATTAAAGAGGCAATATTTATAAACAGGAATAAAATGCATTTAATAAATTGACAAGCTGCTAACATTAAAATACGAGATTCGTGGAATTTGAAGTGATGACATTTGCTTCCGCATTTGATTTTGAATTTAATGGCAGTTAAAGCAGGTTGAAGAAATTAACCAAACATACTTTTGCATATTTAAGGATTGTTTGTAATAGTTTGTAAACCATTAAATTTATTATTTCATATATATATATATATATATATATATATATATATATATATATATATATATATATATATATATATTCCATATAAATCAAAAGTGCCAATATCACCCAAAATGGCATGTTTGAAGTCTTTCTTATTTAGAAATAATAGTCTTTGCAAATATTCATCAGATAAAGGCAAAAATATTGAAATATATTCGAATGAATTGTTAAATGTTGGCTATAGTTATAATCACATATATGACGTTATTAGTGATTTTAATACAATATATAAAAATAAAAAATTTAATAATATTGATTCTCCTGCTAATAAAAAAATATGGATTTCTATCCCATATATTTTAAATGATAAAGTAAAGTTTATAAGAAAAAATTATAAAGATATATGTGATGTTGCATTTTACACACCTCCTACATTAAGCAAATTAATAACTCCAAAGATAAAACCTTATTTATAAATAAAAATTGTGTCATTTATAAATGGATATGTAGGTGTGGCAGTGAATATATAGGTGAATCTAGATATACATTGGGAAAAAGAACTAAAGAACACTTGCTATTATTAAAACATGTGCAGAAATCAAAACAAAATTGCATAGTAGATAATAATATTTCAGAATCTGTTTTTATGACCATAATAAATCATGCATTTATGGTTTTAACTTCAATTTTAATTGTGTAAAAATATTGCAAATTGAAAAAAATAATAATAAAAGAAAAATAAAGGAAGCTATGCTAATATACAAATATAAATATGACATAATTAACAGGCAAGCAGAAAACATTAAGATTACGCAATTGTGGGAAAGTTAGCATTTCAAAGCTTTAGTTGACACAGATTACTGGAATAATCGAAAGCACTCTTATAAAATTTTTAATTATTTAGTTACTGTATTTACAAATATTCAGTTATATAATTATGTATATTGCTTTAAAAATACAGACATCGAATAGATAAAACTATTCACTTAATCATTTTTCTGATTTTGATTATTAACCTTCTTTAAAATTAATTCATCCTTAATAGATTCTAATTTTTTTTTTTTTTTTGAATTTTGATTCTAATTGTCTTGCTAAATTCTAATTTATAGCTTTTAAAATCATTAAAATTATTTTAATAGGCATGTTTTAAGTGTTTGAATATCCATGGGAGTGCCTGTATTTGCAGATATAGACTTAAAGACAGTTGCACATACATTTAAAAAATGTTTTATTTCAATCATTATATAATTTTTTTTATAAAAAGTTATACATTTCCTAACAACAAATACCCAGGGTTGACAATTCTATTGATCATAGAACAAACTATTAGTTTGATTTTGTCTTAAAATTATTAATGAGGCTCTTAAATGATGTGCTACCTTAGCTTAGCTCAGTTGGGGGCTACAGAGCTCTATAAAGTGTAAAATGTATATTAGATGTGGGAGGAAACATTATGATTAATAGGAACAAAACATCTATTACGTTGTAAAATAAATAAGAATTAAAATTGGTAAAGTTCTACCATTTAAATTGACAAGTTATAGTCTATACCTCATCTCCTCCCATCATCCACATGCACTTTGCAACCTCTACTATGTGATAAAATTAAATTAATAAATAAAAATGTAATGCTGATTAACTATCCTGCATGTTAAGTTAGAGTTAAATATAAAATAGTATAACATTACTTAACTTTTAATTGTATAGTAGTTTAAACTAAGTAACTGTCTCAATGTATATTCTAAATAATAAGTGAATATCTCAGGGAATTAATTTATTGCATGACTTAATTCTAAATCTATACTTTTCAAAAACTACTACCTACTATTATAAAAGTAATGATACAAATTAAGCATTATTCTCATAGAATGGTAGCAGTTAAATAATGAAAGAAATAGGGTGCATTTTGGTTTTAATTCATCATCTAAATAATAACTAAATGATAAAATTTTAAGAGAATCATTAAATAGTCAACAATTCATACAGTGTCTGGATCAAAGAAAGCAATATCATCAGATCTGAACATGTTCATCATTAAATTAAATGGAATAGTGCAATCATATCATATTACATATGTAAATGTGTGTGCATGTGTGGAAATATGAAATACGAATGCATATCAAAGAAGAATTCTGAACACAACTTTAAATAAATAAAGCATTTATTTACAAGCATAACTTAAATAAACACTTGGTTTAGTAGTTGACACAACTACATGTTTTGATGATTCCAACATTAATGGTCAAATGGTCTACATATGAGCAAATAACACATATAACTTTCTATATTTTATTTTAACATATGCCAGATATCAGTGCATTTTGATAGACTTATGGAAGAAACTTTATAATTCCAGTACTAAAATAATAACACAATCTAAACTTCCTGATATTTTACTTGCAAAATTGGCTCTAGATATCAGTCAATTCTGATAAAGATGTGACACAGAAACATTATAATATTGCACTAAAAGATAAACATATGACACAGAAACATTATAATACTGCACTAAGATAATTAAATATAAAATTCTTCTATACTTGATATTTTTCTTTCAATACACTTAATCTATCAATCACTTCTGATATGCTCATGAAAAATAAAACACTGTTAAAGACTGACATTACAATTATAAAGTAAAACTAAGGTTCTTTGCATTTTACTTCAAACGCACATCAAATACAATGAGAGAAGTTTAAATCTAAAAGTAAGAGTAAGAATAAGAATAAGATCAAATTATAATTTACAAATAAATAATTCTATTGATTGGCTATACTTTGTCTTCTCTTGCTTGCTCATTCAAATGAGGATGGAACATTATAAGAGTTGATGGTATGAAATCTAAATGATTAATTTAAAATGATTTGAAACAATAATTAAAGAGTTACCCATTAATGATAAATTTCTCCATACCTTCCAAACTAATAATTTATGCATGCATCAGAATTTTGCTATCTGTTATAAAATAATTAATATTACTAAATTCAATTGGTTTACTTATGAAATTGGGATAAAGATCATAATACAGATGATGACATTGGCCAACTAAGCTTAATACTAATTCTACTTCAGCTGTTCTGTAAGAAAAAATCAATTCTACTTTTATTTTCATTTTTTATCAGCAAACTATCTTACACTTGGGTATGAGTAAATGATGAAAAACATTCCATAGGGCACATGAGGGATAAAAGACTTTAATAACTCTAATAATTTAACTAACAATATACAATAGCTCCCAAGTCTAACTTCTGAGACTTAAAACAAACTGGTGTCGACAAAGTCTCATCACCAAAATAAGGGAGATACACCACTTGGCTTTTCATACTATAATTCATAAAATACAACTACTAAATCTGGAGGATATAATCTACTCCTAACAAATACTTCAATAAACTAAGGAAGATTTTCTCAATCAATCCCAGACAATATAATATATAATCCACCCATGTCAAATATTCTAATAAATCAAGGCAGAGCTCATCTCAATCCCAGATAATACACTATATAACATATATAACTTCATTCTGCATAGCCACTAAATGCAGTTCAATCTCAGCATAATAAATAAATAATAAATTCACACTTAATAAATATCTAACTTTCACTTTACTTGGCACATTTTTATTGTTCAAAATTTATAGGCATTAAAGTAGTTTTATTTCCAATTCAAACATTATTATAGCTAGATTAAATAACAGATATGTATATATAAGCATAATAATGCACAAACAATTTCAAATCCCAGTAGATAAAGAAGTACTGTAATGATATCAATTAATAAACTGTAAAAGCAATAATGAATAAATATTTTATTTCTGACAAGTATAATATTTTTCGCTTGGAAATATATTAATTATGATTGAAAAAGCAAGGCAAAATAACTTCTAGCAAGAAAAGACAAAATAATCTTTTTAGTGCATTTTGCATTAGCACAAAATTGAAATAAAAGTTTGGTTTAGGATAAACAACAAATCTTTAAATTCTCAGTTAAATAATTATTATGAGATAAAATTTATAACTTCTTGAAAATGCAATGATAAACAATAAATTTTACAGAATGGGCTTTTTCATCAAAGTGAGCTTTTCACCTCTTAACATTGAATGGATGTTTCCATCGCTAACATGCATGTATAGAAACATAAGCACATAATAAAACTATAATAAAATAATACTAATTACCTAGAATAATATTTTTTCGTATTAAACTTTGTGAGACATTCTTGATGAAAGCAATAATAATATAATAAAATCAAATCATAAGACAACCTTTTAATCTTATTTACCTATTAAATATTAACAAATAATAATAGTTCATTCATAGACTTTTTTTTTCTTCTTGGTGGAAACAAATGTTCAGTTACAGTCTGTAAATGACATATTTTAGTCATGTACTAAATGATGATAGTAATTGGTATAAATATAAATATTAATAAATACATACCAAATTCCTGCAGGGAGATAAATAATATTGACTAGGATCCAATTTAGCTGCATTTTAAAGTTTTTACCAATAGCTAATGAAAACGCTGGCAATATTACATATGATAATTTTTCATTATGACAATAGAGCAATAATTTAGTATTTTTTTCATGAGATATATTTAAGCATTTATTCTGAGTTCTCAAAGGCCACTCATCAAACAGGTCATGACTCAGTTTATAGAATCCATTTAAATTCACATAAGTCTATTGATAATATATTTTAACAAGAAAATTCAACTACAAATGAGAACAACAAATAAAAGAAATTCATTATCAGTTTTATGTTCATCTACCCATTTATTCCAGAATATTTGGAGATAAATTAATAATTAATCCATTAAATTATATGTTACACATTAGTTCTTTGTTTTTAAATACAAATGGTTAGGGAAATGTTTTAACAACAACAACAACAACAACAACAATAATAATAATAATAATAATAATAATAATAATAATAATAATAATAATAATAATAATAATAATAATAATAATAATAATAATAATAATAATAATAATAATAATAATAATAATAATAATAATAATAATAATAATAATAATAATAATAATAATAATAAAGCAGGTTAGAATAAATTATTCATGCACACTCTTCTGTTTAAACTTCATTCCTTTATAGTTAGCAAAAATTACTAATAAAGAGACTCTGACATGTCCAATGAACAAGCTCAACAAAATGTTTCCAATATGACAACATCCATCCATTCTAGTTATTTGTTTAATGTTAGAATCAAGATTTAAGTAAAATAATCTTGAAATATAAACATGCATTTCCATTACTTCTTTAATATAAGACATTAAAGAATTAAAGAGTTTATAATATAGGCACACATAAGCATTTCAAATGATGGCTTTAGAATTTAAAATAGTTAAAAGCAAGGGGAAATGTACCTCTTTACTGTCATCTTATGTTTTCATTTTGCAGAAAATTAATAGTAGTTTTTCACTTTCAAACTTGGGTCTTGGATGAATCAGCTTGTAAAACAAAACTACCAAAAAAACTTTTATCGGGATGAAATCAGAAAGCAAAGTGATGTTCAGTGAAGTTAAATTAAATTCCCCCTTTGTAAAAATATTTCCATTTTATATATCCCAGATTATTACACAAGCATCTGTTCTTCCAATAATCCAAGGTTATTTGAAAGTTCAAAGGTCTCTAGAAACATAATTAATCCACCCATTGCACTGAAATTTAATTAGCAAAAATTTATGCAAGAAAATTTTTTGTCTTGAAAAGGAAAGAAAGCAAAAAAAAATCATTTATCTGTTAATAAAAAAAAAATTTAACTGAACAAAGAATAAAATTTTTTACATTTCTGAAAAAAACAGAATAAATTTAATGATAATTATTTTAGCAAATAAAATATTTAATAGTATATTTGTTGTTTAATAATCCACCAGTCCAGTGAGACATTAATTCACTTAAAATGTAATTGAGCTGGTTATTCAAACTATTGGTTGTGAAAGCAAATATTTTGGTATGAGACATGATATTTGGTGGTTTAATAAAGTACATGAATGGAAAATGAAGCTGAAAAATGGCACAGGCATACATGAACATTCACAATTATTATGCTACAGGTACTAAGCTAATGTGACTGAAATGACAATTTCTATGATGATGAGCCAAACATATTGTACTATTTACATTATGTATTGAAATATCATAAGCTAATAAATCAGAAAATCATCTAAACAATTATCAATACTGTTCTGCTGACAAATAAAACAAATTTGGAATCAACTTAAACTAAACTGATAGCTTCTGTGACAAACCATTCATTTTCTATCATTAATTACTCACTAAAAAGAATATTAAACATCTAAAAACTTTCAAACTATATCTATAAGTGATATTAAGCATAGTTTTAGGTCATTAATAAAAAAAAATCAGGTTATTTTTTTTAGTAAGATGCGATAAGCTGTTATTGAAACAGTGCTACATAATTACAATCAATATTTCAGGAACACTCATGAATTATGCCTTGTATGTCTATTCCCAGATCTACCAACTTATGAGCAACAACCACTCTGATACCTGATCTAATTTTATTTTTCTCCAATGGCATTGCAAAGTGGAGACACGTTGAGACTCTATTTGGAAAGGACAATTAAGTGAAGACTTTTGTCTAATTATATCATGTTTTTAAACATCCAAAGAATGTTAGTGAGATATCATCCAGTTATATTAAGCATAATTCATTTAACTGGGATATATCATTTATTAAATAAAGGAAACAATGATTCTGAAGGTTTATATATTATATATATATATATATATATATATATATATATATATATATATATATATATATATATATATATATATTAATGCAAACAAAATAAAGCATTAGTTATTTGATTATAATATTTTTTTCCATTAATTATCATTAGATTTTTGCTTACAATTTAGGACATCACATACACATTTATTGATAGGTTATTTTAGTGTGGGCTGATTTATATGCCAATAACTGATTGATTACATTATGGAATTTATGAATTGAATAGAATGATAACGTATATTTAGGATATTTTAATCCACCCCTAGATTGAAAAGTAGTACTTGACCAAGTTTGCTTAACAAATGTTACTTGGCCTTTATTATAAATTTACAGAATTATTAAACATTAATAAATGAAGTAATTAATCCCATCTTATGACAAACAAGAAATCTATGTGGAAAAGTTCATTTAAAATTTATAATGAGGTCACCGAATGGCACACACATGGATATTTTTAATAAATTAAAAAGAATGTTGTTTAGTATATCACAACATTAAATCTGATGGATACTCATAGGTTTTATTTAGAATGAAGAATAAGAGAGTGGTATGTGCATGATGCCATATTTATGTGATCCAGTCTCAGATCCTAAAAGATGTTTTATATTTTGACTTGACATAATAGTATCCAATTTCCTTCTAAATCTTTAGCAGAATTAGCTCATTGAATGAAGAATAGTCTGGTGGTAGTTAATGGGATGGATGTCTTAGAGTGATCCCATGCAGAGCTTCCTCATGTGGTGAAGATTCCCAAGGGATTCTTACCAAGGTTTGGCTTTCTAATACTCCCGGTGGGATGAAGCACAATATATATATATATATATAACAAATACAAAGAGGCCTGTATGCATGCAATGCTTGTAATAACATAACCCTATCATATTTAGGATGATAGAGAAATGTCTTTTGGCCAATTCACCACCTGGTGAATTTTTTCATAAGTATTATACATTAAAAGGTGTGTAACTTGTTATATTTTATTATAATTAATTTTATGCTGATTATTTTGCACTAAAAGGCATGAAATTCAAAATCCGCCCTCTTACAATAGATATAAGCCCCATCCTGACATGTTTCACCAATGTGTGTTGCCAAGGCTGTAAAACGTTTGGCCTTTTCCAATATTGAAGTTTACAATGATGCAAAAACATGTTTATTTGCAAATTTATTACAGCTTTGGATATTATTTTAAAAATAATTTGCAATATATTTATTAAATATCAAGAAATATAAATTGTTAATAACTCATTTTGACTTGAACTACTTTATTTTTAAAAATATAATGTTATATCAGCAGCTAACATAAATATTGTCTGAAGCATAATTGAAATCTAGCTTTGATGTAAACATTCCACTGTATATTTACAAGTAAGAAAATATTGCAATTTTTCAATAAATATTCAAAAAATTTAAACTTTTAAAGTATAATTCATTAGATATAAGAGAAATAATTAATTATTCGTTCAGATGTTTAAAAATAATGAAAATTAAATAATATTTTATAGACATTATAAACTGAAACTAATCTTTATATAAATGATGACATGTAAAGTCAATGTTTTGATTACATCCTCATATTTTTAATATTTACATAAATAAAATGGCAACATTTAAACTTTATTTCAGCCGTAAATAAAAATATCTATCAAATGAAGTCAAATTTATTTTTTTCTGGTAAGTAATAATCATTTCAACATATATTTTACATTGACATGTGAGACAAAGAAAAGCATCAGAAATAGCAAAATACTGAATAGTTAATTAATACCTATGTATTTGGAATATCCAGTGTAGTGGTATGATTGCATTACTAAATAGTGCTGGATAACTTAATTAACTGATATAAATGTTACTATATCTAGAATTGAGAATCCCCATCCCTTATTATATTAACTTAAATGTAAACTTCCCACACATGTTAAAATAACAGGTGAATATTCAGTCGTAAGTGCTTTTATAAACTTTTACAAATAATCATATATAAAATTTAGGTGTTGGTTGTTTAAATTTATTTCATCCAACAAAATATTTAATCTTAAATAAATACATTTTATAACCTTAGATCTAGTTCTATTATTTTAATTTAGGAATAACATTTCTTAAAATTAATTACAAAAGCAGATTACTGCTCTGCTATTTGATTATAACATTAAAATCTAATTAACTTGTTTTCTCCCATACAAGAAAGTGTCAAGAGTAATGAAAATAACAAAATATGTTTTAACTAAGAATTAATTAACCTCCCTATGACAAGGGGGGGGGGGGTTGAAGAGAGAAAGAGACAGAGAGAAACTCGCAAGTTTAGGAGGTTATTGGCATATTAGTTTCAAAATATAAAATATACAGATAAAGTTATCATAAAATATTGCTACCACACAAAAGTGAAATAAGAAAGTACTATACAATTGAGGCTTAATGACAGGAGAGATATTAATAAATAGTTTATAGACAGTTGAGTACATATTAAAAGTCAGTTAAGAAATTACAAAAACAAATTAATTAAGACTTGATTTCTGATGTTAAGATCAGCTAAAAAATATAATACATTGAGAAAATGGTTAAACGAGACATTTAGATTAAGGTTTAAATTGTTTAATAAAAGTTTATGAGTTTTAGCAGCAACATGAATTTATTCCCTTAATCAATTATTAATAGTGGTCCTTGGTTATTTGCAGCATCCATCAGAGACTAGATCTAGATTCTTGGATTCCTGTTTGTCAGGCAAATAGCATTACCATTATTTAACCTTTAAATATATAATTATAGTTCCTGGGTAGATAGGTCCAGGGAGATGATTTTTTAGAAGACTGCATTAAAACAGACAGGAAATATGGATCTTCCATCTACTCACAGCACTTTGATTTGAACTTATGACTAGTGTGGAGACTGTTTGCCATTGCTCTTTTAAATGTAGATGTTCTCTTTGGCTTTGAATTCAAACATATTTATACATTGGTTTAAGTTGTTCTGGAATGCTTTTAGTTATCATAAATTAAGCAATTTAAATAGCTTGACCATCTGCAATTTGCAAACCGGATGCATGCTTTTGTCCTTATAAGTCAGCAAATAATACAACCGTGCAGACAATTTCTAGAAGGATAGTTTTAAAATCTAATCTTAGATTTTAAAACTAACTTAAAAAGGACAAATTTTCCACTAATGGACATTACATTATTTTTCTAAAATTACAATATTTATAAATTAGCTAATGGGTTTTATGCTAATTAATTTAATTGCAATCCAGAACATTAAAAATTATTGCATCAGGTATTCTAAACACCATTACTGAAAATAAATAATATTTTTAATAAAAATTTACATATAGAATTTAATGTAATATGTTTCAATATAATAATTATTTTACAAGTGATCTTCCATCATCTGTTATATGTACATATACTATATGCACATATACAACTTTATAAATGATACAAAATATTTGTTTTGTTATATATTAGAATATTTAATTTAAGATATTTGTAAATATCTTCGTCAAAGTTATTTTAAAAGAAAAGCAGAAAAATGTGTTAGATAAATAGGTATATTAGCATAGGGATAGAGATTGAATTTGGTTTTGTGGTAAAAGATTTGAGTGGACTGTGAAGCACAATATGACTCGTAGATTGACCACTATACTATTTATATAATATACTTTTTTTTTGTATTTTTAGTGATGTGATGTGATGTGATGTATTATGGCTTCTACTTAAACGAAGTCAAGAATATCTCAGCAATTATGCACAGATAAACCTGTTAGCCACTTTCTTTTACATTCCCCACTCTAAATTTACCCATAATCTGCTCTATCCCATTTCCACCTGGCAAGCAATCATCAAATATTGTTTTAATTTATTTATTTCTTGTAATTAAATCAGCTTTTTCCTGTATCGTATTTGTATAGCTATCTGCACATATGCATGATTATAACACAGTCAATTATTGAGGCAAATCTATCGCTACTGTATTTCTCTAATACAATTAATAATTATTAATTCATCTTTAAAATAGTTCATAATATTTGTTCATATTTCTCACCCAGCATATTTATGAATGTCACTTATGACTCCAAGCACCAATCTTATTTATATAAGAATTATGATGGAATAGATTAAAAAAACGATACAGGATAATTGCAGTATAAACTTTTAAATAAATATCTTAAACAAACCTTCAATTCATTTTGGTACGGTTGAAAAGAACATAAGAATTTCATCATTTAATTACATTATTAAATTATTATGCAGAAAGCATTGACTCAATGTTATTTTCTAAAAGAAATAGTATATTTGTCAGCTATGAACATGTCAGGGTAAAGACATGTGTTCTGGGTTTAACCTCATAGCCTATATGTAAGCCACTCCTTTGCATTTGGACTAAAGTTGACTACAAAATTTAATACAAAAAAGACAACCAAGTAGACTGGATACGATTGAGAAAATTGATATATTTACCTTTATGGATTCATAGTTTTCCCTGGGGAAATTCCAGTTAGTACATTTATTTTATCATATGATTTCTTTAACTCTAAATATTAGTTTTTTTTTTGTAATAACGTTTAGAGAGTTTCATAAGTGACAGTCTGATCAATTCTTTTCATCATTCAAAACAATATTTCATGTCTGAATGGATTAGATGTTGTATATTCTTTTATATATTTTATTGCTTGATTTATCGATCTATGCAGTCTGTGGGTATACTTGTTTATTTTTCTTTTAAAAATATTTGAGCACAAAATAATATTTTTTTGCTTCATGGTCTATTAAGTATATTAAATATTAAAGCTAATATATATATATGATCACTAAACTCGAAATCAGCTGGCTTGGATGTGAGGATAACAATAAAGATTTGAATTCTATCTCTTTTGTCACTTATGTAAACAAAGCCTGTTTAAAGCTATTGGTAATGCTCCATCTAGTGATCATAAAATGCAAGCTTAAAAGCAAGTTATAAAATTTATAACCTGTTTTAATTTTTATGAGTGTAGCTTTGAAGGTTTTTGCAATGCAATATATTGGAGAGGCTTTTACTATATGGTGAAACTGCACTGAATTCAGACCCATATAGCTATCTAGTTTGTTAGGCTGAGTTTGAATACATTTATGTGTCAGATAAATTCATGCTTTCAAATTGATAAAAATGTGTTATATGATAAGTGCTGACATTAAAGTTGGTATTTTAGGGGTAATTTCAAGTCTCCCAGCCCTCCACTGATGAGAGCCAATATGCTCAAAACCAACTGATGTGGAGATTGGGATAACAATAGAGATTTTGAATTCTATTTCTTTCAGCACTTACATAAACAAAGCTTCTTTAGAGCAATGGGTAATGCTCCATTTAGTGATCATAAAATGCAAGATTAAAAACAATTTACAAAATTTATAAGTTGTTTTAAATATTAAAAGAGCACCTTTGAAGGTTTTTGCAATGCTATATATTGAGAAGGCTTTTACCATATGGTGAAACTGCTCTGAATTCAGACGCATATAGCAATATAGTTTGTTAGGCTGAGTTTGAAGACTTTTATGTGTCTGATAAATCCATGCATTCTAATTGATAGAAAAGTGTTTGATAAGTGCTGGCATTACAGTTGGTATTTTAGGTCTAGTTTCTAGTCTCCCAGCCCTCCACTGACATGAGCCAATAAGCTCGAAACCAGCTGGTCAGGAGGTGGGGATAATGATAAAGATTTTGAATTCTAACTGTTTTGGCACTTATGTAAGCAAAGCTTGTTTAGAACTATTGGTAATCCTACATCTAGTGATTATAAAATGCAAGCTTATGTGCAATTTATGAAATTTATAACTTGTTTTGATTATTACAAGTATAATTTTGAAGGTTTTTGCAATGCTATATATTGCAGAGGTTTTTACTATATGGTGAAACTAAACTGAATTTTAGACCCATATAGTTATCTTGTTTGTTCAGCTTAATTTGAAGACATTTATGTATCTAATAAATTCGAGCTTTCAAATTGATAGAAACATATTTGATAAGTGCAGACTTTAGAGTTGGTATTTTAGGTCTAGTTTCTAGTCTTCTAGCCATCCATTGATGTAAGACAATAAGTTTGAACCAGATGGTCTGGAGGTGGGGATAAAGATAGACATTTTGAATTCCATCTCTATCAGCATGTATGTAAACAAAGCTTGTTTATAGCTATTGATAATGCTCTATCTAGTGATTGTAAAATGCAAGCTTAAAAGCAAGTTATGAAATTTATAACATGTTTTAATTATTATAAGTGTACCTTTGAAGGGTTTTGCAATGCTAAATATTGCAGTGGCTTTTATATATGGTGAAACTGAACTGAATTCAGACAAATATAGCTATCTACTTTGGTAAGCTGTGTTTGAAGATATTTACATGTCTGATAAATTCATGCTTTTAAATTGATAACTACATGTTTGATAAGTGCAGACTTTAGAATTGGGTATTTTAAATCTAGTTTCTAGTCTTCCAGTGCTCCACTGCCTTGAGCCAATAAGCTGGAAACCAGCTGGTCTGGAGGTGGGAATAATGATCAAGATGTTAAATTCTATCTCGTTTGGCACTTATGTAAACAAAGCGTGTTTAGTGCCTTTGGTAATGCTCTGTATAGTGATCATAAAATGCAAGCTTAAAAGCAAGTTGCAAAACTTATAACTTGTTTTATTTATTATGGTTTTTGCAAAGCTATATTTTGCAGAGGCTTTTACTATATGGTGAAATTGAACTGAATTCAGACCAATATAGTTATGTAGTTTGTTTGGCTGAGTTTGAATACATTTATGGGTCTGATAACTTAATGCTTTCAAATTGATAAAAACATGTTCGATAAGTGCAGACATTAGAGTTGGTATTTTAGGTCTTGAATCTATCTCCCAGCCCTCCACTAATGTGAGCCAATAAGCTCGAAAACAGCTGGTCTGAAGGTGGTGATAATGATAGAGAATTTTAATTCAATCGCTTCCGGCTTTTATGTAAACAAATATTGTTTAGAGCTATTGGTAATGCTGCATCTAGTGATCATAAAATGCGAACTAAAAAAACGTTATGAAATTTATAACTTGTTTTAATTATTATAAGTGTATTTTGGAAGGTTTTTGCAATGCTATATATATTGCATAGGCTTTTACTATATGGTGAAACTGAACTGACTTCAGACCAATATAGCTATATAGTTTGTTAGGCTCAGTTTGAAGTCCTTTAGATGTCTGATAAATTCATGAATTCAAATTGATAAAAACGATTTGATAAGTACTGACTTAGAGTTGGTATTTTAGGTCTAGTTTCTATCTCCCAGCCCTCCACTGACATGAGCAAATAAGATCGAAACCAGCTGGTATGGAGGAGGGGATAATAATAAAAATTTTGAATTTTATCTGTTTAGCACTTATGTAAACAAGACTTGTATTAAAGCTATGGGTAATGCTCCATCTAGACATCATAAAATGCAAGCTTAAAAAATAGTTACAAAATTTATAACTTGTTTTAATTATTATAAGTGTACCATTGAAGTTTTTCGCAATGCTATATATTGCAGAGGCTTTTACTATATGGTGAAACTGAACTGAATTCAGATATATATAGCTATCTAGTATGTTAGGCTGTGTTTGAAGACATTTACATGTCTCATAAATTGATGCTTTCAAATTGATAGAAACATGTTTGTTAAGTCCTGACTTTAGAGTTGCTATTTTAGGTCTAGTTTCTAGTCTCCCAGCCCTCCACTGATGTGAGCCAATAAGCTCAAAACTAGCTGGTCTGGAGGTGGGGTTAATGATAGAGATTTTGAATTATATATCTCTCTGCACTTATTTAAACAAAGCTTTTTTAGAGCGTTGTAATGCTCCATCTAGTGATCATAAAATACAAGCTTAAAAGCAAGTTATGAAATTTTAACTTGTTTTAATAATTACAAGTGTACCTTTGAAGGTTTTTGCAATGCTATATATTGCAGAGGCTTTTACTATATTGTGAAACTGAACTGAATTCAGACCCATATGGTTATCTAGTTTGTTAGTCAGAAAACAATACAACCATGCCAAAAATTACTTGAAGGATTGTTTTAAAATCGAATCTTAGATTTTAAAACTAACTTAAAATGGACAAAATTTCCACTTATGGGTATTACATTATTTTTCTAAAATTATAACATTTCGAGATTTGCTAATGGGTTTTATGCTAATTAATTTAATTACATTCGAGAACATTCGGCATGATTGCATTAGCTTTTTTGACCATCATTACTGAAAATAAATAATATTTTTAATATAATTTTAAATATAAAATCTAATATATGTTTTAATATAATAATTATTTTAGAAGTAATCTCCCATCACCTGTTATATGTACATATCCCTTACACACATATACGACTTTATAAAATGATACAAAATATATATTTGTTTATGTATTTAATATATTTAATTTAAAATATTTGTAAATATATTCATGAAAGTTATTTATAAAAGAAATGTGTTAGATAAGTATGTATATTAGTGTAGGAATAGAGTTTGAATTGGTTTGGTGGTGGGAGATTTGAGTGGCCTGCAATGTGCAATCTGACTTTGAGATTGACCGCTTCATTATTTATATACTATTTTTTGTCTTTTTAGATTCAAGTCTATTTTCACTATCGTTTGATGGTAAGCAATCATCAAGTATTGTTTTAATTTATTTATAACTATTTTTGCAATAAAATTGACTTTTTCGTGTATCATATTTGTATAGCTATCCACACATATGCATGATTATAACACAGTCAATTATTGAGATCAATCTATTCCTACACATGATTATAACATGATCAATTATTGAGGCAAATCTATCCCTACTGTATTTCTCTTAGACAATTAATAATTGTTCTTTAAAATAGTTAATAGAATTTATACATATTTTCCGCTCAGCATATTTATGAGTATCACTTATGACTCCAAGTACCAATCTTATTTCTATAAGAATTAAGCTGGAAGAGATAAAAAGCGATAAGAGATAAATGCAATATGAACTTTTAAATAGATATATTAAACACATTTTCAATTTTTTTGAAACAGTTGGAAAGAATGTGAGAAATTTATCACTTAATTGCAGTATTAAATTATTATGCAGAAGGTATTGTCTCAATGTTATTTTGTAAAACAAATAGTGTCTTTGTCAGCTATGAACATGTCAGGGTGAAAACATAAGTGTTCTGGGTTTGACCCTATCCCATATATATATATATATATATATATATATATATATATATATATATATATATATATATATATATATATATATATATATATATATATATATATATATATATATATATATATATATGTAAGCTGCTACACCAGAAAATATTGCCTACCCTGTAAGGAAGTCACTCCCAAGCATTTGGACTGAAGTTGACTTCAAAATGTAATACAAAATTAGACAACCAAGCAGACTGGATACATCGGAGACCATAAATTTTAATGGCCATAGCATAGAGCAAACTGTTATACATACATTTTATCATATGTATTTGTTTTACTCCAAATATTAGTGTGTTTTTTGGAATAACATATAGAGACTTTCATATAGTGACAGTCTGATCAATTCTCATCATTCAAAACAATATTTCATGTATGAATGGATTAAATGTATTTTCTTTTATATATTTTGTTGTTTGATTTATTGATCTTCATGCAATTGTTTTTTTTTTCTTTTTGAAAACATTTGAGCACAAAATAATATAGTTATTTTTCAAGGTCTATTAATTATATTACATAATAAAGCTAATATATTACATATCTATATCTGTGTTGTTTCTTTATTTCAGATTTTATAGAGTGTGCAGAGAGATAAATTTGACAAGTGTAATAATTATGTGGTTAGATTACTTGCATACCTAATTATTATAGTCCTTTGCATATATTACTGTGGTTTAAATAGACCCATCCTGAGTAAGATAGGGTTCTCCAATTATCCCTTATCGCTTTTTTATCTCGTCCAGCATAATTCTTATGTAAATAAGATTGGTGCTTGGAGTTTTAAGTGAGATCCATAAGTATGCTGGTCAAGATATATGAATAAATATTATGGATTATTTTAAATAAATATTATTAATTGTCTTAGAAAAATATGATAGGGCATATATTTGCCTTGATAATTGACCATGTTATAATCATGCATATGTGCAAATAACTATAAAATACAATATGGGAAAAAAACAGATTTTGTTAGTATTTATATAATACATAATACTTTTTTTTATTTTTAGGTTCAAATCGAGAGGAACTAGGTAAGGAATAATCAAATATTGTTTTTATTTATTTATAACAACTTTGTAACAAAATTAGCTTTTTCACGTTTCATATTTATATAGCTATCCACAAATCTATCTCTACCATATTTTTAAAGTAATATTCATAATATTTACTCATATTTCTCACCCAGCATATTTATGGATGTCACTTATGGCTACAAGCACAAATCTCATTTATATAAGAACTGTGGTGGAAGAGATAAAAAAGCCATAAGAGATAATAGGAGATCCTCACCACTGGCTAGGTTACAAGTTAGTGACTAAAATATCTTTCCTAGCAACGTTTCCTATTTTTGAGATAAACCCTATTCTTGTCATGATTTCTAATGACATAATTTGTAATAAATTAAATGCCACAAATAACATAAGATGTGCTCTTCTTCTAGCAATAAATAAGAAATACTTATACTACACTAGTAATACTTATTATAGAGATATAAAAAATTTAAGTAAATCACTGCAATAACCACAATGGTCAATGAGCTCAGGATTCTTACTGTAACTCTTGTGAAAAGCACTAATATGAACTTGCCTACTAAGTAAATGAATAGGTAAATGAATAGATGAATGATATCCTGGCTGACTATAGGAGGCAAACACTTAATTAAAGTGACTTTGTTCTACTACAGAATAACACTATTTATCAAAATTATTAAAATGATTTTTATTTAAATATTTAACTGCATAATTAAAATATTCAAAATTTAGACTAATTATAGCCTTTTTACCCAGGACATCACTTGAGATGGAAAAAAAGACAATGGTGCTTTTTATGTTCTTCCACCTTTCCACAGACAACTTTCATAAGCAACTAAATGTAAACTGGACCTTGACATTAAAATAATACAAGAGTGTGCAGTCTAAAATAGTATGGATAATTTTCTATATTGTTAAACCATTTTCATTTTATATTACACCATCTTCTATCTTAGAAGATAACAGTTTAAAATACTTATTAAGCGAAATATTGCTTTGGTATCCGGAAATGTGAATTTATCTGTTTCAGTGATTTCATCCAGAAATCACAACTATATGCATAACTTTATCTTATTTCTGTGGATATAAAAGTATTCTGCATGACATTAATTAAATCAAATAATTAATATTGTGAACCCAAGACAATAACAACCAAAAAGTAAGCAGAAACTAAATTGATTTTAAATAAATACTCAATAAGTTTATTTACATTATAATATAAGATAATAAAATTTACATAAACTTGGAAAGAATCAAATGTAGTCATTTATCTTACAGTATTTAAACAAAAACTTATGGTCTCTCACATAAACTAATAAGGCTTCTTTTGAAAAATAAATAATTTTACATAAATCACCCTATTTAACAGTTTATTTAAATGGAGAGTTAACACTACCTAATTCTTATCCACCTCCAATATAAGTAATCTCTCAACAACTTTGGGCATTATAAAATTTATATGCTTTACATTGGATTAATCATTACCCCAGTAACATATAATTTTCTTTTATTTATTTACTCTAAAATAAGACATAAAAAATTAGTAACTAGGATTAATGGACCAATTTGCTAATACTTGATATTATCAGCTAAATAAATTTAAGCAATAGCTGGCATATCTAAAATATGTTTTAAATAACAAACAATATTCTTCTATTGCTTAGACATTTGAATTAATAAATAACTGATTAAATAAATGAAATGTATGGGTCACTCATCAGAAGTCATTTGCACACATAAAATTAAGAAATTACTTCCACATAATATAAATTAATAAAAATGGTAAAGTAAGTGACATACACATCCATTGGTGAAAGTTCTAGATGAATACAGCATTACATAGCATATGTGGATTGCACTTACTGGCCATATGCTTACAATTTGAACATCTAAATTTACTAACTATTGTTGGTTGGTTTGTGGATGATTTTAGCACCACAATAGCACAAAACAGACCACACTTAAGCACCAAAATAACTGAGTGTAATCTGAAGAAACTAAATCCTTCAAACTAGCTTATCTTGTCATCACATATTAAAAACACAGTACAACCTCACCTACTATGGTAGAAAAATAGCTTTAAATACATCATGGATGATAGGCTCGACATATGTTCTGCAGAACAAAGTAGCATAATCAATAAATACATCATAATAATGGTGGCTTCCAAACATCTACTTCTGAGGCAAAAGAGTATGCCTGAACTTTTGTCACAGTGCATCAAGAAAACATAGAAAGACACACCAAAAACATGTATCTTCTAAATATGTGATAATAATCACTGGAAATAAACACTATCACCTCATATAACAATATAATAAATATGGGAAATTTATCCACTCCATCAAGCACAATAATAAATATCAGTATGGCCTTACATTATGAGGATAAGCAATACTAACTAACAATGACAAGATATAAACATCACTATAACTAACTAAGGCCATATTCAAAATTTTAATCATACTAACAATAAGCAATGTCTGAACCAACATTTGGAATTTAAATCAACTCTCTGAAAAATTAATAAAAAAAATTAATACTATAATAATGTTTTGGAACAAAGCAACAATGACCATGTGTATGGAATATTAAATATTCAAATTATCATAAACAGGGGACATGAATAAAATTGGAACAAAAGTATGAGAATAATAATTTTCAATGCATAAAAATACTAGCAGATTGCATTTATGCAAAATTATAAAAGAAAAACTTCTGATAATTACTCTGGCTATTCAGCATATACCTAAGTAAATACCATATATTAAAATAATTATTGTGAGAGATGAATATCTCCCCTGACTCAAAATAATTATAGTATAATTTAGCTTATCAAGTACATATCAAATATAGAATAGAAAATGTATTTCCTGATAATGTGTAGAATATCTACACATTCTGATAAACTCATTAAAATTAAGATTACATAAATTAATTACTTGGCACACTTGTAATACTGAATGGTATTACATTAAATGTAACAACATTTCAAAGAAAATATTGCATAAAATATTTTTACCACTATAAAAACACCTTATTTCACAAGTGAGATTTCTTCACACTGAGCCATATTTTAAGTGCACATAATATTAATTTGACTGGCAAGCATTTTGCAAAGCTTCTAGTCAAAATTATTTTTTCATACATTGCAAAAGAATTTCCAAAAAAGGACATATATCAAAAGTTCTTATATCTAATTTAGTTCTAAAATATAAGCAGTAAAATAAATGAAAAGAAAACACTAATGTTTCATGACAGGGAACATGACAATATTGTTATAATATTATTTTTTCCAGCTGATAGACACCTTTTGAATGCTGCAGGTTTATTTAATTAATACTGTAGCTTCAATTGTACTCTTTTAAGGAACACATTTTGAGCATTTTACCACATATTTGTGGAAAATAATTAGATGTTTCCAGGTTATTACTTTATACATTTCCATAATATAAATTATAAAGGATTTTGTGAACAGAGAATAATTCAGCATATCAGAATGTCTTTAGAATATTTCTACTAACATTATGGCATAGATTGACAAAGTATTATTTTCATATTTTCTTTTAATAACAACTTAATTTTCTTTTAAAGTTTGCATTGACAAGTTCCAGCATAGCAAACATTTTAAATTATTTTAATTCCTTAAGTATATGTTTTTTTTTTCCATATACAAATAACTATTTTAAAGTAAGTTAATTATTTAAACGTTTTTTCAAATTATTCTATAAACATTTCTAATGGCAATTAATAATTTTAGTTATTAAATAGGCGAATTAATAGAATGCATTTTAAACTTTAAATATACAGTGTAATAAGTATATGGACTGGAATATTCTTGTGAATAATTTCAATAATATTCATAAATTAATATAACAACTGCTTTTCTTTTAAACTCATTTTGAAGTTAATCTTATCCAATTGATTTATATTAAAAATAAAATTCCTCCACAAGATTTTTTTTAAAATTAAAAAAGGTTAATTGAAATACTGTAACAAAAAGAATAGGGACTACCTGAATGTACTCAAAGTTCATTGTTGACTTGAAAATAATTAAGTTTAAATTAAATACTTTTAGGAAAAATAATAAAAATTATAAGAAATTAATACTTTATAATTTTAACTTTTACCAGGATGTCATGAAGAATTCAAGCCAGACAAAAACAACTAGAAGAAAAAGGATGAACAAATGAAAATTGAACAATTTAAAACAACCAAACATTCTCTTTTTATAGTATTTTTTGAATACCCAATCAGAAGATATGTCAATCTATAGATGACGTCATTCAAGGCTAGATATTTCAAAATGACATGATTTAATGAACATAATTTAGAAGAAAGTTAATAAGGTTTTCCTATACAAATAATATTATATAAAAATAATCACATTATTTGTACATCGACTGAATGAACTACCCTAGTATATTTATTCACTAAAGTTTAAAGTAATAACTATTTTATGCATTAAATTACTTTAACTAATATTATAAATATTTGTTCATTTATACATATTTTTTAAAATGGGTTTAAAGGACTCAAAATACAATTACTCAATTAATTTTATAATTATCCTGCATTCATGCCCACAGACTTATACACATTGACAAGGAAATGATGTTCCAAACATTAACTTAAAATATTTTTTTGTGTTTTCAATTTCATTCTCATAGTTTTGTAGTTAAGTGGAGATAAAAGTGGTTGCTAGAGAGTTGCATTAGATCCTAAGATCTAGATGCAGTGCTCTCAGATCCAAAGCTCCTCACTGACGAAGGCCATAAGCCAGAAAATAGTCTGGGGATATTGGATGAGTAGGCATTAGATAGGGATTTTATGCACAAGCCTTCTGGCATCCATTGATTACTCTGTTTAGCACAGGTGGCAATATTGTATGGAGAGTTTTGCTCTGTTTATTAACTTAATTTATTAACTACTTTTTAATTAACAAATTGTAATTTATAATAACTACCAAATAAAATATTTAAAGATATTAAATATTAAAATCACTTTAATAAACTTAAAGCTGACTTACTATAAACTAATATTTAACTTTCATACTACTATTCTAAAGATTTACAAAAGCTAATTTTAAGCTAATTTTACATTCTCTATTCTCTTCTGTCTTATAACTAAATTATTATAATAGTAGAATATTATTTTCTTGCACACATTTTAATATAATGATGTTATTTTATAAATGAATAAAATTATTAAAAGCAATATAAACTATTATGCTTATGGCATATTTGGCAATTCCAATACCAACAGTAACATCAACTCTAAACTTCATGAAAGACAAATAAGTTCTTAATAAAATAAATACAATAACTTACAAACTCTGATTTATTAATAGTTAAGGGATGTAGAATTAAGATCAATGAATGGTGTATCTAATGACTCAAATAAATACATTATTCCAAAACAAATAAATAATTAAAATATTATTTAAAATAAAATATGGGCTTAAGATCTACAGTATTGTAATCAATAATGCAAAAATTTTAATTGTATTTTAAATGTAAAAGTTTTCCAAAATCATTATGATATATTAATACATGATAAAATATACTGTATTAAATAGTAATGACTTTAAGATAATAAAATAATGTGTTGATTGCAATAACAATAATAATATGTATGATGATTAGCAATAAGAACTCAGACAACTGAATGTATTTTTAAAACAACAAGATTTATTTACACTATTTACATTTTAAAAAAAAAAAATAAACAATTAAAAACATCTATTTTAGAAACAATATAAAGCAAGATATATTTCATTTGAAAACCAGTATATCAGTTTTGAGGCACTGATATGTTTAGTAACATAATATCCGTTTATAATATGCTACTGAAAGCATTAATATAAAACTAAACTTTTTAATTAATAATTTGATAATGACATTATCATAATAAACACAAATGACAATTTTTATTGTTTAGTGTGAATAAATTTATTTCATAATATACAAAGAGACACCAGAAATCAAATGTATGTATGATACTAAATTTTGCCTATGTCCATAAAATAAGCATTCTAACTAGTGAAAGGTCATATTGATCCATCAGTGAACTACTGCTTGATGAAATAAAATAACATTGCACATGCATATCCCTTATTATGCTATATATAAGTTTTAAAATTACTAGTAACTTTTGTTGGTTTGCTTGAATGTCGATGATATAATATTTAATGAAATTGTATGTTTCTCACATGGATAAAATGGAAACTAGCACAAAACCTCATAAAAACAATGGCAAGATAAAATAATTCTTACAATAAAAGCTTTAAAGATAAATATCCTACTTCATATATATATATTGTAGTGATGAGCTACAACCTGCCACACTATCCAGTTATTTAAGACACTATACCAATTGCAACCTCATAACATATTTGCTTAACCAATAAATTGCCAAGCAAATTGACATATTAACATCTTTTTTTTCTTTCCAACATATACATGTGTATAAACATCTTTTTATTTCTAAAGAAGTAATAAAAGCCATTAAATTATTAGGGAGAAATAGATAGGTATATTAACACTGGAATAAAACATATTATATTTTAATAATTGGGGATGACTATAAAAAAAAAAAACTTACACATAAACTTAAAAAAATAAAATAAAAACAATGACTGAATTAAAATCTATATACATAGCAACCATTTGTGGAGATGAAGTTTGTGGAAATGAAATTTAAAATATTTATAAATTATTATTTTTATTTATAATCGCATTTATTTATATTATGTCTGTTAAACAATAGGAAATGTCAAGGTTAAAATGCTTAAAAAACTTCACATGACCTACAACGCAGTATTAATTGTTATAATTGTCTTCTGCATTCAAGATAGAACATTATTATTTTTTTCTAATTAAAAAAAATAAATTTGAATACAAAAAGGATGTGAATGTTCGAATTTAAATATATAAATATTTTTTAAAATATTAATCAAAATGATCAAAAGCTGAAATTTTAAAGCAATCGTTTGAAGGGAAAGAAATAATTTGAAAGTAAGAAGATTTAAATTATTTGCTAATTAGACAAAGTTTAGTTAAATTTATGCATTGCAGTAATATTCAATAATTAATTGTTTTGATATATAATAATATTGTCATTGAAATCTTGAGAAGCAAATGAATCAATAAATATATATTATTTTTATATCATGATTGCTTGCTGAAAAGTTTGTACCATGGGGTAATAATATGTCATCAATAAAGCCATGAAAGTTTAAAGATTTTACCTGCCTATTTAGGAGAAACTTAAAAACCATCTTTGCTTTAAATAAAATGCCTAACCAAATCCAAGACAGGATAATTGGAGAACACTATTATTTCTTGACTCAGACAAGAAATTGCTATTTGTCATGGGAATGGAACTTCATCTCCATTCCTAGAAATTTATTTAGCAAATGAACAATTTCCAGCAGACTCATTGAACTTCAATTAACATAATGAGATAAAAATTGTGATTTTTGTTTTATTATTTTGCCTATTGTAAATTTTATGTATTATTTTTGTTTCTACAAATGGAAGTTAATGTGTATAATTTTGTAGAAATTCTGTATGAGAGTATTAAGGGGGGGGGGTTAGATATATATATATATATATATATATATATATATATATATATATATATATATATATATATATATATATATATATATATATATATATATATTGTAACCTAGTGTTATTGACACTTGGTTTAATTGGCATTATGTCTGCAGGAAAACAATGCTATTCTTTAAAGAAATAAAAAGATAAAATAACAATAGTAAAAAAATTGATTAATAAAGTATGCTATTCACTCACTTTGGCATGTTTTGGGTGAATAACTAATAGATGTAATAACTCAATGTCATTTTTAAAGAGAGGACATGAATAATTTAATTAAGATAGTAATAATTAGAGCAAATTAATATGGTATAAAAGCTAAACAGTAATTGATTTGGATGGGTAGAGGGGAGAGTGGATGAGTGTCTTATCATAAAGCACAATAACTTCTGGTAATTTTTTTTTTTGTAAAAAAAAAAAAATGTTTAAAGATTTATACATCACTGATTGTTAATTTAATGTATTTATTATTTTTTTATATTGTCAAATTACTTTGTAATCCAGGTAAATAATACTAAAACTATATGATTGTAATAGGTTTTTCCTTTCTTTTGTTTATGTTATAATCAAATGATTATTTTTCTGGAAGAGGTCGCTAAAAAAAAACAAAAAACAAAAACAAAACAACCAATTGCATAATCAAGTTCATTTTTTTTTGGAAAAAGATAGTCTGCTTTTAGTTTTCAAGGAAGGAACAGTGCTGAAATTTGGTAACTCAATTTTTTCATTTTAATTTGCAGAAATAAATGTAATCAAAGTAAAATTTTAATAATATAATGTGTGGCTAAAATTTTTTGACAAGATATCCTGATTTTCTTTGTCATCTACCTATTTAAAGATCTTTTATACTTAAAAATTTATTGTCTCACGCTAAAGTTCAAAAATGACAGAATTAACTAAAAGATTCACGAAAAATTATATTATATCTAAATTAAGGAAAAGAAGCGATTTCCAAGAAAAGATTAATTATTTATTAACTTTATGTCATTTATTGATATTTTCTTGGTATAAAAAAAAAGTAATAATTGAAAGAAATATTTTGAAACCAAGGAAAATCAACTAGAAACATTTTCGCGCTCTTTCTCAATATTGTCTGCCTGTACAAGTAATGTAGTTACATACGTTAAAATATGTTTTATTCATCAATAATTGTCTAAAAATAATAATAATCTTCATAATATTAAACTATACACTTGTATATTTTAAAAAAAAAAAAAGAAAAAAAATGAAAGACTTTCTTGAAGTAAATGTAAGAAAAAAATTATATACGTGCATTCTTACGAAGAAGTTACTGTTAGAAATTATAGTTTCTAGAGTATGAACAAAAACCAAATATCTTAGTGACTTAATCATAAAATTAAATGATATATTATATTATACATCAGTTGGAATTATTAAAACTTCCTGTACACGTAAATTGACTGCAGTTATTATCATAATAATCTATCGGAAAATTGCGCATTTTCGTCCATAAGTAAGCTAGCAAATAAGTATACGTATCGTCAAAAAAAAAATTGTGTATGTTTATCATCTATAGTCAAATATTCGTCTATGTTAGAAGTCTATTTTTTTTTTCTTGGATCCCAAAATTGTAGTAGTTTAAGTCAAGTGAGAATTAATCTTCAGTTCTGCTATATTTTTCTTTACCTAATTTATTAGAAGCATGAAATAAAAGAAAACTTTTCATTAAGGAAAAAAGATAAATAAAATGCATTTATTGTTTTTAAAAATGCTTCGTAAAATACGACTGGATAAAGCTCTTCACCTGGACAAATTGCTCACAGAAAAACATTTTTCTAATGAGATAATAGGCATTTGTTAATTAATGATTTTTTAAACTAATTTGTAAAATTATATGTTTTTTTTTTGTTATATCAAAATAGGTTAAAGTCTGTATGGTCAAGTAACATTTTAATAACCTTGTAATGACAAAGGTATGTCTTAATATAATTATTCTGGGTTAAGTTTATATTTAACGCAAAAAAAAAAAAATCTATAAAATATGTTTTAATTATTACATGCAATTGTAGATATAAACTTTGTATGTTAGATGCGTAAAAGAAAAATATTTAGATATTTAATGGGTAAAATAAATATTGAAAATTATCAGAAGTAACTAAAAAAAATGCTATAACAAGATATTTCTTGTTTAAAGTTTGAAACAAATTTATACTAATTAATTGAGGAACTTATTCCCAATTATTCTTTAATAACACATCCACTTTATTTGGTTTAAGATAGTATGCTACCAACTATTTTGAATGTTCCTTTATTAAAATTAAAATTATTATACTTTTATTCTATGATGTCCATTGATTTCAGATGTTGATCAAAGTATACCTGGTAACATAAGTTTATTATGATTAGTGTATTTACTTATTCTGCCCAGATATAGCATTGGTATATGCTTAATATTCACATAGGTAATAATTATAATGTATTTATTTTGTGGGATGAAAAATGATCTCCCTAAAGCTTTGTTTTCCATGAGAGGAAAATTTTAAATATAATCTTCGGGTATGTTTATAGCCCAAGTGATCGATTCTCATAGATAGGACAATCAAGAATTTATCTAGCATTTAGTATGCTTCATTCGTTTAAATCCCAGGAGAGGATTGTATTTGGTGTGTGTTCGTTGTATGCCCAAGTAAGAGGCAAGAAACCACCAAAATATTTTAATATAGTAGATTACTTTACAAACCTTCGTGGTTATTCCATATTCCTCATGCGAAAATAAAGATAGCTCCACCATGGAAGGTGTTGATTATTGTGCTTAATTTTGAAAGTTCGGGCAAGATAAAGGTTATATTGGAGGGGTTAGTTCCTCAAGATCCACTTTAGTATAAATAGTGCGTTAGTAACTAGGGTCAATATCTGTATTGTGCTGCTAAATATTGCTAGTATTTGACAAGTTTATCAATGGAGAAAGTAATTAAAATTGCGTAATTTAAAATGCTTATTTACTGAAGGAATATTCAAATGCAATATTTAATTCTGGTTATTAATTAAATAATACTCATATTTCAAAAGTATACGTATGAATAAAATTTATATCATAACTTAAGTTAGCATTAAGTTAAATGTAAGATGGTAATTGGAACTTCTGATAGCTGGCCTATAATTAGAATAGGTTATCCCATTAAAGACCATAAATAAAGTAAATGTATTAGAAATAAATTTAATATTTTGTATTACTATGGGATTATTGAATAAATGTTCATATATTTTTTTTGATAATAATAAATTATAGTCTTGTTAAAATTTGTTGTAGATTCATTTTTTTTGTTTTTATATGCTAAATATAAGTGTTTGCACAATATTTGCAAAACCTTTTCTTGAGTCCGAAATCATTCCAAATTCTTAAAACTTAATATACCAGATAAATAAAGTTAAGCAGATCAGAATATGTCATTATATTTTGTTTAATGATAATTATTTATGGAGTTGAAAACTTCAGACTAAACATTTTTTTTGTGTGTGTAAAAATGAATTTATTCCCAAACCATTAACTTTGATGGCAAATTATTCCATTCACATTTAGTTAAATTGTCTAAGTAATAAATCTTAGTTCAATTATTGTGTTGCCATGGATGATGGAAGGACACAAAAAGCACCCTTGTCTTTTTATTATTCTGACTAAGATTCTGGATAAAAGGGTCTGTATTATTCAAAATTGTATGTCATTATTGAATATAATTATCATCTTTTTAGATAATATAGCAGTTGATATGAGAGATGAAGACACATTGAATTTAAGTAAAGTAAATGTTTCCTATAGCCGATCAGAATGCTGGTCATATGTGACAACACAATACAGTCGAGCATTTTCTTAAATTAAACAAAGAACCCTGAGATTAGTATTGTCATTATAAATATTCTTTAAATTAATAAGTGATCAATTATTGTTATTATTACAATCGTGGCATAGCTTAAGAGAATTGTATGTATAATTGTATTATATGAAGAGTATTTTAGATCATATTGAAAAATTAATAGCTATGTTGCTTTTATTTTTGGGTGCCTTAACCACAACCAGAAAAATTAGTGTCACAAGTGCAGATAAACCAACTAAACTACCTAAATATTGGGTTAGAAACGAAACTAATTGTTAAAAAGATGGATTAGAAATAATATAAATTTAATAACTAAATTTAGAACCAAATAACCAGTAATAATAACTAAAGGTTGGAAATAAGAATAGAATTGCTTAAATTTCTAATTATTGGGTTAGAAATGGCGCCCAATGTGGGGCTCAATGCTATAGCTGGCCACGAGGAATTTAGTAAACTTTTCTAGAAGTCGATATTAATATTGTTTGTACTTGAATGGATTGGTTATTCATTGATTAAAAATATTTGCCAATAATGAATTGTTTTAGCCATAAGATATTATGTGAATATCTTTTATATGATCTAATCTTTTGCCACTGAAAAATAAATAATTAAGTTGTCAGTTTAGGATGTTGTGGTCTGTAGGCAATTCCATAAAACACTGTAATGATTTTATCATTTATGATGATCTGTTTGTCTGGTCTTGTGATTGGCACTTATGCTATATTACATAATATCTAATGATATTTATATGGACTAAGAAGCATGTAAAAAAAGGCATATTTAGTAGTTAATGTTGGAGCTTTAGGGATATTAAATGTCAGAGCATAGGTTTTTTTGGTGTAGATTGTTTTTGATAGGAGAGGCATGGAGGCAGGATGTCTTGTCAATAATTTCTTATCAATAAATTTATTAATACTTCATTGTTAATATTTCAGTACGGTTCAATACTAAAAGAGTTAGAATTTTAATATGAGTGAAAACAAAGATAATCTTAGTATTTCTGAGGATTTGGGAGGATCCCAAAAGTTACAATCCCCTGATACACAGACTCCATATTTTAGTGTACAATTAAAAGAGGAAGGGGAAGATTTGGATATAGCTAACCCAGAGGAAGCCACAATAATAAAGGGAAAACATGAAAATGAGCCAGATCAATTAATGAGAAATACATTGGAGGAATTCTTGAAACAATTAAAAAAATCAAATAGTGAATTAAAAAGTCAGATCCAAAACTCAAATAGTGAATTAAAAAGTGAATTAAAAAGTGAGATCCAAAACTCAAATAGTGAATTAAAAAGTGAATTAAAAAGTCAAATCCAAAACTCAAATAGTAAATTAGAAAAATCAAATAGTGAATTAAACAGTCAGATCCAAAACTCAAATAGTAAATTAGAACAATCAAATAGTGAATTAAAAAGTCAGATACAAAATGTAAATATTAAATTAAAGAATCAAATGCAGGAGATCAAAGAGACATCTCAAAATCAAGTACAGGAGATAAAGGACTTAAGGGAAGATTTGAGAAATCATGTAGAAGAATCAAAATTGACCTCTGAAAAGCTGGAAATAAGAATAAGGAAAGAGATCGAAACAAATTCTGAAAGGGCAGAAAATATGATTGAGGCTATCCAGCAGGACTTTAAAAGTCAATATATTGTATTAAACAATGAAGTACAGGAAATAAGAAATTATCAAAAGAAAACAGTAGTATTTCAAAGAGAAGTTCAGGATAGAGTTGAATCTATTAAGGGAGAATTAGACAGTGCTAGAAGTGAAGTTAGTAATTTGAAAGAGGAAGTTAAAAATATAACTCTAGCACCTGACAATGTAGTGAAAGGATGTCAGAGCCAGATTACTAGATTAATAGCTAAACTAGAAACTCAAGAGTTGACCCAATGTGAGATTAATCAAAATCTAGAAAGTGAGCTAAGTCAAGTTATGGGAAGAGTAGAAAATTTTAATGATATAATAAAGAGTAATGCACAGCTATTACATAATAATCTCCAAAATGAAATAGGGGAATTAATGACTCAGTGTGAGAGTAAAGTCTCTCAAAGGTTAGAAGATAAATTCAGGATAGATAAAGATGAAACTATTAACCAATTGGAACAACAGATTAAACACTTAAATGTAGGCCTAAAAGATAGTTCAAAGAGAATAGACTGTGAATGGCAGAACTATAAGTTAGAATTAGAAAGTCGAATGCAAGCTATAGACTATAATAGGGATAATTTTACAAAAAGTAAAAAAGTTGTTCAAAGTAAATGTTTATCTGAAACTCAAGTAAAGGAAACAAATAATGGTCATAATAACCAAGTAATATCTGAGTTACATACAGTAGTTAATCCCATAGAATCAATATACGATCCATTAAATGAGGCTAGAAGTAAAGTCATGCTAGAGCCAGAAAGTAATAGCTCCATGGCCTTAAAATTCTTAAAAATAAAATTTTTTAGAGGTGAATATCTGGAGAATCCACACGAGTATCTCCAGAATCTGGAGGAGTTATTCACCTTATGTCATTTATCTGAGATAGAAAAGATTGCTATTGCCGCTAACCATTTGTGTGCAGCATCTAAAGACTGGTGGCAATCATTATTTATTAAACCAGAAACATATGGAAATTTCAGATATCTTATGTTAGCCAGTTTTTGGGGGGAAGACCGCCAAGATAACCTGAGATATCAGATATCTCAGGAAAAATATCATGTAAATAAGGGTAGTTATACTCAGTTTTTCAGGAGTCAGGCCGTCAAATTGAAAACCTTGACAGCTTATCCCTTATCTGAGACACAAATTGTGCGAATAATTCACCATAATCTACCGAGGCATATAGAACAGATCTTGATTGCTGCTGACAGACATACCATAGAAAAGGTAGTAGAAGTTTTAGATTCGTTAGAGACCAGCGATAGGAATATTGAGAATAGAATTAGGGTAAGTAGAGACACCCATCCGATGGTGAGTAATATCAATTTCACAAATAGGTCACATATGGGAAGGAGAAAGTTAGTTAGAGAAAAAGGATATTATAGGACAAATCCTTATGGTAGACAGAATAGCCACCTCAGTAGGCCAACAGTCAAGAGTAGAATTCTGAATGAGAATCAGCCTTCTACTAGTGGTATCCCAACAATACCAAAAAAAAATATAAAAGGTAGTAAAAGTAGCGGGGCATTAAATTAAAAAGGACTTCGCAGGAATGTTCTTCACTTCGGGGCCCTATTTTTAAACATATGGGGAACAGCATAATGTAGAACATGACCAAGCACTGGGCAGAATTAACCTTAAAAAGATGGGTGATAAACGCACTCGTTATTCCAAAACCAGTCCACATCCTTTTAAAGTCCATGATTTTGTTTTAATTAGAACTCCCCATGTGAGTATTCTCCGGAAGCATATGTTTAAAAAATTCATGTATCTTTATGAAAGCCCCTATGAAATTTTGAAACAAGTGGGTGAGAATGCCTTTTTAGTCTCAACCCCAGATGGAACAAGAGGTACCTATAATGCCCGAAGCTTACTACCATATCCCAAGCAAAATTAAATCTTTTAAACTGTATTTATTGACATAAGAAAGAAGTAGGTTATAAACTTAGTAATACCATAAGAAGTGTTAAAAAATGCATATATTATTTTATTTTTTATTTATTATAACGGAGGGAGAATTGTAACCTAGTGTTATTGACACTTGGTTTACTTGGCATTATGTCTGCAGGAAAACAATGCTATTCTTTAAAGAAATAAAAAGATAAAATAACAATAGTAAAAAAAATTGATTAATAAAGTATGCTATTCACTCACTTTGGCATGTTTTGGGTGAATAACTAATAGATGTAATAACTCAATGTCATTTTTAAAGAGAAGACATGAATAATTTAATTAAGATATTAATAATTAGAGCAAATTAATATGGTATAAAAGCTAAACAGTATTTGATTTGGATGGGTAGAGGGGAGAATGGATGAGTGTCTTATCATAAAGCGCAATAACTTCTGGTAATTTTTTTTTTGTAAAAAAAAATGTTTAAAGAATTATACATCACTGATTGTTAATTTAATGTATTTATTATTTTTTTTATATTGTCAAATTACTTTGTAATCCAGGTAAATAATACTAAAACTATATGATTGTAATAGGTTTTTTCTTTCTTTTGTTTATGTTATAATCAAATGATTATTTTTCTGGAAGAGGTCGCTAAAAAAAAATAAAAAATGAAACAACCAATTGCATAATCAAGTTCATTTTTTTTTGGAAAAAGATAGTCTGCTTTTAGTTTTCAAGGAAGGAACAGTGCTGAAATTTGGTAACTCAATTTTTTCATTTTAATTTGCAGAAATAAATGTAATCAAAGTAAAATTTTAATAATATAATGTGTGGCTAAAATTTTTTGATAAGATATCCTGATTTTCTTTGCCATCTACCTATTTAAAGACCTTTTATACTTAAAAATTTATTGTCTCGCGCTAAAGTTCAAAAATGACAGAATTAACTAAAAGATTCACGAAAAATTATATTATATCTAAATTAAGGAAAAGAAGCGATTTCCAAGAAAAGATTAATTATTTATTAACTTTATGTCATTTATTGATATTTTCTTGGTATAAAAAAAAAAGTAATAATTGAAAGAAATATTTTGAAACCAAGGAAAATCAACTAGAAACATTTTCGCGCTCTTTCTCAATATTGTCTGCCTGTACAAGTAATGTAGTTACATACGTTAAAATATGTTTTATTCATCAAGAATTGTCTAAAAATAATAATAATCATCATAATATTAAACTATACACTTGTATATTTTTTTAAAAAAAAAAAAGAAAATAAATGAAAGACTTTCTTGAAGTAAATGTAAGAAAAGAATTATATACATGCATTCTTACGGAGAAGTTACTGTTAGAAATTATAGTTCCTAGAGTATGAACAAAACCCAAATATCTTAGTGACTTAATCATAAAATTAAATGATATATTATATTATACATCAGTTGGAATTATTAAAACTTCCTGTACACGTAAATTGACTGCAGTTATTATCATAATAATCTCTCGGAAAATTGTGCATTTTCGTCCATAAGTAAGCTAGCGAATAAGTATACGTATCATCAATAAAAAAAAAAATTGTGTATGTTTATCGTCTATAGTCAAATATTCGTCTATGTTAGAATTCTATTTTTTTTTCTTGGATCCCAAAATTGTAGTAGTTTAATTCAAGTGAGAATTAACTCTTTGCCCGCCTCTTATGAGGCTCCTTGTCGACATCTGACATCACTCTAACTCAGCCAGTTTTTATACGAAAATATTCATTAAACACATATTGAATTCGTTTTTAAAAGCTCTGTAAGATGGTGCCATCTTCCGATTTATTTTACAAGTAAAAAATAGAAAAAAACGCATTTAAACCTAAACAAAGAAGGAACATTATTTGTGATTGGTTCTTAGCATGCTCTCAGCTGAAAAAGACATTCTGATTGGCTGGAAAGAACAAAGAAACTGCCTGATCAAAGAAAATAAAGAAAAACGCTGAGATTTTCATTTCGAATACAATTTAATATTATTATAAAAGAATATTTTGAAAAATTAAAATTATTTCAGAGAGAATAATAAAAAAACAAAATTATTTTCGAAAAATATTGAAGATTTAAGTAAAAATATTGAAGATGTAGTAAAAAGAAATATTTACTTTTCTATAACGTAAAAGTCGATCTTTTTGTTTATATTATAGCTTTTATGTTGCCGATATTGAATATTTTAAATAACTAAATAGCAATTTATTTTTGAAAGAACTTTCGTTCTCTTCATAACCTGAAAAATTAATAATATAATTTTTATAAACGTATCTGAGTTGAATTTAATATTATAGGCGAATATGTTTTAACAATAGGCTTTGTCTTCAGTTTGTGAGTTGGCCAATTAAAAGATTTGATTTTTATCTGATACAACCAATGATAACATTAGCGGTTAAAAGGTTAATCTTCAGTTCTGCTATATTTTTCCTTTACCTAATTTATTAGAAGCGTGAAATAAAAGAAAACTTTTCATTAAGGAAAAAAGATAAATAAAATGCATTTATTGTTTTTAAAAATGCATTGTAAAATATGACTGGATAAAGCTCTTCACCTGGACAAATTGCTCACAGAAAAACATTTTTCTAATGAGATAATAGGCATTTGTTAATTAATGATTTTTTAAACTAATTTGTAAAATTATATGTTTTTTTTGTTTTGTTATATCAACATAGGTTAAAGTCTGTATGGTCAAGTAACATTTTAATAACCTTGTAATGACAAAGGTATGTCTTAATATAATTATTCTGGGTTAAGTTTATATTTAACGCAAAAAAAAAAATCTATAAAATATGTTTTAATTATTACATGCAATTGTAGATATAAACTTTGTATGTTAGATGCATAAAAGAAAAATGTTTAGATATTTAATGGGTAAATTAAATATTGAAAATTATCAGAAGTAACTAAAAAAAAATGCTATAACAAGATATTTCTTGTTTAAAGTTTGAAACAAATTTATACTATATTAATTGAGGAACTTATTCCCAATTATTCTTTAATAACACATCCACTTTATTTGGTTTAAGATAGTATGCTACCAACTATTTTGAATGTTCCTTTATTAAAATTAAAATTATTATACTTTTATTCTATGATGTCCATTGATTACAGATGTTGATCAAAGTATACCCGGTAACATAAGTTTATTATGATTAGTGTATTTACTTATCCTGCCCAGATATAGCATTGGTATATGCTTAATATTCGCATAGGTAATAATTATAATGTATTTATTTTGTGGGATGAAAAATGATCTCCCCAAAAGCTTTGTTTTCCATGAGAGGAAGATTTTAAATATAATGTTCGGGTATGCTTATAGCCCAAGTGATCGATTCTCATAGATAGGACGATCAAGAATTTATCTAGCATTTAGTATGCTTCATTCGTTTAAATCCCAGGAGAGGATTGTATTTGGTGTGTGTTCGTTGTATGCCCAAGTAAGAGGCAAGAAACCACCAAAATATTTTAATGTAGTAGATTACTTTACAAACCTTCATGGTTATTCCATATTCCTCATGCGAAAATAAAGATAGCTCCACCATGGAGAGTGTTGATTATTGTGCTTAATTTTGAAAGTTCGGGCAAAAGAAAGGTTATATTGGAGGGGTTAGTTCCTCAAGATCCACTTTAGTATAAATAGTGTGTTAGTAACTAGGGTCGATATCTGTATTGTGCTGCTAAATATTGCTAGTATTTGACAAGTAAATCAATGCAGAAAGTAATTAAAATTGCATAATTTAAAACGCTTATTTACTGAAGGAATATTCAAATGCAATATTTAATTCTGGTTATTAATTAAATAATACTCATATTTCAAAAGTATATGTATGAATAAAATTTATATCATAACTTAAGTTAGCATTAAGTTAAATGTAAGATGGTAATTGGAACTTCTGATAGCTGGCCTATAATTAGAATAGGTTATCCCATTAAAGACCATAAATAAAGTAAATGTATTAGAAATAAATTTAATATTTTGTATTACTATGGGATTATTGAATAAATGTTCATATATATATTTTTTTGATAATAATAAATTATAGTCTTGTTAAAATTTGTTGTAGATACATTTTTTTTTATATGCTAAATATAAGTGTTTGCACAATATTTGCAAAACCTTTTCTTGAGTCCGAAATCATTCCAAATTCTTAAAACTTAATATACCAGAATGTAATGGAACGTATATGAGGCAGCCCACGATTGGGCAAGCCAAATGTAATGGAAACTATATGGTAGCTTACAATTGGATAAGCTAAATATAATGGAACGTCTATTAGGTATTCCATTAAAATTAAAGAATGAAAAAAAACAAAATTATTCCAGTTATATTTAAATAAATTGTTTAAATGCCCTTCCAGCTAGCTATACATAAAACAAATCTAAAATTATGCAAAGCAATGAGATCTATCTTTATAATTTATTTTTAAGGTTGATGTGACTGACTAATCAAATATATATATTAGAAACAATAAGACTTTTACTAAATTCAAATATACACATCTAACTATGTAAATTTATATACCTCTAAATATATAAATGAATAATAATATGTGTAAGTGACCTACAAACCAAATAATAAATGAAATATAAAATTATCTTTTATTATTTATAAATTCAATTAATTTCATAATAACTTTGGCATTAAAAGAAAATAAGAATAATATAGTATCGCTCTTCTAAATAATTACAAAGGCATTATTTATAAAAAACAAATAGTACATCCTTTATTTTATGTTATAGTTCAACTTTAAATAATATTGATGTTTTAAATATAAATACAAAGAATAACTATATGTATATACTTGTAATAAGTATATATAGATTAAATATATAAAGACATATTTTTGCCTAACCATTATAATATATAAATATAACAATTCATATATAACTTCAACCTATAAATTACATTTTAAGATTTTTAAATTATTTAAGATAATTATCTGAACATCTGTTATACGTCTAATATTATTGTAAAACAAGATGCTTAAATTGACCACTTATAAAATGTTGTATTTTATAATAAAAAAAAATAAAAGTAAATAAAAAAAAATATATCAATCTCAAAAATATATTTATATATTACTCATACATATATATAAAATTATTAAATACCTTTTTAAAGTTCATTTAGCTAATTTTCCTTTCCAAAAAGTTAATTTATTCCATGAGTTCTTTTATCCGTTTACTTTTGATTATTAGAATGCATTCTATTGAAAGGCGAAGAAATTATTATATTTAAGAAAATTGTTAATCCTTAGATATATGCATATTTTATCCGTTTTAAAATTTCCTTCCCTTTTAAAAAATAAATAAACCAATTAAAATGTTAAATCCAGCATGTTAATTCCAATTACTTCCAAATTATGATTAAATTGATGATTATACATTTAAGATAGCTATATCTAGTTTCAACTCCAGACGCGACGAAATTTATACATTGAATTTTTTTAGTTGTTCCATTGAAAATTGCCTTGGAATAAATGAATGTGATGACGCAGCTCCTAGCTGCGATATATTTTTCTTAGCAAGCCATAATTTATGTATTTACCATAAGATATATATGTTATTTCAGTATTTTGAAGAATAGTAAATTTTATAGAACTAAAGTACAACAAAATCTTTATTTTTCAGTTGTTTGTTCTATATCTATTTCAATAATAATAATTGATAATGGCTTCCTTATTGTTGTTGCTATCATTCCATGCGCCAGCAGATACTATTTTAAAACTCATGTTATATATGTTCTCTTTTAAAACAATTAACATTAAAATAAAAATAAAATATCAAGTATATATATATATATAAAATATTAAATTGAAAATTTGACATCTTTAAAAATATACATAAGTAATTATTTATTGCATTTAATAATCATTATAAATAAAATAATTTTTTTTATAATCAATAATTTATATGTCCTTATTTATTTCAATAATTAAATGTTTATAACGATGTACTATCAATATATATAAATAAAATAATAACTTCAAATAATAATTATATTTAATAAACATAAAAGAAAAATTTAAATATTTCATATGTAAACATCAACTTAAAGAGATTTTTTTTTTAATAACAAATAACAAATTTTTAAAATATAATATCGACTTATCGATATTTACAATACCATCTAATCCACCGAAAAAAAAAATGTCTTTGTAAATAACTAATTGATTAAGAAATATCGAAAAACTTCTCAAATTTGAGTTTAATTTTGGCTTTGCCAATTTCTTTTTCTTTATCAATAATCTTTCTACCAATATTTAAATTGAATACTTTTTTATTTTTCTCAAATTTTAATAAGATATATCTTACGAACTTTGTCCTACTGGTATACTTGTAAAATAGATCTTTTCTATTGCAGTTATGGTACAAATTATCACTCAAATATTCATTTTCTAATATATATATAAATATGCTTTCTTTGTACCACACAAAATTACCATGATACTGTTCTTGATATTGACTTTGATAAACACATTCTGTTCTTTCTAGTAATTTTTGAGAGTTAATTTTAATCTTTTCTAGAGAACTTAATTCAACTTCTAAAGTTTGAACACTTTCATTCATTTTATTATAATGCATTTTTATCTCTCCTAACTCTAGAGCATTAATGTCTAACCATTGAAAACCTAACTGTCCAATTTCTAAATTGTCAACAGTGTCCTTTAATCTTTTACAACTTAATTCTTCATTTTTAAAATTTTTTCCATTTACTAAATCTATCAATGGTTTATCTTTTTCCTTATCATCTATCAACTCAACAGACGGTATATTTGCTTCTAGTTCTTTAGTAACCAATTCAATAGATTCCTTTTGAATCTCTATTTCATAATTTTTACAAGTTTCAATTTCATTATTATTTATATATTCTGAAAGGGGTCTTAATTTTTCTTGAATTTGATCTAATTTAACATCTATTTCTTGTATACGATTAGAAGTAACTTCATTTACTACATTAATACGTTCATTTATATCTTGTAATTTATTAATATCAATCAACTGTTCCTCTTGCTGCAATCCCACAGCAATTTTAACTTCAGCAGAGATAGTCGTATATAGGTTTTTAAATGAAGATTCATTATCAATTTTCAATGCTTGGAACTTATCCCATAATACTTTATTATCATTAATAATCTTTTTCTTAAATTCCCCTTATTCTTTCTTAGATTCTTCTAATCTGGCCATAATTCCTTGATTTTCTTCCTTCATTTCATTATTTATTTCTTCAATTTTTGCTTTTAAAGAATTAGCTTCAACTATTGTCTCTTCTCTATATTTTTCCATCTTTTCATCAAATTTTATTTCTACTCTTCTAACACTATTATCTACCAGAGCTTTTAATTCATTAGAATTGGTTTTCATCTCAGCTCTAAGTTCTTGTAATTCATTAGAGTTAGTTTTTAAACCAATCTCTAGTTTCTGGGAAAGTTCATCAGAATTTGTTTTTAAACTAGTCTCTAGTTTATCATATTTGGTATTTAACTCAGCTCTAAAATTTTCCATAAATTCTCTTAAATCAAAATCACCACTAACTGACATTTCACTACTGTTATCCATTATTACTAGAACTATAATATTATATACTAAAAAAAAAAAAAAATCTAATATATATATATATATTTATTTCTATATAGTAATTATCACAGATCAAGGGCTCACCATCTCCAATCATTATTCCAACAAGCAATTATTTAACTAAAAAAAAATACAAGCCTTTTTAATCTTATAATACATAATAGCTATCTGACAATCTAAATTTTGCTTATTTGAACTCATGTTTAAAAGTCATTTATAATGAAAATATAATATTACTATACTTGTTTTCAAACCTTAATTAATAATCAATGTAATAAATTATTTGTTACAAACAATAATCAATTAATCTAGTCCCTAAGTTTGGTGTTATATATTTAAGTTATATACTTATCTATTCCTCCAAAGATCCGATAGATACTGACAACCAAAAGATTGATTAGCACTTCACAACTTTGATGTAGATAAAAGAATTCAATCATTACTCCCAAAGCATACAATGTTTCATGAACACTTAGATGATTATCACATTTCATTCTATCCAATCTACTACAACCCATAATAATTTTCTGAAAACACTATTACACTACCCTGCTTATATTTAAGTCTTAGGGGCTATTATTTATAAAATATTTCCTTGCTCATCTTTAGGAGACTTAGAGGCAAATATTATACATACATCAAAATAATTATACCTTACTCTCTTTGGAGTTTTAAAGATAAAATCATGGCAGGACCGCTGTTAACTGCTTCATGATAAATAATAATAATAATAAACATCAAAATTTGGGTTGGAGCAATGAATGAGATCAATCAATACAAGTGACATGAATGCATTACATCCCTAAGACAACGACAAAAATTCCCCATCCAACATCAATACTTACAACAGAACCAACCAAACTCCAACAATCAAATATCCCATCCAACCTTTAAAATTATAGATTTTCTACAACATAAACTTTCCAAATATGGACAAAATTATTATGTCATACTTTAACACCATCATTAAAAAATAATACAATAACATTAACCATCACCATCTAAACATAAGGCTAAAATATTTCCATTTATATAAAAAAAAATTAAACACACAAAAATGCTTCTCTTTCTTTAAACTATATATCTCATATCAATATATATACTACACATCTCTCAGGTATGTGGGGTATTTCAAGCCCTAATTAGCTTATTTCGTGCCCCACGTTGGGCGCTAAATGTAATGGAACGTATGGCAAGCCAAATGTAATGGAAACTATATGGTAGCTTACAATTGGATAAGCAAAATATAATGGAACGTCTATTAGGTATTCCATTAAAATTAAAGAATGAAGAAAAACAAAATTATTCCAGTTATATTTAAATAAATTGTTTAAATGCCCTTCCAGCTAGCTATACATAAAACAAATCTAAAATTATGCAAAGCAATGAGATCTATCTTTATAATTTATTTTTAAGGTTGATGTGACTGACTAATCAAATATATATATTAGAAACAATAAGACTTTTACTAAATTCAAATATACACATCTAACTATGTAAATTTATGTACCTCTAAATATATAAATGAATAATAATATGTGTAAGTGACCTACAAACCAAATAATAAATGAAATATGAAATTATCTTTTATTATTTATAAATTCAATTAATTTCATAATAACTTTGGCATTAAAAGAAAATAAGAATAATATAGTATCGCTCTTCTAAATAATTACAAAGGCATTATTTATAAAAACAAATAGTACATCCTTTATTTTATGTTATAGTTCAACTTTAAATAATATTGATGTTTTAAATATAAATACAAAGAATAACTATATGTATATACTTGTAATAAGTATATATAGATTAAATATATAAAGACATATTTTTGCCTAACCATTATAATATATAAATATAACAATTCATATATAACTTCAACCTATAAATTACATTTTAAGATTTTTAAATTATTTAAGATAATTATCTGAACATCTGTTATACATCTAATATTATTGTAAAACAAGATGCTTAAATTGACCACTTATAAAATGTTGTATTTTATAATAAAAAATAAATAAAAGTAAATAAAAAAAAAATATCAATCTCAAAAATATATTTATATATTACTCATACATATATATAAAATTATTAAATACCTTTTTAAAGTTCATTTAGCTAATTTTCCTTTCCAAAAAGTTAATTTATTCCATGAGTTCTTTTATCCGTTTACTTTTGATTATTAGAATGCATTCTATTGAAAGGCGAAGAAATTATTATATTAAAGAAAATTGTTAATCCTTAGATATATGCATATTTTATCCGTTTTAAAATTTCCTTCCCTTTTAAAAAATAAATAAACCAATTAAAATGTTAAATCCAGCATGTTAATTCCAATTACTTCCAAATTATGATTAAATTGATGATTATACATTTAAGATAGCTATATCTAGTTTCAACTCCAGACGCGACGAAATTTATACATTGAATTTTTTTAGTTGTTCCATTGAAAATTGCCTTGGAATAAATGAATGTGATGACGCAGCTCCTAGCTGCGATATATTTTTCTTAGCAGGCCATAATTTATGTATTTACCATAAGATATATATGTTATTTCAGTATTTTGAAGAATAGTAAATTTTATAGAACTAAAGTACAACAAAATCTTTATTTTTCAGTTGTTTGTTCTATATCTATTTCAATAATAATCCTTGATAATGGCTTCTTTTGTTGTTGCTATCATTCCATGCGCCAGCAGATACTATTTTAAAACTCATGTTATATATGTTCTCTTTTAAAACAATTAACATTAAAATAAAAATAAAATATCAAGTATATATATATATATATAATATTAAATTGAAAATTTGACATCTTTAAAAATATACATAAATAATTATTTATTGCATTTAATAATCATTATAAATAAAATAATTTTTTTTATAATCAATAATTTATATGTCCTTATTTATTTCAATAATTAAATGTTTATAACGATGTACTATCAATATATATAAATAAAATAATAACTTCAAATAATAATTATATTTAATAAACATAAAAGAAAAATTTAAATATTTCATATGTAAACATCAACTTAAAGAGATTTTTTTTTTAATAACAAATAACAAATTTTTAAAATATAATATCGACTTATCGATATTTACAATACCAGATAAATAAAGTTAAGCAGATCGGAATATGTCATTATATTTAGTTTAATGATAATTCTTTATGGAGTTGAAAATTTCAGACTAAACATTTTTTTTTGTGTGTGTAAAAATGAATTTATACCCAAACCATTAACTTTGACAGCACATTATTCCATTCACATTTAGTTAAATTGTCTAATTATAAATTTTATTAAACGCTCACTATTATTTCAGTAATAGTTTTAACAAGGCTGTAAACCTTAGCATTGAGCGTCTGAAAAAATCGTCACTAGGGACCTACAGAGGTCCCTAGTGACGATTTTTTCAGACACTCATTGCTAAGGTTTACAGCCTTGTTAAAACTATTACTTAAATTGTCTAAGTAATAAATCTTAGTTAAATTATTGTGTTGCCATGGATGATGGAAGGACACAAAAAGCACCCTTGTCTTTTTATTATTCTGACTAAGATTCTGGATAAAAAGGGCTGTATTATTCAAAATTGTATGTCATTATTGAATATAATTATCATCTCTTTAGATAATATAGGAGTTGATATGAGAGATGAAGACACATTGAATTTAAGTAAAGTAAATGTTTCCTATAGCCGATCAGAATGCTGGTCATATGTGACAACACAATACAGTCGAGCATTTTCTTAAATTAAACAATGAACCCTGAAATTAGTATTGTCATTATAATTATTCTTTAAATTAATAAGTGATCAATTATTGTTATTATTACAATCGTGGCATAGCTTAAGAGAATTGTATGTACAATTGTATTATATGAAGAGTATTTTAGATCATATTGAAAAAATAATAGCTATGTTGCTTTTATTTTTGGTTGTCTTAACCACAACCAGAAAAATTAGTGTCACAAGTGCGGATAAACCAACTAAACTACCTAAATATTGGGTTAGAAACGAAACTAATTGTTAAAAAGATGGATTAGAAATAATATAAATTTAATAACTAAATTTAGAACCAAATAACCAGTAATAATAACTAAAGGTTGGAAATAAGGATAGAATTGCTTAAATTTCTAATTATTGGGTTAGAATATATATATATATATATATATATATATAGATATATATATATATATATATATATATATATATCATCTTTAATTGTATAAAGAAGTAAAAAAAATACTACTTTTGACCTTCCCATCTGACTGACTTTTGACAACATATAGGAAATTAAGAGATAAGACATTTTAATACTATCTCATAGTAAGCAAAACAAAATGATAGTTTTTTTTTCATTTATAATTAATTAAGCTTACTTTTGTATTGATTTTATAAATCAATGATTTATAATCATTAATTTATCTAGACAACAAAGATTATTTTTTTGTTGTTATGTATGTATACATATTTTAAATTAGTCAGCTAAATTCACAATCACATATACATATTATAATTTTACATATTCCTTGTTGTAAATAATTGGTCAAGTATATGAACTTCTACCATTGGGTTTAGGGCAATGGTTTTATTTTTATTAATATCATTATAGATATTGATATGGCAGAGATTCATCCTTGACAAAATAAATTATATGTATCAGATTTAATTGTTATTCATATTTTATATTTTTTTGTTAGTCAATAAATGTTTATATAATTTGTTGTTTTAATCTGGTCTCTAACTCATCATTATTTCAATATCCACCATCAGCTTTATTGTTCTTCATTATTCACATACCCTTTATAACCATTATTATCTTATTTAGTTTTACACCTATTAATATTATTACTATGATAGAGGAAATACATATACATATTTAAATCATTTATTATAACTTTTAATACATATATACTTATACAGCACATACATATTTTTTATATATCTAATGCTTAATTGATTTTTGGTAATTAATTATCACCTATATAGAGGAGCAATAATTACTATTAGTGTGATCTCCTTCCCTGATAAGAGAGCTTATACAATTACTCCCTGAGTTTGAATACTCTGGTATACCGTGGCTAGAAATGGGTGAGAATTGGATAAACTGACCCAAATTGTATCTAGGTTAATAAAAATAGGTAGAGCTAGTCTATTGGAAGTAGGTTCAATCATAGATTATGTATTCCATCGCAAAATCACTTGCATCCTATCCGAAGATCCAAAGTCCGACCATCGTAAGATGCGCTCCCCCTATCTCTTCTGGAATCTACCAGCCCATTACAATATATATATATATACTAAATACTGTAATGAACCAGGAAAAGTATTGTATGTCAACCAACAATAAAACATGTTAAAAAGCATAATAAAGTTTGCATCAATAAGAAACATACAGACAATGAAAATAGCATTAATTCTCTAAAGTAAATTTGACACATTAAATTATAGACAAAATGTAATAAAGATATAAAATGAGTGTATCCCTGCTTATATGGAAAACTCCGTATAATAAAACAATTTGGTTATTATGAGTAAATATTATTATTTTTATTGAAAGTTATTTTGTCTGTTACACATAATTTCTTACATTTATTCCAATATAGTAAAATTAAATTATCAAGACTTTATTGCAATAAAATAACGATGTAATAGCGCTTATGATTATCTTTTGCAGAATTTTCGATCTATCTTATTTGGCTAAATTGTAGTTTTATAGCAAGAGAAAACTTTCACAAAATGATTTTTTATTGTATTTTATCCGCAATAATACATTTTAAATAGCTGGTGATGACTTCAGTATTTCAAATTATTTTGAGATTGTTTGTTAGTACTTAAAACTAATATTAATTCCAGCATTTCACCTTATTTATTAAGAAGCAGATATTTATTCATTTATGGTTATATGTGAATATTATTGTTTTTTTTTATCAGGATTTCCATTAAATATCTTTAATAAATGTGAGTTAAACTTTTATTTTATTTTTATTTTTCATTTATCAATACAGTAAACGTTTTTTCAATTTTCATTTTTAATGACGAAGCAAGTTATCATTTTGAAAGATATGTCAGATGATATAAAAAAAAATTCAAAGTAAAGTTAGAGATCCTAAATCAGTAAACTTTCCTATTCATTTGAAATAACTGAAACACAGGCTTGTTATATACCTGTGGCTATATATATGTAATACAGGGTATATGAGCACAGACTTTCACACCACCCACCTCTCTCCACTCTATCTAATAACACTGATACACCTAAACACATATATGCTGAAAAGATAAATAATCACCAATATACGTATTTCATGCTAAACCAGCAATCATCAGTTGGTCCAGACTATCATCTTTACACTCATATATAGTATAAGTGCTCAGATATATATTAAGATAGACTATCCTCATAGTTTAATGGACAGGCTTCAATCCACTCCACCCTCCAACTCTTCAACCGTCCAACCAATTGAAAATCTGATGATGGAATGCTCAAAGGCCACCCTGAGGCCGAGATTATTGTCACACCCATGTTGACCTAAGGTCAATCTGAACCCCACATGTACAGGACATAATTCATTTAATACATATGCAAGGATGGGAAGACATCTCTATAATGTAATAACTGAAACACAGGCTTGTTATATACCTGTGGCTATATATATGTAATATAGGGTATATGAGCACAGACTTTCACACCACCCACATCTCTCCACTCTATCTAATAACACTGACACACCTAAACACATATATGCTGAAAAGATAAATAATCACCAATATACATATTTCATGCTAAACCAGCAATCAATCAGTTGGTCCAGACTATCATCTTTACACACATATATAGTATAAGTGCTCAGATATATATTAAGATAGACTATCCTCATAGTTTAATGGACAGGCTTCAATCCACTCCACACTCCAACATATATAGTATAAGTGATCAGATACATATTACGATAGACTATCCTCATAGTTTAATGGACAGGCTTCAATGCACTCCACACTCCACATCTTCAAACGTCCATCCAATTGAAAATCTGATGATGGAATGTTCAAAGGCCACCCTGAGGCCGAGATTATTGTCACACCCATGTTGACCTAAGGTCAATCTGAACCCCACATGTACAGGACATAATCCATTTAATACATATGCAAGGATCGGCAGACATCTCAATAATGTAATAATTGAAACACAGGCTTGTTATATACCTGTGACTATATATATGTAATATAGGGTATATGAGCACATACTTTCACACCACCCACCTCTCTCCACTCTATCTAATAACACTGACACACCTAAACACATATATGCTGAAAAGATAAATAATCACCAGTATACATATTTCATGCTAAACCAGCAATCATCAGTTGGTCCAAACTATCATATTTACACACATATATAGTATAAGTGCTCATATATATATTAAGATAGACTATCCTCATAGTTTAATGGACAGCCTTCAATCCACTCCACACTCCAACTCTTCAACCATCCATCCAATTGAAAATCTGATGATGGAATCTCGGCCTCAGGGTGGCCTTTGAGCATTCCATCATCAGATTTTTTCAATTGGATGGACGGTTGAAGAGTTGGAGTGTGGAGTGGATTGAAGCCTGTCCATTAAACTATGAGGATAGTCTATCTCAATATATATCTGAGCACTTATACTGTATATGTGTGTAAAGATGATAGTCTGGACCAACTGATGATTGCTGGTTTAGCATGAAATACGTATATTGGTGATTATTTATCTTTTCAGCATATATGTGTTTAGGTTTGTCAGTGTTATTAGATAGAGTGGAGAGAGGTGGGTGGTGTGAAAGTCTGTACTCATATACCCTATATTACATATATATAGCCACAGGTATATAACAAGCCTGTGTTTCAATTATTACATTATAGAGATTTCTGCCCATTCTTGCATATGTATTAAATGGATTATGTCCTGTACATGTGGGTTTCAGATTGACCTTAGGTCAACATGGGTGTGACAATAATCTCGGTCTCAGGGTGGCCTTTGAGCATTCCATCATCAGATTTTCAATTGGATGGATGGTTAAAGAGTTGGAGTGTGGAGTGGATTGAAGCCTGTCCATTAAACTATGAGGATAGTCTATCTTAATATACATCTGAGCACTTATAGTATATATGTGTGTAAAGATGATAGTCTGGACCAACTGATGATTGCTGGTTTAGCATGAAATACGTATATTGGTGATTATTTATCTTTTCAGCATATATGTGTTTAGGTGTGTCAGTGTTATTAGATAGAGTGGAGAGAGGTGGGTGATGTGAAAGTCTGTGCTCATATACCCTTTATTCATTTGAAGTAACTTTTACTTTGTTCAATTTGAATTTAAAAAGTTCTGTCCAAATTATTTTTAATTAGAGTTTTATTATATACTTGATAAGGGCAAAGGTATTTCATATTTCTCTATACAAAATGCACAAAACATTTTTTTTCTTTTTCCTCCTCCTTGCCATTATATATAATTCACACATAACTACTAAATGTATATAATAACTAAAATATGTGAAATAAAATATTATGCTTACAATATCTTGTCCAATTTGAAGTTTGAAGTTTCTGTTTATGAAATACTTATTTTCTAATATGGTTCCCATTTTTCTCTAAGTGTAAAACATTGGCAAATGTTGATCGATGGTTACAGTTCTAATGCATACAATGAATTAAAAAAATGATTTATTCCATGATTTAATAAATACAATATATCTTAGTTTTGATCAATTTAAATCCAGTGTTATCCGTTTTTCAGCTTTTTTCTTGATTTATTTAGTTATGTAGTTTCAGATAATAATGTCCGTCTTCTAGTTTCTTTTACTAATAGTCTACCCTCTACTATTTATGTGAAGTTATTTATACCTTTTATTACATTCAATTGTGGTAGAATTAAAAATAGACCAATAATAGCACAGTGTGCATATAATTAACACTTATCCCCTATATTTATTAGTGATAATTAATCAAACTATTCAATACTAACTTAAATCATAATAATAATAATAATAATAATAATAATAATAATAATAATAATAATAATAATAATAATAATAATAATAATAATAATAATAATAATAATAATAATAATAATAATAATAATAATAATAATAATAATAATAATAATAATAATAATAATAATAATAATAATAATAATAATAATAATAATAATAATAATAATATGCCTAAGGAATTGACTGCAAATATTGATTTAGAAGTGTTTTAACTTTAGATATTTCTAGTTATTATTAATAACAACAAAGTACCAAAACATATTTATACTGTAAAAAATAATAATAACGCTATTAAATTATCATTTTAATATTATCAAAAACTAGTCCAGCTGACAAACTGCATATAAAATCTTATACACACTCTGACAAATGGCTTAGTATATGTTGATCAGTCTGAGTCCCTATCACTTTCAAGAGATTTAGTGATAAAATTTTACTTAGTTTTAGAATACATTAGAAGACATAATTCCAAAATGTGTTCTTGATTATTTAGATCATAAAGTGAAGGCGAATGTTTTAAAAAATATTTTATGGAGATACTAAACATGTAATATGTAGTGTGGAATATTGAATAGAAAGTGTTAGTCATGCTAGAGAATTAGGTAAAGTGAAAATAAAATGTAAAATAAAGAATACAAAGAACTTTAATTTAAATTTTCTTAGAAAAGTTAGTAACCCGGAAAGAGATTTAGGCAAAGCCAATATAAAAGTTAAATGTAAAAGTAAGATGAAAACTAAAGTAGATTTTATGAGAGAGGTAATTAATCATAATAAACATATGAAGAAAATTAAAGTAAAATTCAAAGAGATGAGTAGAGAGAAGCTTAAGATAAGTTATCTTAATAGAGATGTAGATTATATAAGAGATATTGGGAAAGCAAAAGTCAAATTTAAATTAATAAATGAAAAGATAGTTAATTTAAATCTTGGCAGAAAGATTGTTGATGAAGAAAAAGAAATTGGAAAGGCTAAAATCAAACTAAAGAAAGTAAACAGAAAGTTGATCAATATTATGGGTTTAGAGACATCCATAAATAAAAGGATAGAGCATAGAAAGGTAAAAACAAGACTAAAGAAGATTGAGGTAATGTCTCTTAGAGATAAACTTGTCAGAAGAAAGAAAGTAAAGAATAATCAAGAAAGGTTTAAAGTTACCTATAATATTCGCAGTTTGGTTCCATGTCCTGCAAGACATGATTAATAAAAGTCATACATATTGTTCAATATAGAATTTAGTTTTTTTTCTTACTTATTTAATGTTGCTAAAATACCATAGGAAAAAGTGTTTGTAAAAGCATTAAATGTTTTATTGTTTTATGTTTATTCGATAAACATAATTTCCTAATTGAGGAATGATGTTAATGTAAAATTTGGTGTGCTATTAATATTGATTGTTGTTTATCCAATTCATTTTTCTTTCATAAGGGGGAAGGATTGTAACCTTCCAGGTTGGCACCAGAAAGAAATGTGGGAAGGTCACATTTGTGCTAACAATGGATAGAGGTAATTAGTTGAGAAAAATGATTTGTGATATAATTTAATATGTAAAATTGAGTTTTTAAGAAAACTAAACTTAAATTGTGATGTAATTTGCTATCTAAAATTAGGAATTTAACTAAATTAAAATTTCAAATGGGTATATGGATTGGTGGAGTTTTGTGCTATATGTTTAGCGGTAGATGTTTGTGTATAGTAGAGGATTTACATGCCATAATAGGCAGATGCATAAATATATTATTAATTAGAATTTTCTTATCTATATTTTATTTATATGTTACTGATTATATATTGTCCTAGAATCTTATGTTTTAAAAATGATAAAGATTATTTGTAATAGTAAATAACATTATTAAAATTAATAATTAGTATTTACTATTTTTTATTACTATGTTATTATATTCAAATATTGTATTGTAAAATTTTTATAAATAATATTTCTGGCAAGCTTCCAAAGTTGATTGTCATAGAAACACAAAGGGCATGAGTGAGGTGAGACAAAGAGTTTCAAAACTTGAAGAAAGCATAAATTTCCAAGGGATGAAATATAAAAAAAAAAAAAAAACTTAAAAGAATCAAAAAAACTCTCTAAAAGAATTACAACAAATATAAAAAAAACATCGCAAGGATTCTAATGATATATTTGTGGAAAATTTCTATTATTTCTACTGGAGTAATAAAACTGTGAAGAGATAGACCAATAGGGCAATCAGCTCCAAACTTCTGTCAAACGATGGTTCGAGTTCACTACTTTTAAAAATACCTTGGATATCACATAAGATAAGTAATTATAATTTATTTTAAAGTATTGCCAAAAGTAAATAATATTAAAATGACAAATTTTTTTAAAGTAAAGCTATATTAATTTTTCTTGTTAAACACTAGAACCAAATGCTTAATATTCAATTCTAATCATTTTCTATCAATCTTCTGCAAATTAAAATTTAAATTGAAAAAGTTTATTGACTTAATTTTATTCTCAAGAAGATAATTTTCTACTGTATAACTTTGCTATTCACATATATATATATATGAAATAATTTCAATGCATGCAAATGTCATTTTTTAACACCCATCACGGAATTCTAGGATAAAAAGAACTCTTATCATTCTTAACAAGTTATGCTTAACAATTGGATAGACAATTTTTTTATGTTATAATTTACTATTATCTTTGAAATTAATATGTATGTTTCTTTCAACTTTCAATTTTTTTTAAAAAAAACTTAACATGTAATAATGGGATAGTGAGAAATATTTTTTTATTGATTACAATAGATGTACAAACAATTTTTTTTTCGTTGTTCTTTTAAAAGAACAAAACAATGTAACTTCTTATATATTATAATTTGATAACGTATTTTGTATGATCTAGAAATTATACTATAGGTGATTATATATATTCAAGTTTGTGCATGATGCTATAAATTATTAGTATATTATTTTATTTTTGTTTAATTGTATTTATTATGCTTAACTTTGCTAATGAAGTTTATTTAAAAAAATAAAGAATTAAAACCATGTTTGTTATAAGTTGACAGTAGAAATGGTCAGAGACGAGTAGATTATTTAAATTGGGTTTGGAGATATTAATTAACCCTCACGTATCTAAGTATAAGGATAAGTATTTGGTTAGTGTTTTTGCATGCTTGTCTTTAGTTTTGTATAGTTAGTGTTAGATTGCATACATTGATTATAACAGATATGTGTTGTTTAAATTTTTATCATATGTATAAAAGATGATTGATTTATAGCATCATACAAGTTTTATAAATAAGCTAATAAAATATATTTCAGGAATACATTATATTTACAATATAATCAAACGCACATATTTGAAAATATATGATTAACATATTAAATAGTAGTCAATTTTGATTTTACCTTAGAAGAGATGTAATTGGTTATTAAGTTGTATAAATAATATATTTTTTTAGTTATTGTTTATTTTTGATTTTATTTTAATAAATGTTATATTGAATAAATAACCCATATGAATTGCTTGATTAAATATACGTTTGATTCTCCATTTCCACACACACACATCTGGTTAACATAACATAATTATAGAAGATATAAGTTTGTCAATATAAGTCAAGTTTTATTTAATTTGTCAGGTGGTAATAAATCTCAGTATTACAAAGCTAATAATATATTTTACTTTGCTTAGAATAGGTGGTGATTTGGATAAAAAGATACCCAATCCTCATCACTGTTTATACCATAATAAATGTAATAATTGTCAGTTTTGCAACAGTTTTAATATTGAATAGATACTCTGAACATATTTAAATTAACCTTATAGTATTATTGTTTATAGATGTTTTTTTATCATCCTTGTTGGCCTCATATATAAAGACCATATCCTATAATCTCAACTGAGCTAAGCCATAGAATAATTACAATATAAAATCTTTTAAATAAGTTTAAATATAATTTACAATTATAAATTCTATTCTATTTTGCATAGAATTGGCGCCTGGGCAATTATAAATATAATAAAGTAAATAAGTGAAGAAGATGGAGATTATAGGGTGGGTTATATATATATAGAGCACATATATATATATATACCCACGCTATAATATATACGCTCTTCCGATCTCTTCAATATATATATATATATATATATATTGAAGCGGAAAATATATTTCACATATTTTTGCTTCACTGTCTGGTGATTCAAAACCTTGAATCAGAGGTTTAAATCAGCTATATGTGTGTTAAATCACTAGAGAGTGAAAGGATGCACATACAAGTTTTAAAACCCTCCTTTATTTTTTTATGTTCATAAGTTAAACATTTTTATTATAAAAGATTATTTAATAATTTTAAATCGGAAAGATTTAAATTTCCATTCCCTTGATATAATCATGTATGCATGTTGAAGATTGCAAAAATATATTATTGATAAAAAATATATTTTCGTTATTAAATATTATGTATATTTATTTTGTAGTTGCATATTATTTTATGAAGCAATACCAAAAAAAGTTCTAGAGAGTAATTAAAATAACTCAGAAACATATAAATAAAAGAATATTCTAGATTCAATTTAAAAAGGATAATTAATAAATTAAAATCCCTTAGCAAACAATATGTTAATGAAAATTTATATACCTTTTGAATCTATTTCCATTCTTGAAATAGATTAAAACAATACTCTCTAGAACTTGTCACATCATCATTGAAAATAAACAATAGATGCATTCAGGCCAGCTAATAGACATCCAGGCCATATCAAGCAGAAACAGAGAATATTCGAAAAGGTCTTACTAATATAAATAGAGCCAAAATTTTAGGCTAACTCTTTTAGTTTGCCATCTTAAACAGTGTTGCGCAATGAACCCACATCAATTTAATTTTTGAAATATGAACCCAGAGTAGAAGGACTAGATTTGCTTCCCCTTTCTTCTCCAAAAATTGTTTCTGTGCTGCTATGCTAACCTACCATCTCCACATATACACTGCCTAATTTAAATGCTGTAATAACTATCTCAAGATGCCAGACATTATTTTTCAATGCTTTGCCTTGCTTAATCATGTTTTCCTCATCTACAAAATTTACATTTTTCTATCCGTACATATATCAAGGCATCAGGAAATGGAAGGTAAATCCTAATCAAGGTGCTAATATGAAATCTTAAAAAACTTTCAATTTAAATCCTAAATCAATTATAATGTAAACTTATCTTTCTATTTAAACATAACATAATACTAATTGTAACCTTTCTATAACATAATGACTTTCTCTTTCTGTTCTAAAAATCTAATGCATGAATCTATAATTTTATATTTTTTAATGTATTTCTTTAATGGGTTTCACAATTTTTATTCTTAATACTTTAAATGAGGCAAACTTTTATTTTTAATATTATAAATTTCATATGATTTTATTTAATATGCTAATAGTTCAATTGAGTGAACCGATCCTAAATTTTCTTATATTAGATATCCTAGATATTATGGGATATTAAAGCGTAAATGTAAGCTTTCTTACCTAACTAAAAGTTTGCTCGATTGAATAATATTTTTTAAGTTATTCTATTTGCTTAGTGGCTGATTATTCGCTGCTACATTTAATATGTTATTTTATTACCATATTTACACTATTGATTTTATTTTCTAATTATTTTTCAAAGTAAACTTAATGGCCTACCTTTGCTGTTTTTTTTATTATATGGTCAATCATTTTCCCATCATGCCATCTAGTATGGTAGTTATTTATGGAATTAATTACTAGTTTGCATATTAATATTTGTTTAATGAAGGGAACAATAATCCCTCTTTTATTTGTGACATCGTAACTAATATTAAGGGTCATTTGCATACCTTTCGAGAGGGATCAAATTATTTCATATCATTATGCTAGATTCAATTAAATTATGAGAGCCTTAAAACCACATATCAGCATTATTAAGAATCTGATTTAATTTTTTAACATTAGCATTGCTTGGCTTACATAATATACAAAATTATCTCACTTTACTTTGTCTGAACTAAACCCCGGAGAAATAGGATTCTTTTACTAAATGGTATATCCATAAATGGGGCTTGGAAGTACCAGCTTCAGGATATTGTCAGATAATCATTTGGCTCTGCTTGGGTTAACACTGGAACACAGACCGAGATAATTCCTACAAGACCACTCTTTTCAAATGCTGACCTGTCACTTGTACAGGCACCTTTCATATTTTTATATTATTGCTGAAACATTCATCCTAAAATGAACACAATCTATTCTAGGGTTATGATTTAGTCAGCACTGTGATTCTCATTTAATGTTTTTATATTTTCCCGTTTTAAATCTGTAAGACATAATGCCATGATTTCTAAATCCATCTCATATTTTCGTTTATATTATAAGTTAGGTAATGTCATTTTAAAGCTTATTTAAGCTACCAGCCCTCTCATTGACACAATGCTGAGTGTGCTAATGAATAATGCAAAGTAAATTTTTTCCAGTCAGAAAAGAAAAATAATAAAATAATTAACCATTTGTTGTTTAAACATTTTAAACTCCAATGACTATTTAAGTGAATGGTGTAAATTAATAAGTATTTTCATACATGGTTTAAATGAACCATAATAAAGTGATGTAACTTACATCCCATTAATCTGTTTTAAGGTCATGTATTTTTCATAAAAATAATCATAGCATCCACGTTATATATTATGGTAAAATTGGTACCTACTGTTAGCATATTAAGCCGAATCTTTTGACTATCTGTACATTTTTTATTGTATTCACTTGCAGACTTGCATATTATATAATCATTAACTTATGTGCTATTATTATGTAATTCCTTCAATATGCAAATCAGTATTCATACTCAAGTGAAACCCATAATTCTAGTTGTGTCATATATAAATAGATTCACAACTGTTTGGTAAATTAAATATGTTTATTCATTTGTCTAATATTAATAAATTATTAACTATATAATTATTACTTAAGTCTGCTTTGCTCATGATTTGTGCATACAAATTGTTAATTAGCTTGCATTATATATAGCTGATTCCCACTTACCTTAGGCCAATTTTTAGAGTTATTAATGAATTTTATGAAAAGCCTAATTATAATTTAGAGCTATTTCATTCTGTTAGGGGCTGAGGTTCGAAGCCTAGTAGTATTATAATTCTTTGTAGATCTCTTGTTTTTCCACTGTTGCTTCAGAACAGGTATGAATAAAATTTCATTTGTTATCATCAGAAATGTTGTTTGTAATGTTATAGATCTGTAAAATAGGCAAGAGGGCAGAATTCATGATTGATCCTGACTTATGTATCTTGCACATGTTTGGATTTGAGTTACCTTTGCCTAGATGCTAGCTCTTGTTAGATGAACATACAATTCTGACCGGTAATATATATATATATATATATATATATATATATATATATGTTACAATATATATATATATATATATATATTGTAACATTGTAAAAGATGATCAGTGATCCATTGTAACATAATTAAAAGATCAATAAGATCCGATCCACGTATGAAAAATTCAAATATATTAAAATATCCAATATTCAAATAACTTAATAAACAAAAAAGAATTGTAGCTTTTTATTTTATATCAAAGAGAAAAGAATTGTAATATGCAACTTGATGAGCATAAGCTATTAAACAAAAGATCAGACTGAGTTATCAATCATATTAAGGGTCATTGGATTGAATGAAACATACTCCTGGATAGTATAATAGTAAATAAATATTAAAATAATGAGTAGGAACAAATTAAACATATTTCTATAATTAGATTTCTCCAGATATAACAATATCAATAATCAGACACAATAATGTTTTGTTTTCTAGTCATTTAAGGTGTCTGGTCTATTTCAAACCCTAGATAGGCAGCCATTGTATTTCCATTAACAAGTATAAACCATAAACAAATCATTAAAAACGAACTACTGTAGCTCAGGAAATAGCATCAAGTGGTGAGTACACTAGTAACTCAATAAAATGTTTTCTCAGGTATACAGACAGTAGATTTTATCCACTTTCATTTCTTGGTTTGATGTTAGGCATATTTAAACAAATACCAAGTGAATATGATCTAGCAGGGTGCCACTAGATTATCCTAATCTAGACACAGTTATATCTAATAACCTTTTCACATGTACCGGATTTGAATCCCTTTTTGGTACTTTATTTCTAATAAAATGGAGGATTTTGCTTTTAGAGCCATATCACTGTGTGCACAAATATTTAGGTAAACATAAAACATCTTTAAACCAAAGTGGAGTATATAAAATTCATTAGACATAAATCATTTCCCAGATCTTAACATAATAAATGTGTTTCAATATTTTTTTATAAGTTTTACTAGCTCAATTACTATTATCTTAGGCTGGAAATTCATTCATCCTTGCATGAAATAGATGATGGAATGGTGGTTATCATAATACTAAGAAATCACTAAATACTATGAAATCAATATTTATTTATGTCCTTTAAACATTTAAACAGCTCATTGATTAAAATGTGATGATGATGATGATAATGATAATGATAATGATAATGGTTTCAACCACAGCTTTAGGACTAAGCCTAAACATAAAACCTAATTCTTAAAGAAATTCATAATTATTGCTTAATTTTAGCATATTTAATCATATCTCAAATAACCAATATTCAACCATTGATGATGAATGATCACAACCAAAAAAATACTCTCAATGAAATATATACACCTCATTTAATAAAACAAATTAATATTTATTAATGCATTACTAATGTCTACATGAAAATTTATAGATAAACTAGAAAATTTATATGAATAATAATAATAATTGATTATATTGCAATCTTCCGATTAATTTCCAGTTCTTCCCTTTTTTCCATCAAAGATGTAATGTATATTAAATTGGGTAACCGATTTGTTAAAATTTTCCATCCACAAGAAAGGTATTTCTTAAAAAAATATTCACTCATTGGCACACATACTTTATAATCTAACGTGTCAAGCAGAATGATAAAAAAATGTTAATAGAAGTGAAAGAGCAAGTTTTACCAAACAAGTTTTAAAGTATATTTCTATCCCCCTCCCTTCTACACTCTGAAACTTATACTTTCTTAAGACAAAATAATTTAATATTTTAATACTGCTTATTCCTTCACATTGACTCGCAATTGCACACAGGTAGAGTATTATTATGTATGTGTGTGTTTTTATCCCCATAAAAACCAAAATATTATTTAAAACCAAAATAATAATACAAAAAAATAATTATTATACATATTAATAATATTTTATAACTGTAAATCAATAAACAATCATAATTTTGGTACATACAAAATCATTAAGGAAGCATAAGGTTATCATTAGTAAGAAATTCTTGTTTTTAATCGATCTGAATTGTCTTTAAAAGTTCTTTAAATAAATTATATCACTTTATTGCTAAAATTTTATTAAGACTGATATCATAAAGAAAATAGATATAAAAAGTCATATTACCGATTCTTTGTTTTGTGGCGAACTTCCAAGGGTCCAAACTTATCCTGTTAAATACCTATACCCCTGCAGCAACAATTTCTGTTTTACTTTGGAACTATCTCTTTCTTGAGATGTATAACTATTTGATGATGATGATTCTAATACGGTTATTTGCTTTAGTGGACAATTTGGAAATCATTATATTAACTCTTCTCTTCCTGTCAAGCATGATTCTTTTAGTGAATGAAGTACATCAGTTGCTTTCACATTTATAATTTTTTTGAGTTTAAACTCAGTTAGTGGAACAATTAATTGGACTTGATGAATTAATATTTATCAGTAGATTACTCTTTTTTCCTTCTGATTTTAAATGCAGGTAAATGTTTTCTTCTTTCTATTTAAAAACATCTTATTTCTCTCAGTCAGTTGAAAGGTGTAGAATATTAGTTTTCAGATAAGACATCTTTTCTTTCCTAAATGATGTGCTAGTTGATGATGAGTCTGGTAGACAGTCAGAAAAATATATATTTTTCCTAGCTGCCATCCTTATATTTTAAATATTCAAAGCTTGATATTAAAAAATATTTTTTTTTAAAAATAGGTTATCTTGTAGAATTAAAAATGATTGTCTGCTTTAGTTTCAATAATTTTAAAAGTCTCTATAACAAAAATAATATCAACTGATTTTCCAGAGTGCTTTTATATCTGATTTTTATTTCTATTTTTGACCAATTCGTTTTTTAGCTGGAAAGTGCAATCTTTTTTAGGAACATTAAAAAAAAATCACAAACCTAATCCTTTTTTCTCACATATATCTGTAACATCTAAAATTTGAGCTTCTTTCATTTGATCTCAAGATGAGACATTTTTAATATTAGAGTTCTCACCAAGCTTAAACTCTAAAATGACAAACAATCATTTATAAAAACAAAATTGTTACAAAATATACATTTTATTCAACAGATTTTCTCCTTTAACACAAAATTGCTGAATAAAAAAATTAATTTGACAGATTTAACCCTTCTTCTTTTTCAATATATAATAAATGTAAATTTATGTATGTAATGTACATACATACTTTATCATTTCAAATCATTCATAAACTGACATTAAAATAATCTAATGGCTAGCTTAGTAATTATAACCTTAATATTTAAAATTAAATCCTTAGCTTTTAAATCCAAATTACAATTATAGAAAAGTAAAATAGAGAAAGAATAAAATATTAAAATTCAGCAAGTGTAGGTTAGTTTTAAAGAAAGTTAAAATGTTTAATATTTGAAATATAAAACAATTAAATAGCTTACACATACATTGCATACATATGTGTAACTTTGCTTTTTAACAGAAAAATTAAATATTGAATAGTTTAAATGTGTGTATTATCTTTCTATCAACACACAAACAATTAAAGTATAAAACTATGGCTCCACTCTCTTTCTCTCTTAAGCTTTTAAAACCTGATCTTGTAGGGTTTAAACTTAGATACCCTACAGCTTCCTTTTTATATAGAAATGTGATGATGATTTTTGTTTTACATTTTCTTACATGCACATTACTATATATTTAGCTAATGACTAAATGGTAATGGCACAATATATATATACATATATATATATATATATATATATATATATATATATATATATATTATATATATATATATATATATATATATATATATATATATATATATTGAAACAGTAAGATTCGTATTTGAATCTTAAGTTTCACCTTTTTCTGTCTTCTCTCACTGACCGGTCTATCCCACCCAAATTTAAACTTTTGATATCTAGTTGTGTGTGTAACAATATTAAAAATGTATAAATATGTGTAGAATTCAACATAAACACACACACATTTTGATCTCAAATTAAAGGCAATAAATACGGATAAAGTAATATAATTTAGATTTCTTTAGCTAAATAAATCTTGTGTAATATTAATCATTTATTTTGAATTTATAAAGTTCGTATTTATTGCTTAGTTTGAATTTCATTAAATAATAATTCTAACAAAATCTGATGCAATAATTAATTAAAGTTAAAATAATTTTATTCCCTTTTGTCTTTGAAAATTTAAAAGCATCGGTCAGTGATAGATAACAAATTAATTATAGGAAAATTCCAAAAAAATGTAATTAACAAATGTAAAAAAAAACAACAAAACAAACAATAGCACAGCAGATTTCTTTCTAATTAAAACCAGCAAAAGCATTGATTATCCTGAGGGCAAGATAAAGAAAACCTAAAAATATCTCAACAGAAAAAAATTAAAAGATCAAGATAAAAAAAGAGGCCATCTTGGACTTGCTGGAGACTTTCACTTGAATTTTAGCTTTGCTTTCAAGTGGAGAGTCTAAAATATCTTAAAATAAATTGATATTGCGAAGGTATGACCGAGTAAGCACCGAGATTATTCTCCATCGGGAGATGGCCCACCATATGCCAAACTTCACCTTGCCCATTGTAAAAACACCATAATGACCTGCTGCCTGAAATAAACAAGAAAGCCGCTGCTGTTAAAATCAATAACAAAACCCATAGACAAGAAAGAAAACTGCTAATCATGAACAATCTACTATTAAACAAATGGACGAAAACATCTTATAAAACAGGTACCTGTGTGTGTATTCCAAATTATAGAGTACTCTAGTGAATAAGCTATAGCTCATCTCCTACTATTTGTCTAACTTCTAAATGTTAAAATTGTAATTTTGTGAACTAAGATTTGAGAATTAATGTAATTTGTAAATCTCTCGCATAATCTAGCTTACCTCCCTCTATCCTTCTTAGGTGTGTATTTCTCAAATCTACACTTTATTTATAAGTATCATTGAAATATTACCTTCTCATAATTGTCTTAGTTTTAAAGCTAAATCCATAATCGCTTGAACATTGAATGCGTGTCGAATTGTCATTAATATTTGCTTTATAAATAACTTAAATTTCATGTAAATCGAGACGCATTCAAAGAATCAGTTATTGTAATGTAGGTCTACTATGTCATAACAGCTGGCATGCTCGCTGTAATAAGTCCCCTTTTAGATATTTTTTTATTATTAAATTTTAATGAATAATTACGGAAATTTCATTTCTTTGAGAGTCACCCATTTTTCTTTCAGTCAACATTGATAATGGGAGGCCGAGTTTGAAATCTAGTTAAATATTACCATAATCTTTTAGATCTAATACATGTGTTATGTTTTGAAGCCACGATGGCCCGTTCCACGCCGTGAATACTTCGGATTCTATAGGGTTGAATCAAACCCAGTCGTCCTACACAAGTGAACATGATAATGTTTCCATAGGGCTTGACGACTGTCACGCAGCCAGCTGTCAAATTGCGACATGGACCACTTGTCCCTGGTTATGCTCATGTGACACCTTACCTCTTCGGGTCGAGGCAGAGACCAACCCGAAGCCCTTATAAACTTATTCACAGCATTGCAGTTTCAGTGCTGCCATTTTATATCGCCCTTCTAAAGCGTACCACGTGTTCCTTTATTTAGTTTATCATTCTCTATATCACTCTGCCTCGGCATTATCTTCGTCATCCACTTTCAAATAAATGTTCGCCCTTAGTTGTAAAATAAACATTTTATTAAATAAATGTATGTCCGCCGCCATGGATGACTTTTGCAATGCAAAGTATAGAGCCCCTACAGTACACATTAGAAATACTCACTCGGGAACCATAGGTAGCTAGATTACGCCTTCATATAAATGAATGCTCTGTATAAATAAATGTACTTTTATATATTTAGTAAAATTGCCAATTAGCTATTGAAACTCTGAATATAAAATATGATTAATAACATTAATAATGTTTTTTATTATTAAATACGTAAATAAATAATTTTAACTGTACGTCTGTAGTCAAGTTTTCATTTATTCGATGCCCATTATATATATATTTCCTCGATTATATATGTGAATTAATATTCGTTTGATTGTTGGCCAACTCGGAAACAATACCATGAATCTCGTGCATCTCCCTGACCACCGTGCCTAAAGAAGTGTTTATTATGTCGCATCAGGGGCATTGTTCCGTAGATTGTAGTGTGGAACCGAGAAACTATGTTCAAACTCGGTACCATGAGTGGCTTCGCTACTCGATGGTGCTGCTGTTCTGTGTGGTGGTCAAATTCTGCAATATGTTAACGAGATACACATGTTTTGACTGTTACATAGTTAAAATTTTTTTTTAGCGTTTGGCGCTTTCCAACGTGAGGCTTCGAGTATAAAACCCATAGATACCCTGAGCAAAAACAAGGCAGATAAAATCCTTTAGCGTTCGTTGCCGAGTTGGCTAAATGTTTTATATATATAAGAGTTTGTTTTGGATAAAAATAAAAATAACAAAAATAAATCGAGTGAAGTAATGTGGGTCAAGTGAGTGAAGGGACAGCAGGCATAATAACAAATTTAGGGAAAGCAGGGATGTGTGTGTAAGTTAAGAAGGAACAAAATACTTGGATCTAATGAAATATCTTTTATATAATAATAATAATAATCAGTAGCTAAATGAGACAGCAGAAGCTTATTATGTTTAACAATAAAATTTAGTTAGGGTAAAAATATATATGTCATAGACAGCAGTGGCTTATACGCATTACTAATAGTTCGTTATGATATATATGTTAAGTATATTAAAGGCAGCAATGTAGAGTAGGAGAGGGCAATGAAAGAGTATTATTATAGAGCCAAGATACCTGTGGGGAATAGTTAAATGCTAATAGTGTAAAATAAATAAATAAATAGTAAGAAAATGGATAAGAAAATGGAAACAGAAAATACTGATACAGAACAGCTAGATTTATCTGAGGCTTTGGAGTCGACACCCAAGTGAAGGGAAGCTCCACAACAATGCAGAGCATCAATGGACTATAATTTCAGGTTCATGGAGGAGGAGCTCAGACGGAGTATGCACGAGGTGAAGAAAATGTATGAGGAGGAAATGAGAAAAAGAAGCGATGAAGAAGCAAAAAGGAGACAGGAAGAAGAAAAGGTGAGAGTTAGAGAGTATCAGGAAATTCGAAAATTTGTCTTGAGAGAGTCAGAAATGTTAGCAAACGAATATAGAGTAACCCAAGTCAATAAAGAGGGGGGAAATATAAGGACAAAGGAGGTTAGACCCCAAATCTACTTAAGAAAGATTATTCAGATAAAAATCTTTAAGGGAGAGACAGGAGAAAATCTTCAAGCCCACTTAGAGAGCTTACAAAGTTTCTTTCAAGTGCATAAGGCAGAATCAGGGGAACAGATAGCTATTGCCAGTTACCAGTTACACGGCTATGCCAAAGACTGGTGGGATATGGTGAAATGGAAACCTAAAACTATAGAGAAGTACACAGATGCGTTAACAAAACAGTATTGGAGTGACAAGCATCAAATGGATATCTATAATATGCTCTGTCATGAAAAATATGCAGCAGTACCCCGAGAAACACATGCTCAGTTTTTCCTCCGCCAAGCAAACCGATTTAAATCTCTCACAACGTTCGCATGGGCAGATAGACATATCATTGGAATGATTCAACAAAATATGCCAGTAACTACTCAAAAGCTGATGATCATAAGTGGTATCAAAGACATTGAAGAGATGGGAGAATTTCTTGTGGTTTTAGATGACAGCCATTGGTCTGAAAGTCTAGTAGATCACGAATGGAAGCAGGAAACCAGACAATGGCAATCAGTGACTACTAGCAATCATAGTGATAAAGACAGAAACCAAATGGCAACTCGATCAAGCGGGACGTCAGTAAAAGATTACCGGTACCAGCATTCATCTTGCCAGCAGCGGAAAGTAGTGGAGATGACTAACATAACGTCAGTCATCCAGGAAGAGGATCCCACTTGGAGACTTCAGATTGGCCCTTGCCCAATTATTAATACAAGAATCGGGGCCTCAGTTGCACAAATTCTTCTTGACACAGGCAGCCAGATTTCCTGTGTTTCTAGAGAGTGGTTAACAAATTACGAAACACATGGACTCATACCCAGGCTTCCCGCTCGCCCAGTCCAAATGAAGCTGGCTGATGGGAGGATGACCACAACTGAAAACTATCAAGTCTGGTTGGAAATATTGATAGGAGAAGCCAATGCAGGGCACGCCTTCTTAGTGATAAGAGGACTAATTCAGGATGTAATAATTGGGTCCCACTTCTTAACCCAACATGAATGTATCCTGGACTATAAAAAAAATACTAACTTTTCAGCAAGAGCAGGTTAGTTTTGATACAAATAAACAAACTGAAGAAATCCAATTAAGATGTCTGGATGCCATTCCTGATGAGGATATCCAAGAAAAAATTATGGGATCATCGTTAGACAAGGTAGAGGACCAATTCCAGTTACAAAAATTACTTACGGAAAATTGTACCATATTTTCTCAGGTCCCAGGTGAAATTAGTGATTACGTCCATCGGATACGAGTAAAAGAAGAGATGCATTTCCAGACCCGCACATACCCTATCCCATTTCAGTATCAAGAAGAAGTGAATGCTCAAATTAAGCAGATGATTGACTGGGGTGTAATTGAAAAGGGGTCATCACCCTATAATAATCCGTTAATCGTAGTCAAAAAGAAAGATGGAACCATACGATTGTGTCTCGATGCTAGGACATTAAACAACATTACTATACCTGAGTGGGACATCCCACCATCCATCCAAGAAACATTCCTCAAGTTGACTGCTAAGAATATTTTCTCTACCCTTGACCTAACTGCCAGTTACTGGCAAATGGCTCTCCACCCCCAGGATCGAAAATATACCACGTTCAGATACAATGGGCAAACCCACATGTTTAAGAGAGTACCGTTTGGGCTGATAAATAGCAGGTCTGGCCTCATGAGGTGTTTAGACCAAGTATTGTCAGAAAGTTTAAAAAAATGGTATGTTATGTAGACGATGTAGTAGTTGCGTCTAGAGACATTGCAGAACACCTGGAGGATTTAAAACAATTTTTCGATGAGTGCACCCAGAAAAATATAACTGTTAATTTAAAAAAAGTTTTTTAGCATTGAGGGAAATTTCCTTTTTAGGCCATATTGTAAATGGCCAAGGAATTAGGGCTCACCCAGACAAGGTCGCAGCTATTGAAAATTTCCCTAGGCCCACGAACCGAAAACAAGTTCGATCATTTCTGGACCTTTGCAATTACTATCACAAGTTTTACCCCCATTTTGCCAAAGATACATCATCACTAGTAGAATTGATAAGGCCTCACCACCGATGGGAATGGACGAAGACCCATGAAGAAGACTTCAGTCGAATAAAAAGAAGATTTTTAGAGACTGTGATGTTACACTACCCAGATTTTACCTGTCCCTTTTATTTACAGACTGATAGCAGTCAGAAGGGATTGAGTGTGGTTCTATTTCAAGTCAACCCAGAAGGCCAACACCAAATACTATATTTTAGCAGCCGTACTCTGAAAGGAGTTGAAAAGAACCACACAGTGACGGAACAAGAGACACTAGCAATCGTGTGGTCATGCAATATGTTCAAGCAGATGTTTCTGGGTTCAGAAGTGATTATCATTACTGACCACCAGTGTCTTGAATTACTAAATAAAAGTTACCTGAACAATGACCGCCTCATCTGATGGAGTCTTTCACTGCAAAGATTTCATTATAAAGTCGTCTACTGCCCTGGGCCTGAAAATACAGTGGCCGATATATTAAGTCGACATCCTATAGAGCTGGAGCCACACAACCTCATAATAAGTGATCAGCCATTGGTAATTGCAGCAACGGTACTGGACCAGGAAATGGAACACAAGTTAAGGAACCTTCAACATTGGCAGGAGCAGCAGCCGCTATATAAAAAGCTTATCCAAATTGTACAACAACAAGGAAATCCAATACAAGGCTGCTCAACACCTCAAGGAAAGAAGCTATACCGGATAAGAAATGGGTTGCTGCAGCAGCAGATTGTGGGAGATAAAATTGACTGGAAAATCTTGGTACCACCTGACCTCAGAAACCGTCTCATCATGTATATGCATGGTTTAGTAGGGCGCTATGGCCCTAGAAAAACTGAAGAAGCTATAAGACGACAATTTCACTGGCCAAAGCTATATGATGTGATGGATACTCTCAAGAAATGTGCTATTTGTGCAAGAGATAAACCACCAAATATAAACTTTAGTGGAGTAGGTGCCTCTATCATTCCGTCCGCACCAAATGAAATACTTGCCATCGATCACTATGGCCCATTGCCATCCTACCATAGATTCCGTTACTTACTTCTAACTTATGATTTATTCTCAAAATATGCTTGGGCCTATCCTGTGATGCGAGCAGATTCCCATTGCGCAATTTGAGTGCTACAAAAGTGTCAGTTCGTCAAAACTGGAAAACCGATCACCATCCTCTCGGACCACGGATCGGCCTTTACATCTCAAGAATGGAAGACTTGGTTGAGGCAGCAGAACGTTAAACATATTCTGACCTCAATTCAAAATCCTCAGTCTAACCCATGTGAACGGGTTATGAGGGAAATAAACCAACTATTTAGCACCCATGTTCACCAAAATCACAGAAGCTGGGTAAATCAAACTGAAAAGATTTTTCAATATATCAATGGAACCATCAATGAGGCCACTGGCATGACACCAACATGTTTGCATTTTGGTAAAGCGGACTCAGTACTGATCAAGACGCCATTACCCATGGATGAACGTAAAATCAATAATGAAACTGACAGATGCATAGCACACCGCCATCTTACAGAAAGGGCAGAACGGAAATTACAAGCAGATCGGAGAAGCCAACATTTCCAGGTCGGGAACTATGTTTGGGTACGGAACTCTCAACAAAGTAACCGAGATAAAAGAGTATATAAAAAGTTCTTTCCTTTGTACCGGGGACCCTTTATAATTGATCGCACATGCGGCCCAAATGCATATTTATTAAAAGATGGAGATACCATAAAAGGGACATACAATGCCCATAATCTCAAGCCATGTAGATATTATCCACCTGACCCGGGGTTATAACAATATTGGAGCATTTCGGACGGCCATTCCGTGTATAAAATTTAGTAAAACGAACTTGATAAATATTGGTTGAATGGAAATTATATTGGTCAAATAGGGCTTTATATAGAAATTTTGTTATGTATAGTTAATTATTATTATTCGTTAAGATTTTTTTATATCTATTATGTAAATTAATATTAGTCTAGGAATTTTTTTTATATATACAATATCGGTTTAACTAATAGTAGTATAATGATTGCTAACGAGACACGGCCAAATTAGGTCATTTTAAAATTAAAGTTTAAATTCTAGATCCGGGTATATAAATTGTTCGTTGCTTCAAGTAATCTCTGCTTTCATTATTTCAATATCTGTAAAAACAATAATGATTTTTCTTTTCGTCTTTCAATTATGTAATGTAAATTTTTTTTATCTCTTCTTGCCTCCTTTCCTTAATTGTTCACGGGAAGTACGGGGAAATGAAACAGTAAGATTCGTATTCGAATCTTAAGTTTCACCTTTTTCTGTCTTCTCTCACTGACCGGTCTATCCCACCCAAATTTAAACTTTCGATATCGAGTTGTGTGTGTAACAATATTAAAAATGTATAAATATGTGCAGAATTCAACATAAACATGCACACATTTTGATCTCAAATTAAAGGCTATAAATACGGATAAAGTAATATAATTTAGATTTCTTTAGCTAAATAAATCTTGTGTAATATTAATCATTTATTTTGAATTTATAAATTTCGTATTTATTGCTTAGTTTGAATTTCATTAAATAATAATTCTAACAAAATCTGATGCAATAATTAATTAAAGTTAAAATAATTTTATTCCCTTTTGTCTTTGAAAATTTAAAAGCATCGTTCAGTGATAGATAACAAATTAATTATAGGAAAATTCCAAAAAAATGTAATTAACAAATGTAAAAAAAACAACAAAACAAACAATAGCACAGCAGATTTCTTTCTAATTAAAACCAGCAAAAGCATTGATTATCCTGAGGGCAAGATAAAGAAAACCTAAAAATATCTCAACAGAAAAAAATTAAAAGATCAAGATAAAAAAAGGAGGCCATCTTGGACTTTCTGGAGACTTTCACTTGAATTTTAGCTTTGCTCTCGAGTGGAGAGTCTAAAATATGTTAAAATAAATTTATATTGCCAAGGTATGACCGAGTAAGCACCGAGATTATTCTCCATCGAGAGATGGCCCACCATATGCCAAACTTCACCTTGCCCATCGTAAAAATACCATAATGACCTGCTGCCTGAAATAAACAAGAAAGCCGCTGCTGTTAAAATCAATAACAAAACCCAAAGACAAGAAAGAAAACTGCTAATCACGAACAATCTACTATTAAACAAATGGACGAAAACATCTTATAAAACAGGTACCTGTGTGTGTATTCCAAATTATAGACTACTCTAGTGAATAAGCTATAGCTCATCTCCTACTATTTGTCTAACTTCTAAATGTTAAAATTGTAATTTTGTGAACTAAGATTTGAGAATTAATGTAATTTGTAAATCTCTCGCATAATCTAGCTTACCTCCCTCTATCCTTCTTAGGTGTGTATTTCTCAAATCTACACTTTATTTATAAGTATCATTGAAATATTACCTTCTCATAATTGTCTTAGTTTTAAAGCTAAATCCATAATCGCTTGAACATTGAATGCATGTCGAATTGTCATTAATATTTGCTTTATAAATAACTTAAATTTCATGTAAATCGAGATGCATTCAAAGAATCAGTTATTGTAATGTAGGTCTACTATGTCGTAACAGCTGGCATGCTCACTGTAATAAGTCCCCTTTTAGATATTTTTTATTATTAAATTTTAATGAATAATTACGGAAATTTCATTTCTTTGAGAGTCACCAATTTTTCTTTCAGTCAACGTTGATAATGGGAGGCCGAGTTTGAAATTAGTTAAATATTACCATAATCTTTTAGATCTAATACATGTGTTACGTTTTGAAGCCACGATGGCCCATTCCACGCCGTGAATACTTCGGATTCTATAGGGTTGAATCAAACCCAGTCGTCCTACACAAGTGGACATGATAATGTTTCCATAGGGCTTGATGACTGTCATGCAGCCAGCTGTCAAATTGCGACACGGACCACTTGTCCCTGGTTATGCTCATGTGACACCTTACCTCTTCGGGTCGAGGCAGAGACCAACCCGTAGCCCTTATAAACTTATTCACAGCATTGCAGTTTCAGTGCTGCCATTTTATTTCACCCTTCTAAAGCGTACCACGTGTTCCTTTATTTAGTTTATCATTCTCTATATCACTCCGCCTCGGCATTATCTTCGTCATCCACTCTCAAATAAATGTTCGCCCTTAGTTGTAAAATAAACATTTTATTAAATAAATGTATGTTCGCCGCCATGGATGACTTTTGCAATGCAAAGTATAAAGCCCCTACAGTACACATTAGAAATACTCACTCGGGAACCATAGGTAACTAGATTACACCTTCATATAAATGAATGCTCTGTATAAATAAATGTACTTTTATATATTTAGTAAAATTGCCAATTAGCTATTGAAACTCTGAATATAAAATATGATTAATAACATTAATAATGTTTTTTATTATTAAATACGTAAATAAATAATTTTAACTGTACGTCTGTAGTCAAGTTTTCATTTATTCGATGCCCATTATATATATATTTCCTCGATTATATATGTAAATTAATATTCGTTTGATTGTTGGCCAACTCGGAAACAATACCATGAATCTTGTGCATCTCCCTGACCACCGTGCCTAAAAAAGTGTTTACTTATGTCGCATCAGAGGCATTGTTCCGTAGATTGTATTGTGGAACTGAGAAACTATGTTCAAACTCGGTACCATGATTGGCTTCGCTACTCGATGGTGCTGCTGTTCTGTGTGGTGGTCGAATTCTGCACTATGTTAACGAGACACACGTGTTTTGACTGTTACAAATATATATATATATATATATATATATATATATAAATGAAATAATAAATTTAATGGTTTACAAACTATTACAAACAATCCTTAAATCTGCAGAAATACTTGCGGTTAATTTCTTAAACCTACCTGAACTGTCATTAAATTCAAAATCAAAAGTGGAAGCAAACATCATCAATTCAAATTTCTCAAATCTCATATTTTAATGTTAGCAGTTTGTCAACTTATTAATGCATTTTATTACTGTTTATAAAAATTGCCTCTTTAATTTTTCTTTAACAATGGTTTCTCTCTTCATAAAAAATCAAAATAGTGATGATTTAATATCTTCTTCAGTTTTTTTTGATCACGAAAAAACATGTAAATATAAATTTAAATTTGATTTTGAAAATTTGAAAATTCTTCATGAAGAGAGAAACCATTGTAAAAGAAAAATTAAAGTGGCAATTTTTATAAACAGGAATAAAATGCATGTAATAAATCCACAAGCTGCTAACATTAAAAGAAGAGATTCATGGAATTTGAAATGATGAAGTTTCCTTCTGCTTTTGATTTTAAATTTAATGGCAGCTGAGGCAGGTTTAAGAAATTAACAGAAAGTACTTCTGTGGATTTAAGGATTGTTTGTAATAGTTTGTAAACCATTAAATTTATTATTTCAATTATAATTACAATTTTGTTTTTAATTAACAGACATTTTATTTATATATATATGAAAAACAAAAAACACAAGTTAAAAACTTGCATATGCTTGTATTTATGACTATAGATGGCGTTATACCAAAAACACCTTCAAGCGTTTGTTTACATAAACATCAGAGCGAGTATTTCACTATCTCTAACTTAATTTCCACTTTCATATCATGATTTCAAACTGTTTCTTAAACGCTCAGAGTTTGTGTTTTAGATCTAGTTTCTTAATCCTGTCCTTCACTGATGATAGCAAATAGCTTGAAATCATGATATGAAGGTGGAAATTAAGTTAGAGATAGTGAAATACTCACTCTGACATTTATGTAAACAAACGCTTGAATGTGTTTTTGGTATAATGCCATCTATAGTCATAAATACAAGCGTATGCAAGTTTTTAACTTGTGTTTTTTGTTTTTCATAAATGTACCTTTGAGGTCTTTCTTGCAATGATATATATTGCAGAGACTTCTACTACGTGGTGATGCTGAACTGATATCAGACCCATGTAGCTATCTGGCATGTGATGCTGAGTTTGAAGACATTACATGTCTAAAAGATTCACGCTTGAAAGCTGAATAGAAACTGTTTCTTAAATGCTCAGATTTTGTGTTTTAGATCTAGTTTCTTAATCCTGTCCTTCACTGATGATAGCAAATAGCTTGAAATCATGATATGAAGGTGGAAATTAAGTTAGAGATAGTGAAATACTCACACTGACATTTATGTAAACAAATGTTTGAAGGTGTTTTTGGTATAACGCCATCTATAGTCATATATATATATATATAGTACTGGACAATACTCATCCCTGTTCTGACTTTAGCTTACATATCAGACATGAGGTGATAGTAGCTCTTGGGGTGAGATACAATTATTAATTTTAATAAATCTAATTTTTATTAATAGATTATGAATTCAGCAAGATCTGGACATATTTATTTTATTACCTTGCCAAAGATTGTCAAAAGATTAATGGTTGTATAACTTTGAAAGAGCATGAATAATACACATCTTTGCATGCCACTCTCAAACAAAGAAATTTCCTGACTGGAAGGATGTATAACCGACAACCCCTTATCTAACATATAACAACTCTCTAAGGTCCAATAAAGTTGTATCCCATTTGCTGGCCTCAGTCCTTTTATCTCATGTGACATATAAAGAAATTTAAAAAGTCACTCACAGAAATATATTTGTTTGAATTATACTTTCAGAAAAAAAAAAATAAATATAATGTGTACCACTAAATAAGATATAAAATATTTATTTCACATATCAATTAATATGCTTAAATTCCCAATTCCCCATCACCAATTACATAAATAACAGAAAATAAATGATTTAATCCATTCCCTTAATTAATTCATAAAAAATGTTTGGATGAAGTGATCTGAGTTCTATACCCACACATAGAAATTAGACAATAATAATATTACAACAAAAAAGAATATGAGATCATTAAATAATCGGCTATACATGTATGCTCATTTCTGCAGTTTAATAATATTTTAAAATAGTGCATTAATATAAACTTAAATATATCAAGACATAAAATAACACCATCATTTTATGTTCATCAACTTAAAAAAATTCTTAAAGATAGAAGGGAAAAGAAAGCTATTAGTTCTATTGTTGGGGCTTTGATAGTGAAGGTATTTTATGCTATCTATTCTGCTGATCAATTGGAATGTTTCTTTGGGATTTTAAAATAAAATATGAAGTAAAAGAAGAGAACATTAAATGAGTGAACTGAGACTTTAAAAAAAACTATAAATTATGGACTTTCCTTTTGCTTAAATTAATTTGATTTCTGCCGAAGTCAAAACCTAATCTATAAGTTTAAAATTCGGCTCAGACTCGTCAATAGTAAAAATCATAAAATTACATAAAAAAAAAGAAAAAAGTGCAAAAAGAAAATGTTGAGTGGCTAGATCTAACATAACTTTTCCTTTTGGGACCCTTTTCCTATTATCACCTGGAACTGCCTTGTAAATGCCGGACATAGAGAGCTATCCAAGGAGAATGGAATGGAAGAAGACCACAGACAAACCACAATGAATATAAAGTTAAATATTCCACCCTCACAGGATCTACACTGATCGATCAGGGTAAATAGGCTTTTTTTATTATAATTTTAAGAGACATTTGCTTAATAGAATTTAAAAAAAAAAGAAACCTTTTCACTTCAAATATCTCAAAGTTTCAGCAATAGAAAGGGGGGATATGTAGTCTTTAAGTAGATGTATTTACTAATTCAAATTAATTTATATTATATTGTTTTTTTTTATTATTTATTTTTTTTGGGTTACGTTTTATTAATTAAACTTACCTTTAGTTTTTATGATTGTTGTTCTTATAATGTATAGATATGAATAAGAAAAATTGTATACTCGATCTAAGGATAAGTAAAAATCTAAGAAGAAAAGATTTAACATTAGAAAGAGGAGGTTTGAATGCATTTGTTTTTAACAAACACATTCTTATAGTAAGTTGCTCTTGAGTTCACTCATAGTTATATACCATGATATTTGATGAAAATATTGTATAATTGGTAAAGTGACGGTCCATATTCCTTTTTGTTTTTTTTTGTTTATTATAGTTAATTTTTAAAATTCATTTTATAATCTTTTGGTCCATTAAAATAAAATTATTTTAAGATTTACATTTGGCGATTGCCATTCATAAATAAATTAACCGTTATTATAAAAATTTTATAATACGGTCTAGGCATAAATGCTTGGTGGTGCCCTCGAACAGCCACCGTATGCTGCAATCTCATGAAATTTCAGAGTGTAACAAAATGTTTTTGTTATAGAAGGTAGCAGTGGGTGGAATATAAGAAAATGGTGTCTCAACGTGTAGGGCTTGTTAACTAAATAAACGGCTTGAAATTAGGGTAAAAGTAGAGTAAGGCAGGTTCGGGTGGTTCAAGCAGGGAGAGAGAGTCCCAGTGGGGAGAGTTTTATGTTTGAAACAAAGAGAAAAAAAAATAGAATGAGTGAAGATGAAAGTACCATAGAAAGCCTGATGGTGACATTTAAAAACCCCAAGCATTATCAGTTCGAAGAAATACTAAAAGCTATTGCTAAGCTAAAAGAAATAGTAATCAAAGATAGGAAAGAAATTAAAGAAATGAAAGTAATGATTCAAGACCTCAGAAAAGACATAAATGAATTTAAAAAGAATGAAGAAAAGAGAAATGGTGAAAAAAAAGATGAAGGGGATATAGTAAGCGCAGGTTACGTAGTTAATAAGGTTACGAAAGAAAAGATCGAAAGTGAAGGGACACTTAATGAAGCAGAGGAAGAAGCTAAATCTGAAAGGCCAGTATTAGCAAAGTTTATCCAAATAAGAGTATTTAAAAGTGATGGGATTGAAAACCCATTCGATTATTTGGATAGTTCAAATTGATTTTTTTTATTTCCATAAGTCAAATGAAAAGGAGGTCATTATAGCAACGAGCCATTTAAGAGGCCCTGCTCAAGAATGGTGAAAGGTGGTGAACTATAACCCTCAAACATTCCAAGAATACAAAATGAAGATTCTCAGAGGTTTCTGGAGCGTGGAAAAATAAGAGGCTATACGTATGAAAACATCATGGGAAAGATATAGAGCGGATAGAAATGAAACTTATAGCCAGTTTTTCAACAACAGGTAGCAAAACATAGAGCACTGGAGGCTTACCTGATGAATCAATTCCAGATTGTAAGGACTATAAGATATAATCTTCCAATGGGGGTTCAGCGTAAGTCGGCTGAGAACCGACATTTATCAATAGAGGAAGCATTAGAGATATTAGGCAATATGGAGTATAGTGAGCCAGAAGAAGAGGAAGATTCTAAAGTTAGGTGGGGAAATTGTAATGAACCTGTGGGAAAGAGTAACTATAATCCTAAGAAGAATGGGAAAAGACTTTACGGCGTAATTAAAAGTTTTTTTTTAATTTTTTTGTTTTTGGAAAAGTGTGCAATGAGCTAGTATTTTTGTGTCAGATCATACTCATACATATATATATATATATATATATATATATATATATATATATATATATATATTTATATATATATATATATATATATATATATATAAATACATATTTTGTAAAAATATAAATATTGTTTTATAATACATAATTTAAAAAAAAAAAAAATTAAAACTTAATTTTAAAATGGAGTTTTTGAGAAGGTAAAATAAGTTAGATCAAGATCTTGCATGTTTTTGATAAAAGTTTGTCTTTTGTTTAGTCTTTAACAAATTCTTAAAGATAGAAGGGAAAATAAAGCAATTAGTTCTATTGTTGGGGCTTTGATAGTGAAGGTATTTTATGCTATGTATTCCACTGATCAATTGGAATGTTTCTTTGGGATTTTAAAATAAAAAATGAAATAAAAAAGAGAACATTAAAGGTGTGAACTGAGACTTTAAAAAAAAACTATAAATTACAGACTTTCCTTTTGTTTAAATTAATTGGATTCCTGCTGAGGTCAATACCTAATCTATAAGTTTAAAATTCGGCTCAGACTCATCAATAGTAAAAATCATAAAATTACATAAAAAAATAAGAAGAAAGCGCAAAGAGAAAATGTTGAGTGGCTAGATCTAACAGAACTTTCCCTTTTGGGAACCTCTTCTTATTACCCACCTGGAACTGCCTTGTAAATGCCAGACATAGAGATCTAGCCAAGGAGAATGGACTGGAAGAAGACCACGGACAAACCACAATGAATATAAAGTGAAATATTCCACCCACACAGGATCTACACTGATTGATCAGGGTAAATAGACTTTTTTTACTATAATTACAAGAGACATTTGCGTAATAGAATTTAAAAAAAGAAAGAAAAACCTTCACTTCAAATATCTCAAAGTTTCAGCAATAGAAAGGGAGAGATATGTAGTCTTTAAGTAGATGTATTTATTAATTCAAATTAATCCATATTATATTGTCTTTTTTTTGGGGGGGGTTACCTTCTATTAATTAAACCTACCTTTAGTTTCTATGATTGTTGTTCTTATGATGTATATGTATGAATAAGAAAAATTGTATACTCGATCTAAGGATAAGTAAAAATTTAAGATGAAAAGATTTAACATTAGAAAGCGGAGGTTTGAATGTGTTTGTTTTTAACAAACACATTCTTATAGTAGGTTTCCCTTGAGTTCACTCATAGTTATATACCATGATATTTGATGAAAATTTTGTATAATTGGTAAAGTGATGGCACATGTTCCTTTGAGAACAATATATGTTAATACTTGATTAGAAAGAAAAAGGATCGGGAGGGTTTGATTCTACAAGTACGAGGGAAGGGAATAACCAACAAATAGAATAAAGCTATAATAAATATTTCAACAATAGTGAAGTGTCAATTTGTTTTTTTTTTTTTGTTTATTATAATTAATTCTTATATTTCATTTTATAATCTTTTGGTCCATTAATAGAAAATTATTTTAAGATTTACATTTGGTGATTGCTGTTCATAAATAAATTAACTGTTATTATAGAAATTTTATAATACGGTCTAGGCAGAAATGCTTGGTGGCGCCCTCAAATGACCACTGTATGTTGCAATCTCATGAAATGTAAGAGCGTAACAAAATGTTTTGTTACAGCACTTATTCACCACTGACACAGTATGATTTAATTACTTGTGTCCATTCAGTCACAATATATATATATATATATATATATATATATATATATATATATATATATATATATATAAACAAGAATGCTGTTTCACATGTGTATTTATTCTAAAAGCTATTTACCCCCCCCACCTTTAAAAAAAAACAGCAAATGTATAAAAAAGTCGATCTTATATTTTTTCTAGAAAAATATAGCAAAAAGTTTAGTTTATGACTTTATAAGAAAATCACTATTTTCTATAACTGAGAAAAAATAAAGTGAAACCTTCATTATTGATTTCATAATTTTAGATTATGATTTAAATATATCACTCCTATTTATTTAAAGTTGGCATTTATTAAAAATATTACATTTTTAATTTTTGGAATGATGTTGTCATATTAAGTGTGATAATAGCTTGAGGCAGTTTTAATAAATTGGAAAGCATGGCTAATCCTTATGATCTGTTATCTATCCTGCTAAAAGTAGATTGTCCAATCCTTAAGAAGAAAAAATGTACTCAGGCTTAAATGAGTACTGTATAACAAATCAGATACAGTGGGCTCAGCTGTTTAATCAATACAAAGATCAGGATATAATTAGATGAGTTTGATGTCCACAACAGTTTTTTCAAAGAGTTTTTTAAAGAGATTTTGTAGAGATAGTTTTAAAGTAGATTTTAAAGAAGATAAGATTTTAATTTGAAAAAAGATATTTAAGAGCCATTAAAGAACTACGGTTAATGGTGGAAAAAGAAGACATTAATCAGGAAATAATAATGTTGGAAGGCTAAGCAATAACAGCTTCTTTTCTTCATCCAAAAGCCATGGTACTCCAAGATTTGCCTGGGTAAACATCATGAAAGTGAATGATGCCATTCAGCTTATATAAAATGACCCAATTTTGATGGAACAGACTGGATAAAAAAATGAAGGTAACAATTTTATTTAATATTTATATGTGTTTATAAAAGACCAAACAAAACATCTTTCTAAAAAAAGAAATTTATGAATAAAGTTAGCTACATAAAAATACCTTTTATTAGTAATAAATTGTAAATACTAGATGTCTTAAATGTCGATAATCAAAAGGCGTTTTAATCAATACTTATATGTGTTTATAAAAGATAAAACAAAACATTTTTCTTAAACAGAAAAAAAAAGAAAATTATGAATAAATCTAGCTATAGAAATATGTTTTATTAAAGATAAATTATAAATACTAAAATACCTATAATCAAAATGCATTTTTAATAAGGATAGACTTCTCATCTACAGATACACTTTAATTGAAATAAACTAAAAAAATGAACACTTGTAATGATTGATATTATTGATTTACAAATAAGTATACCTAGAAGAGCCAGAAATACTGAGCTATTACATATAACTCAAACTGGCTAATAAATAAATGCAGCTGCTGATCAACTTATATGAAGAAATATACATTTGCGACAGACCAAATAATAATGGTTATTCTATATCACTAAATAAAAAATACAAATGCTTACAGGCATCTCGATGGTATATAAATAAAATAATGAAAGACTATATGGATTATAAATGCTTACCTGCATATTGGTATTATGTGAGAAAAGTAATGAAACTTATGCACATAGATGCACATTTACACTGTCTGGATTATGAATAGTCCACAAACCCTGAATTGTTTACATTACCTGATTTAATAGATTAGAAATAAAATGATGAAATACTATATGGATTATTAATGCTTACCTGCATATTGGTATTATGTGAAGAAAATAATGAAACATATGAGCACCAATGTACATTGATACTTGACTGAATTATAGAAACCTTACAGATCTGGAATAGCTCATCTTACCTATTTACCTACCAAAAAAGGATGTACAGATATGGAATAAAGAGTTGAAAAATATTCATGCAGTATTGGTAGGCGTCTACTTGATAAAAAACCCTTTGAATTTTTTACCTAAGATAAATCACAATGAGCCATTATTTGAAATGAAGGATGAACTTTATTAGAATGACTTGTAAATGAACTATTGATCAATAAACTGCTTCTAACCTTTTCATAAATGAACTGAAAATGAGTCATCAAATTGATATAAATGAACCTTATTAGAAGGACATGCAAATTAATTTGTTAAATAAAATTGTTGTTACTTAAAATTAATTTTATTTTTCCAATTGCTCAATTCAATATTTTTTTATTGGATCACTCATCATTCACTGCATTTGTTCATGAGAATCTCATGCCTCCTGAGCTATGTCTGGCATAACTAGACCTAAGTAAATCAGGTTGTTGTGAGATGGAAATCTAGTGGCACCGTTTGGAAAACCAAACATAGAAATATCTAGATGCTTCCAGTCTCTATGGTGTTACATCCTCTGATGAGCAGAAAATATTGCTGTAGGGGGGGGTAACATCTGCATTGGGAAATGTCAATCAATAGTCCCTTCCTGCAACAAGCTCATCACAAAATTGTTACAACCGAGATAATAAAGGGGTTGTATGATGGTCCGGTTTTAATATATATATATATATATATATATATATATATATATATATATATATATATATATATTGTACCGGTCCATTCTCCCTGCGGATTTCCTGATCCGAATCTTGCACTGAGCATGAAGTGAACAAGATTTAACAGGAATAGAAATGGATACCAATCTAGCCGATTGTCTGTACTCATGTATATGGGTACTTCTAGCCAAACTGATAGAAGAGTGGATTGACAGGACTCTTCCAGTTAACAACACCCTTTTGTTGATATCTTATTTGAATGCCCGAATATTTAGAACAATGGCAAGTACACACCTTTGAAAAATCTATTTACAAAATAGACCTTTGCGCACCACTTCTAGAAAAGAATAAAAATGAATTTTTTTTCCCACCCAGAAGGATGTGCAATACCATATGTCCAGCGAAGCATGAGAATAAGATTCAACATCCCGGTAGAGCGATATCCCTTTGTGGATAGCTCCGTCACTCTACATCTAGGGTCTCCAAATGGGTAAGTTAAATGATTATTACAGGTACGTGGTTGATAAGGAAAGAACACATTTTTATCAATATAAATAATAATACAAAACCGAAACAAGTTTAATATTATGATTAAATATTTATTTAATCCCAAATACCCACCACCATTTCATACTAATGATGATATAATAAAAAAAAAATACTAAATAATTAATGATAACAACGCATGTATGCATTGAAATCGATAAACACAATTTGAAATAAAATAATAATAAATCCCTAAAGCTATTTACAATGTTTATAAGTAATGGAAGTGGTCTGAGCTCTTTTTACCCAATAGAAATAAATTTTAATTTGTGTGATTTGATATACAGATATGAGATTTTCGGTCATACAGGCATACGCCTTTACTGATAACTTTAAAACCTTTTTATTGATAGGAAATATAATAATGGAACTATGCATATTTGCACAATGAAATATATCACTAATTTCATATTTTCAACAAGTCAATATGTTGCATGGGCTCAGATACCATATCGTACTCACTATAAGGTACTGTATCTATTTCCGTTTTGCCAAAGATAAATTTCTATACATGTATATACGTGCAGCCAAATTATACACTTACTATTATTTTAAATAGAAAGTTATTAGAGTACTTGCTTCCAGGGAACCTGTAATAAATCAATCCCTTCTTACACTCATCGTGAGGTGTAGCATTCACAAAAAAAAAAAAAAAACTTAAAAAGGATATCCGGTTAAATACATTTTTTTTTATATTCAGCATGAGATATCATATTTACCGAATATAATAAGCGTATGAATGCATACATATATCTACATGCATATTTATATTTGACGAATTTCAGGAATAACAACAACAGCAAAACGAATAGCAATAACAACAACAACAACAACAACAAAATCTCATTGCGATCTTTGCTGAAAATACTAATTTGAAATAGAAAAATTCACTCAAAGGATTTAAGTAAAAGCTTTACCATTTATGACCACAATAACCGTAAATTTATACATATGCGAGAGACTCTCTCATTTTTAAATGATAAATAATAATAACAAAAAAAAAATATATCTAATCGGAAATAGAAAAGTTAATTATTTCAATGTTAATAAATATCTTAAAATAAACTTATATCTGCGTCTTCATTCTTCTCCTCTGGGCTGAGTGGGCTTCAAGTTAACTGGCTGTGTGGTGACGATTTCTTCCATTTAGTAAGGCGGCACTGGCCATCCTCCTGGGCGGTTGGAACTGGCATGGTCACATCTGGGCGGCTTAGGACAGAGAAAGGGTGGTGTACTGTCTAGTTGTCTACCCCACGGTCATTTTGCCGGAATCTCTAGTATATTGCTTCATATCTTCTTTTTTTATATATATCTAAATAGTAACGAGGATTATTTAATAAATTTTCATAGGCTGTCTCCAATAGTTATTCGAATCCACAAAGATAAGAGTTCTTAAAAGAACTGTATAAAGGATTTGTTCTAACGAATGTCACTAATAGTACTATTCATAAATGACTCTCTAAGTAGCTGATCGCTTGGAGAATTCTGGAAGAACGAAAAAAAATGACTTGCCCAGAATGGCTGCCAACAACCGAATGAATTTCACTGCCCTGACCAAACTATATCAATCCCACTAGCCCCCTGAGAAGCATGAATCAGCCAATCCTTCCAATTTATCTTATCATTTAGATTATAACATTCCTTATTGATTAATCAGACCACTTGCTCACAAAATCAATTCAAAAGAATTTTTAAAAAGATAACAGTTTAATTAAAGCATTATCAAACATTTTGCTTTTGACCAGATTTTTGCACAAGCAATTAACATTCTTAGTTTACAGAAAAAAATTAGTTTTTAGAAAAGTAATTAAAAAAATATGTACAATTATTTTGGAACAATTGCTTTTCTCTATTTGAATTTTTCAGAGAAAGCCAAATACATAAAATAACATATCATAAAACATATACAAAAAGGAAATAAAAAACCAAAAAAAATACATGAGTTTACTACAATATTTTCTATGTCAATTTCATATTATTTAAATTGGTGTGTGTTGGTATTTTAATGCTCAGACCACTCCATTATTAATATAGCACATTTATATATTTGTTGTGCTTAATATCTACAAATTCATAAATGTATCTGCTGTAATATTCTTTACAGCAGATTTTGTGCATGGACATTTGATAATGCCTGGCACAATACCCCCCTCTCCAATGAGACTTTTAAATGGGTATGACCATTTAAAGTCTTAAGATTTTATTCCAAAGTATACGTGTGAGATGATCTCTAGAGCATCCTGGATGCTATGGTATGGGTTTTAGTGCCCGGGCATTGTATGTGCCCTTTATTCCCTGTTCTGTTTTAATCCAAAAAGCATTATTCCCACTGCAGTCCACAATTTCAAAAGGGCCTTCATAAATGTTAAAAAATTTTTTACACTTGAACTTTTCTGGAATGCTCACATGAGGCATTCTGACCATCACTCTGTCCCCTACCTTGAATTGGTAGATTTGCGTGCTGTGTTTCCTTTTGTTTCTTCTGAGACTCATCTTATGCATCTGGGCATGAGCCTTTTTTTTATCTAATTCCATATCAATTGTTTTGTCTCTGCTCCCTGGGAAATTTGCCTTGAAGAGTTTTGGTACAAATTTTCCAAAATGTAGCTGTGTTGGAGGGAATCCAGTGGATTCATGAACAGAACCGTTTATATAATTTAGTATCTGAGGTAGCTGTTTTACCCATCCCTTGTGGTTTGTCGGTAAGTATGTACGAAACAGCCTTCCCAACTCTCGCATAACTCTTTCACAAGGATTACTTTGGGGGTTACGGATCGATGTAAGTACGTGTTTAACTTGCCGCTTAGTAACCCATTTGTTCCATTCCTCTGATACGAAAGGGGTTCCATGGTCTGTCAGGATCGTTTCTGGTTTCCCAACTGTGTTAAAATGTGAGGACTCTAGAACTTTTATAGTTTCACATGTTGTAGTTCTTGCTAAAGGGTAGGCTGCCACAAATTTGGAGAAAAGGTCATATACAACGAGTAAATATCTTTTTCTATTGAAGGGTGGCAGAGGACCATAAAAATCCATGGCCATTATTTCCTTTGAGTTGTTAGGGATGATTGATTTCATTGGAGTTGTGTATGCTCTATTCAGTGGTTTTGCACGCTGGCATATTTCACATTTGTTCAAAATCTTTATTACGTCTCGGTGCATCCCAGGCCAATAGAACCAGCGCTTGAGGCAATATTCAGTTTTTGGGGTTCCATAATGTCCATATAATCGGTGAATGTAATCAGTGAGACGGCCCCGAATGGCTGGTGGTACCATGACTCTCCATTCATCAATGTCTTCTTGAATTTGGTAATATTAAACCTCCTTTTCTATCTTGTATCGACACTTCTTACCTAGCGTACTGTCATCCTTCTGAGGAGATTGTGTATACCGTGTTATGATACGGTTTAAGTCCCTATCTTCATGCTGTCTCTTTGACATTTGGTTTAGATTTTCCTCTATGTCTTTGTCCTTACATGATATGCCCATCATGTATGCATGATCTATCTTCAGGTGTTGTTGTGGTTGAGTTTGAATGGGATGACGACTGAGGATGTCAGCCACCACATTCTCAGCTCCTTTGCAATGTTTCACCGTATAATTAAACTCTTGGAAAAACAAACTCCAGCGAACTAGTCGGCTATTAGTGAGATAGCTGTGATTTAGAAATTGAAGACTCTTGTGGTCCGTAATTACTATCACTTCAGAGCCTAGTAGCATAGGGCGAAATTTCTCAAATTCCCATACGATTGCAAGGGCTTCTTTTTCTGTAACTGTGTAATTACGTTCAGGTCCTTTCAACAACCTGCTTATGAAGTACAGGACCCCTATCTGTCCATCTTGCTGAACTTGGGATAGTGTGACACCCAATCCATATGCACTGCTATCAGTTTGGAGTATAAAAGGTTTGTCGAAGTCTGGGTATGCCAGCACTACTTGTTTTATGAAACCCCTCTTAATCTCAGTGAATGCTTCCTCTTGTTCACTGGTCCAGTTCCAACGGGTATCTTTCCTGAGTAATCTTAACAAAGGTTCCATTCGGTCAGCAAATTTTTCACAGAACCTGTTGTAAAAGTTGCATAGTCCTACAAAGGACCGAATGTGCTTTCGAGTTTTAGGTACAGGGAAGTCATTTATTGCACTGATTTTATCAGGGTGAGGTTTGATTCCTGTTCGTCCCACCAAATGACCCAAAAATTCTATCTCCTCAGAGATCAATATACTATTTTTCAGATTGATTTTGATTCCTTTAGCTTCACATTCTGCAAAAAATCTTTGTAAGTGTTGGAAGTGTTCTTCTAGAGATGTAGATGCTACTACGACGTCGTCCACATATATTGTTAAAATTTTCTTGATTTCCTGAGACAAAACTTGGTCCAGACATCGTAATAAAGCTGCACCGCTATTAACTAAGCCAAAAGGCATTCAATTAAATTGATATGTGTGGCCTCCATATCTATAAGCTGTTTATTTGCGATCTGTGTGATGTAATTCTATCTGCCAATAGCTAGCAGTTAAGTCAAATGTGGAAAATATTATTTTGTCTTTAAATTTCATGAGTAATTCTTGCATAAGAGGTGGAATAGTACAATCTGGTATTGTCGCCCTGTTAAGTTGGCGTGCATCAAGGCATAACTGCACGGATCCATTTTTCTTTCTGACCACCACTAGGGGGTTACAGTATGGGGAAAAGCATTTATCAATGATACCCCATTTCAACATTTGTTCCAGCTGTTTCTCCACCTCCTTAAATTTGTGTGGTATGGGGTAGGATTGCGCTTGGAACGGTTCTCCTGGTTTCAATCTGATTCTTTGTTTATATCCTTTAATGAGCCCAGGACTATCAGAAAATATGTTTTTATAAGTATAAAGCATAGATTTGAGTTTTTCCGTCTCAGTGGCAGAAGTCAGTTTTGCTCCATTTGCCTTTTCTTCCATCAGCTCCATGTCCAGTTGGGTCATACAACATGCCTCAGTATCATCATGTAAGTGGGGTGTTAGCATTTCAATTTGTTTGTCATTGCACACTACCAGCTGATGTTCATAATACAAAATGCACCTGTTTTTGTGTAGGAAATCTGAACCCAACACAACTTCATGGATAAGACTGGTCATTATTAAGAACACTTGGTATACCATCTTATGCTGTATGTGCATCTGTACCAAAATTTGCTTAGGCAGAAGATTTGCTTTCCGGTTGTTTGCTAATGTTATTTGTGCTGTCTTCAAAGGTAAGATTTCTATGCTTGGGTTTTTTGTTACAATGCGGTGGTATAGATCTTCTGATATTACAGATATTTGACTGCCCGAATCCAGCATGGCCATGACTTCAAGTCCCTCCATTGTCAGACTGATCTCAGGACAACTTTGAGGAGCATATTCAGGCACTCTATCTTCCCATGAACATATCAAGTTTGATATTTCTTTGTCCATATTAGTCCATGGTTTTATGATGTGGCCACAGAACTCTTCATTTTTGTTCCTGTTTGTGTGATTGGTATGTTTATCTTCCCAAACCTTTGCTGATAGCTTGTATTGGTTGCTCATGTCTATCTTATTTAATAATTCATCCATTTGTTGCACTGAATCTGTCCTTGCGGTGAGCACCATTTGTTCAACATGAAGTGGCAAATTATGGCGGATTATCATGACTATTAGCCCCTCTGATATATGGCATACTTTCAGTGTCTGAAGTCTAGCTGCTTGTCTTCTGAAAAATTTCGAATAATTTTCGCCAGTATTCTCTTTATATTTTTCCTGCATGACTTGTTGCAGGATCATATCTTGGCACTGTTCACTCCAAAAACTTTTTAACAATACCTTTTTATAATCCTCAAATATTTTGGGATGGTAGAACAAAGACTGCCACCATATTAGAGCATCGCCATGGAGGTGATTGTAGGCAATTGCCAGTTTACAAAAATCATTAATTTGATTCACTTGGAAATATGTTTCTAAGCTTTTAATATGCTCGATAGGGGCTTCATCTGTTTGTCCCTCAAATATCTTTATTTTTAAAAATTGGTTTATATTGCAAGAGTAAGATTGTCCATTTTCTCTTTCGTGTATCTCATTTTTAAAGCTATAAAATTTTGTTTCGATTTCCTTTGACATTTCACGTTTGAACTCCTCCATTCTTTGGTTCATGTATGCAGTGTTTTTCCGAGAGTTGTTGAGTCAGTTCATTTATCCTTTGTGGTATTCTGGCCATTTCTTGTTTTATATACATTAACGTTTCTTCCATTATGTTTTATTTTTAAACACGCAGTACACCGCGCACCCAACTCTGCCCCATTCCAATCGCTGATTATGTGTCTTTTCTACGCCCTGTTTCAACCACTCCGCCCATGTCTATCTACATCTATCTAACCTTATTTATAGATAGTAAAAAAAAATCACGTTTAATGTACGAAACTCTATTTCGTTATGCTAGTATAAACACATTTTATTATACCCATTCTTTTTTTTTTAAAAAAAAAAACAAAACAAAAAAACAAAAACATCTTCAAGTATAAGTTATTTTAAATATTACACCATTTTGAAAAACGGGTCTTATACTTATATCTAAAATGTCTATTTTCTCTCTCTTTCAAAACAAAACAAGAAAACATCAAATTCAACTGTAAGTTATTCTAAAAATATTACGCTATAATAACCTATTACTTTTATTTGTAAAACCTCCGACCATTTATATACGTATATATACAGCGTGTGACCTATTTTCCTCCACTCATTCGTTTAATAATTTTTATATAGTTTATTTCTATTTTAATTACACATGAGACGTCAGTTTTTACTCAGTTTAAAACGGCAACTTTATTTATCTAATAAAATGTTAGCGACTCTGTTTAAAGTGAAAATTGTTAAGCAATTATTAAGATGAAAAAATCAATACTCTATATAACAAAATATCAACGTCAATATATTACATGTATACTTATTTAAAATAACCTCGAAGTCTATTTTATTTATCCGGTATATTTATAGAATAGAGTGTGAGCATTTGATTTATTGCTAACAATTTGAATCATAAATATATATTAAATATCCGTCGCTACAAAGAATAAACTATCATTTTGGACTGCAAATTTCTGAGTAAAATATTTTTAATTAACTAAGAATATCTTCAAAAAATATATATAGCAAACCAAGCGTGTTCATTTGTACGGCCTACTAATTACACTATATATTTAGAAAAAAAAAACAACTAACGATCAAACTTTATATAACTTCTCATATTTAACATTTAATTTAGTTTTTATTTCACCTAGATAGAGTTTATATATACCTACGGCACGTAAACTATTTTTACCGTTATTTACACATTTCTATAATTTAGCTTGTTCTTTCCTTAATTGTACCATTTTTACATTTAAAACACGTTGTGTGCCAGTTTTACTGTACCGGTCCATTCTCCCTGCGGATTTCCTGATCCGAATCTGGCACTGAGCATGAAGTGAACAAGATTTAACAGGAAAAGAAATGGATACCAATCTAGCCGATTGTCTGTACTCATGTATATGGGTACTTCTAGCCAAACTGATAGAAGAGTGGATTGACAGGACTCTTCCAGTTAAAAACACCCTTTTGTTCATATCTTATTTGAATGCCCGAATATTTAGAACAATGGCAAGTACACACCTTTGAAAAATCTATTTACAAAATAGACCTTTGCACGCCACTTCTAGAAAAGAATAAAAATGAATTTTTTTTCCCTCCCAGAAGGATGTGCAATACCATATGTCCAGCGAAGCATGAGAATAAGATTCAACACCCCGGTAGAGCGATATCCCTTTGTGGCTAGCTCAGTCACTCTACATCTAGGGTCTTCAAATGGGTAAGTTAAATGATTATTACAGGTACATGGTTGATAAGGAAAGAACACATTTTTATCAATATAAATAATAATACGAAACCGAAACAAGTTTAATATTATGATTAAATATTTATTTAATCCCAAATACCCACCACTATTTCATACTAATGATGATATAATAAAAAAAAAATACTAAATAATTAATGAAAACAACCCATGTATGCATTGAAATCGATAAACACAATTTGAAATAAAATAATAATAAATCCCTAAAGCTATTTACAATGTTTATAAGTAATTGAAGTGGTCTGAGCTCTTTTTACCCAATAGAAATAAATTTTAATTTGTGTGATTTGATATACAGATATGAGATTTTCGGTCATACAGGCATACACCTTTACTGATAACTTTAAAACCTTTTTATTGATAGGAAATATAATAATGGAACTATGCATATTTGCACAATGAAATATATCACTAATTTCATATTTTCAACAAGTCAATATGTTGCATGGGCTCAGATACCATATCGTACTCACCATAAGGTACTGTATCTATTTCCGTTTTGCCAAAGATAAATTTCTATACATGTATATACGTGCAGCCAAATTATACACTTACTATTATTTTAAATATAAAGTTATTAGAGTACTTGCTTCCAGGGAACCTGTAATAAATCAATCCCTTCTTACACTCATCGTGAGGTGTAGCATTCACAAAAAAAAAGACAACTTAAAAAGGATATCCGGTTAAATACACTTTTTTTTTATATTCAGCATGAGATATCATATTTACCGAATATAATAAGCGTATGAACGCATACATATATCTACATGCATATTTATATTTGACGAATTTCAGGAATAACAACAACAGCAAAACGAATAGCAATAACAACAACAACAAAAAAAAAATCCCATTGCGATCTTTGCTGAAAATACTAATTTGAAATAGAAAAATTCACTCAAAGGATTTAAGTAAAAGCTTTACCATTTATGACCGCAATAACCGTAAATTTATACATATGCGAGAAACTCTCTCATTTTTAAATGATAAATAATAATAACAAAAAAAAAATATATCTAATCGGAAATAGAAAAGTTAATTATTTCAATGTTAATAAATATCTTAAAATAAACTTATATCTGCGTCTTCATTCTTCTCCTCTGGGCTGAGTGGGCTTCAAGTTAACTGGCTGTGTGGTGACGATTTCTTCCATTTAGTAAGGCGGCACTGGCCATCCTCCTGGGTGGTTGGAACTGGCGTGGTCACATCTGGGCGGCTTAGGACAGAGAAAGGGTGGTGTACTGTCTAGTTGTCTACCCCACGGTCATTTTGCAGGAATCTCTAGCATATTGCTTCATATCTTCTTTTTTTTATATATATCTAAATAGTAACGAGGATTATTTAATAAATTTTTATAGGCTGTCTCCAATAGTTATTCAAATCCACAAAGATAAGAGTTCTTAAAAGAACTGTATAAAGGATTTGTTCTAACGAATGTCACTAATAGTACTATTCATAAATGACTCTCTAAGTAGCTGATCGCTTAGAGAATTCTGGAGGAACGAAAAAAAATGACTTGCCCAGAATGGCTGCCAACAACCGAATGAATCTCACTGCCCTGACCAAACTATATCAATCCCACTAGCCCCCTGAGAAGCATGAATCAGCCAATCCTTCCAATTTATCTTATCATTTAGATTATAACATTCCTTATTGATTAATCAGACCACTTGCTCACAAAATCAATTCAAAAGAATTTTTAAAAAGATAACAGTTTAATTAAAGCATTATCAAACATTTTGCTTTTGACCAGATTTTTGCACAAGCAATTAACATTCTTAGTTTACAGAAAAAAATTAGTTTTTAGAAAAGTAATTAAAAAAAAATATGTACAATTATTTTGGAACAATTGCTTTTCTCTATTTGAATTTTTCAGAGAAAGCCAAATACATAAAATAACATATCATAAAACATATACAAAAAGGAAATATAAAACCAAAAAAAATACATGAGTTTACTACAATATTTTCTATGTCAATTTCATATTATTTAAATTGGTGTGTGTTGGTATTTTAATGCTCAGACCACTCCATTATTAATATAGCACATTTATATATTTGTTGTGCTTAATATCTACAAATTCATAAATGTATCTGCTGTAATATTCTTTACAGCAGATTTTGTGCATGGACATTTGATAATGCCTGGCACAATATATTCTAACCTAAAAATTAGTAACTATAATATGTAGTTTAGTTCAAGCTAAGTACATCGATCGCCCATATAGTTGGGCATCCCATTTCTAACAAAATTAAGTAACTAGTTGGTCATTCATTTCTAACCTTGTAAAATTATATTCAGTGACATGCAAACACACCAATGTGCATACTTGGCCTAGCTCAGTGGTTAGTTAGTTATAAAAAATTTCAACTACTGAGATATGCAGTTAAGATAAAGAAACAAATTAAAATCATAAAATAAATTATCACTAGTAAAACAAATATATTGGGACAAAAGAGAAAACTGTCATCATTCCCTAATTAATAATTTAGGATAAAATAACATCCTCTCTTTATCAAAAGCACATTCTCTGAGGTATAAGTATTGGCACTTTTTAACAATGATGATAACTTCTCACATTCTTGTTAATATTTAAAAACATCCATTATGCAAATCATTTGCCAATATGATCTGAAAATACCTTTCTTATAGCACAATTGAGAAATTAAACTCTTTTATGCCACAACATTGCTGTAGTATCGATAATAACCGATCACTTTTTAAATAAAGAATAATGATAATGATAATAATAATAAACCCAGGGTTTCTTGGTTTAATTTAGGAATATACTATACAGTACTGTGCTGTCACATATGACTGGCATTCTGGTAAGCTATAGAAAACATTCACTTTACTTCAAAGTTAATGTGTCCTCACATATCATAATAATGATTATAATTTAAAGGAATGATAAATATGATCAACAATGACACAAATAATTACATAAAATTTTGAATAATACAGACCTTTTATCCAGAATCTCAGCCAGAATAATAGAAAGACAAGGGTGCTTTTTGTATTCTTCCATCATCCCTGACAACACAATAATTTAAATATAACTAATTAATTCAACAATTTAACTAAATATAACTGGACTCCTGGGCAGGTAGGGTTAATAACTTGGAAATAAATTCACTTTTACAATTACGTAATGTTTAGTCTGAAGTTTGCAATTCCATAAATAATTATCGTCAAAATAAAATGAAATGAAATATTCAGATCTGCATAAGTTTTTGTATCTAGTATATTAAGCTTTTGAGAGTTTGGAATGATCTCGGACTCAAGAAAATGTCTTGCAAATATAGTGCAAACACACTTATATTTAGCATATAAAAATGATTTCACAACGAATATTAACAAGACTATAATTTATTACTAACACAGAACTAAACAAAATGTACAAATTTATTAAATAATAGCACATTGATAGTAAACATAAATCATCACATTAATCTTTCTACTGCTCGGGTACAAATTAAGATCATAAATTAATACATGTTGGAGGTCACGCTATTGAACTGGATTAACTTGCTAAAACATGAATCTAATTTACCAATACTAATCTGTAAATTTAGTAAACCTTCCATCAATCTTTTACCTTGAGTTATTGACTAACTATTTTTGTTTTATTTATTTATTTACTAATATAATGATATGAAGTCTGCAAAATAACTACATATGACATGTGTACTTTAGTAAATGGAGTGAAGACAATCCTTTTAAAATATTAACTCTATTACTAATAAAGTTAACTAAGTTAATGTTTATAATTAAATAACTTATTACTTGTTATGGGTCATTGATCAGAAGTCTCACTCACCATTTCAGGCTTAACATAATGTCCCCCTACATTATGATAAATATTTTAATTATAAATGTTTTAAAGCACACTAAAAATATTTTTTTAACTCTTAATTAATACTAAATATTGTGGTCGAACATTCCTTCAATAAATAAGCATTTTAAAATACACACTATTTTAAATTAACTTTCTCCATTGGTTTGCTTGTGAACTACTAGCAAGGCTCAGTAGCACAATACCGATATTGATTTCAATTACTAAGGGATTACTGATACTAAAGTACACCTTGAGGAACTAATACATCAAATCTAATATTACCTTTGCCATAACTTTTAAGAGAGTACAATAATCAACAACTTCTATGGTGTAACTATCTTTAATTTCACATGAGGAATGCAGAATAACAACGAATGTCTGCAGAGTAACATACTACACTGAAGTATTTGGTGGTTTCTTGCCTATTACTCAGGCATAAAACATATAGGTGTGGAATCTATATCTCTCACCACCTAAAGAAAATGAACACAAACCAAGTATAATCCTCTTTTGGGATTTAAAATACCTTAAGTACACTAAATATTATATCACCTCTTGATCATTCTATTCCTGAGAATTGATCACATGGACTATCAAGCATACCATCACATTATATCAAAAACTATTCCTCTCATGGAAAAATAAAGTATTTTGGGGAGATCATTTTCATCCCACAAAATTAAATACATTATAATTATTAAAATATGCTGATATTAAGCATATATAAACTCTACACTTAGGCAAGATAGTAAAACACAATAATAAGAATAAACCTATCTTAAATTTATACTTTGATCAATATCTGAAACTAATGAATTAAAAATATAGAAAAGAATAATAAATTTAATTCTAACGACTGTATATTCAAAAGCAATGGGTAGCATACCAGCTTAAACTAAATTAAGTGTATGTGCTATTAAAGAATAACAGTTGCTAAATTACTTAATTAATATAATATAAATTCTGTTCAAACTTTAAAGAAGAAATATATTGTTATAGCATTTTTTTTTTTAGAGTTACTTCTGATAAATTTAACTATCCATTAAATTAAATATAAAATATTTTTATTTTAAGGACTTAACATGCAAAGTTCATATCTCCAGTTGCATGTAATAAACCAGATATATTTCACAGATTTTACTTCATATTAATTACAAACTTAACTCAATGTAATGATAGTAAGACATACCATTGTCATTACAAGATCCTTAAATGTTATGTGACAGATATAAACCTTAACCTATATTGATATTATAAAACAAAATAAAATTTTATAAATTAGTTTTTTTTAAAACAAATCATTAAATAAACAAATACATTTTACCTCATTAGTCCAACTATTTTTCTGTTTAGCTGTTTGTCCAGGTTAAGAGTTTTCATCCAGTCACATTTTACAAAGCACTGAAAGTAATAAAAGCATTTTTTCCCTCTAATGAAAAGTTTTATTTTATTCAGCAATTATAATAATAAACATGTGAAGAATAATATAGTACAACTGAAGATTAATTCTCACTTGAATTATAATAATAAAATTTGGATCCAAGAAAAAAAATGAATACTATAAAATAGACGATAAACATACATTATTTATTGACTACACACATAATTAGGTAGCTTATTTATTGCGGAAAATGCAAACTTTTTCCTAAAAATTAGTATGATAATAACTGCAGTTGACTTATAGAATATATGAAGTTATAAGAATTCCACCTTGCGTATAGTATAATATATAATTTTATTTTATTCTTAAGTCACTAAAAATATTCAGTTCTCTTTCATAATCTTAGAATTTTATTTTCCAATAGTATTTTTTCCCTTAAAGAATGCACATATATAATTTCACATTTATTTCAAGAGAATTTTTCTTATCCCTTTTTTAAAAAAAATGCAGGTATTATATTATTATTATTATTATTATTATTATTATTATTATTATTATTATTATTATTATTATTATTATTATTATTATTATTATTATTATTATTATTATTATTATTATTATTATTATTATTATTATTATTATTATTATTATTATTATTATTATTATTATTATTATTATTATTATTATTATTATTATTATTATTATTATTATTATTATTATTATTATTATTATTATTATTATTATTATTATTATTATTATTCTTAGACGATTAGTAGTTAATTAAATATATTCCTATGTATACAATTTTTCCATTATTGATAATGCAGACGATTTATTTTTAAAAAAAGTGCTAAAATGTTTCTAATCCTTTGTTTGTTTGTTTTTTTATATATTCTTTCTATTTATTTTTCTTCTGCACCAGAAAAATATCAATAAAGAACAAGTTATTGAATAATTATTTCCAACTTGGGAAATATTTTTTTCTTAATTTTGGTAAAATAAGAACTTGTTTAATCCTTCTAGTTAATTCTTTCATTTTTAACTTTGTTGAAAAACTCTAATTTTTATGAAGTAATAAATTTTAAATGTAGAAAGTTTTTAAAGTATAGGAAATAACATAAAAATGCAGAATGTCTTACCAAACTGTTACTTTTTCATTTTAGTTGAAATTTCCATTTTCTTGCCAATTCATTGTTTTCAAAATAAATAAAATAATAATCTTACTAAATTTTGTACTGTTAAACTTTTGAAAGACAAGCAGACTATGATCAAATGATTGGAGTATGAAATTGGTCATTTTTTACCTCTAGTGACCTCTTCCAAGAAAAAAATAATTAATCATTTGGTTATGACATAAACAAAAGAAAAAAACAACTTATTACAACCATATACTTTTCAGTATTATTTAAAATGTATTACAAAGTAGTTTAATAATGAAAATAGTAAATACATTTAAACCAACAATAATCATCTGTGATTTTAATTACACTTAAAATTATTTTCTTCAAAAATGAATTTACCAGAAGTTACTTTTCCTTAAAATAAGATGACCTTAAGGCTATTTAATTGACATTTATGTTTTTCTTTTCTTCTACATCCATTTAATAACTAGCTACAGTTTATTGTATTTGTTTTAAATTATATTAACTTGCTTTTATAACAGTACCTTACTTAGATTATTCATGTCATTATGAAAACATGATATTGCACTAGGGAATACATCATTTATTCACACAAACCATCTCTAGGACAATAAATAGCATACTTTACTAACCAATTATTACTATTTTTATTTTATCGTTTTTTTTAATGAATAGTATTGATTTCATGCAGAAATAATGCTAAATAAATCCAAGTGCCAAAAATATATATATAATATATATATATATATATATATATATATATATATATATATATATATATATATATATATATATATATATATATATATATATATATATATATATATACTCATAGGTTCAAAGTGAATTGAAAGAAAATGTATTCAATGATAATATTTGTAATTAAATATCTGCATATAAAATGCAAATTATATGCTCACATGTTTTTACTTTCTTAAGATCATCACACAATGGTATTATCACACTCTCATATAGAAATATCATTGACATTAAATTAATACAAATCAAAAGATCTCTAACTTTTCATTAATTATGCTGAAAAAGTGTAACACCTTGCCTTAACATCATGGACTAATCCAGATTAATTTCTCATCCTGATCAGATTCGGCATTTATTTTCAATAATCAATGTATATAGAAAAAAAACATATCTCATAGGCAATAGCAAGATCAGGTCAAAAGTCACTGATGCTCATTTAATTTAAATGCTTCCATAAAGTTTGTGGATTTAGCACTGAATAGTCAGCCAATTTGAAGATAACACCAGAGAACAATTGTTTTATTTGAGAAACAGTATCATGGTTTTTCCTATACAGTTGAAGAAAACACCTGTTAACCTGAACTGCAGTGATTGTTCTTCAGATTATAGCTATTTAAGCTAATGGTACATGACAAGTAAGTCCATGTTTATGATTAGAAACTGGCACAACCAAAACCAACAAAAAGCAAGATGTGTTTTCAGCCAAAAAAGTTGCTGCATCTGTTCATGAGGCAGACTATGAAGTACATCTAAATATGTATAGAAATCAATAAGAAAAAGTACAGCCCCTTCTTTTATATTTCACTCTAGAACTGGAAAATATATTCAGTCAACAGTAGTTGGTGGAGTGTAGCTATCTATAAACACAAATTGCAAATCCACTTTATGTTTGTGTTTGTTTATTACTGCTAATAATATTATAAAACATATGTATACACTTTTGTGTTTATATGTGTAATCATGACTACACCAACAAAAAGTTGTAAAAACATGAATTAGAATAGTTTTTATATATCTTAAATATTTTCTGATAAGTTACCAAGTGCACAGAATGTATATAATTAAACATCACATGATAATCACCAATTATAATGATGCTCTTTACCACAAATAAAACAGGCAAAATTCTCTATACAAATTGCCACTCAGTGCAAGATAGAGTAATCAATGGATGTAATGAGTTTTGTGCATAAAATCCCTATCTAGTGCCTACTCATGCAATATCCCCAGACTAGTTTCTGGCTTGTAGCATTTGTCACTAAGGAGTCTTGGATTTGAGAGCAATGCACCTAGACCTTAGGATCTAATGTAATATTCCAGCAGCCATCTATTATCTTTACTTAACGGCAAAATTAAAGTCTTAAATTGAAAGCACCATAATATTTGCAATCCAAGCTTATTAGCTTAAGTAATCATGTCGATCTGAACACAGTTCAGTACATATAACTTTTGGTGTATTTGGTTCTTTAATAACCATAGCCACAACTGTCCTATTATGCAGGATTCGTTATAAGCCAATAAAATCACATGATCACCATTTTTATGCTTACTCATAACTGCTATTAAAACAGGTAAAACTTTTCTATACATATTGCCACTCAGTGCAATCCAGAGTAATCAATGAATGTCATAAGGTTTGTGTGTAAAAACCCACTGACTGCCTAATCATCCAATATCCCTAGAGTAGTTTTTGGCTTGTGGGATTCATCAGTGATGTGCTTTGGATCTGAGAGAACTGCACCTAGATCTTAGAATCTAATGTATCCCCTCTCCCAGCCGCTACCTTTTATCTCTACTTAACTACAAAACTATGAGTCTTAAATTGTAAACACCATAATTTATTCAATTCAAGCTCATTAACTTATATAGTCATATTGTTCTGAACTCAGTTCAGTAACTATAATTTTTGGTGACTTTGGTTCTTTAATAACTTGTTATGGTACCAAAACATCAACTATTTAGGTATTTTACTACATCGAATATCCTCACAATAATAATACTATGAAGTCATCATTTATCCATGAAAATATTAAAATTAACACACGCACGCCCCCCCACACACATATATATATATATATATATATATATAATGTCCGTTAATTAAAACAAAATTGTAATTATAATTGAAATAATAAATTTAACAGTTTACAAACTATTATACAGGATCCATAAAATCACAGAAAGTACTTCTGTGGATTTAAGGATTGTGTATAATAGTTTGTAAACCATTAAATTTCAATTATATATATATATATATATAATTGAAATTTAATGAAAATCTTCATATCAATATATATATATATATATATATATATATATATTGATATGAAGATTTTCATGGGTTGTATATATAAAAGACATATTTTGCGGGTTTATCCGTGTTAAAAAATTTAAATATTAATACACCGACATTTCAACTTGATCACACAAGTCATCCACTGGGTGATAAAAGGTAGAAAGATTGTTGTAGAAGGACTACAATCACTGATTTGAAAAAAAACGTTAAAGTTCCACCAACAGCAAAAATGTTACATTAGGAATGTTTTTTTTTTTTAAAAAATCTTTCCAAATAGGAGGAAGTTTGCTTGTATCATCTCACTTATTGATACAATCTGACCATTTAAGTATCTCAACTGCTTCCCTAATTTTGCACTGGTAGAGATTATCACATCCGGATATGATTCTGGTACTAGAAAAATCAATTTTACATCCTGTATCTATAATATGGAGAGTGCTAATGATGATGATTATTATTTAACTGAATTAGCATGCTCATCTCTCCTCATACTGATGCAATGATTACTCGTACCTATGTATGAAGCTTTACAATTTTTATATGAGATTAGATAAACACTATGAGATTCAAGAGGGATTGAATCCTTAGGCTTGGTTATTATATTGTTGATATTTTGCTGAGTAGAAAATGCTGCATCCATATTGTAGCATTTTAATATACGCCCAATACTGTTTGTAGTTCCTTTTACATAGGGAACACAAATCCTAATAGAAGACATCATCTTTTTGTTTCCTATTTTGTCCATTTTGGGCTTGAAATATTGCTTTTTTTTTTATAAATTTATAATTATAACTATTTCCTAATAAAAAACTATTAATGTGATTTATTTCTTCTGTTAGATGTGACTTATCAGAAAGGTAATTTTCTCTATTTAAAAGAGTTTTGGCTACCGAAACTATCTGAGTTGGGTGATGATGAGAATGTGAATGTAAATATCTATCTCTGTGTGTATTCTTTTTGTAAATCGAAAAAGATAAACTATTTGGTGTTCTGGTGAGTAGAACATCAAGAAAGGGGAATTTTCCATCAGACTTTGTCTCCATTGTAAATTTAATATGAGGATGCATATTACTTAAATGTAAGAAAAAATCATCTAATTTATTTTTTCCATGTTGCCATATGACAAAAGTGTCATCTATGTATCTGAGCCAAATGAGAGGTTTTGAAGATGATGATTCTAAATCACAGGTTTCTATATATTCCATGAATAAATCAGTTTTACTCATGAGATAGGTTAGCCCATAGGAGTATGCTGTCCATTGTATATAAAATATTTGTTCAAGAAATAATGTTTAATCAAAACAATAATATGGTCCGGTAAATTGCAACATTGTGAAATGACATTTAAAACTTCATCAATTGGACTGTTTGTAAAAAAAGACACGACAGCAAAACTGACCAGAATGGTATTAGCATTTATTTTTATTTTTTTAAAATCAAAAATAAAATGAGAAGAGTTTTTAATATATGATTTAATAGATGGGATTGTAGGTTTAATGGAATCCGATAAATATCTAGCAAAAATTTGAGTTGGAGATCATATTGCACTTATTATTGGACAGAGGGGGGTGTCTGGTTTCTGAATTTTTGGAAGTCCATAAAATTTTTGACAACGACATGATTTTTCATGAGGGATTATTTTATTTTTTACACAATAGGCGATTCATTAATAATGGCTTTTGTTGTTTTTTTCCAAATACGTAGTACGATCTCTTTTTGATAATTTATAAGTTTTATCATTAAGCAAATCGAAAATTTTATTATGGTAAATGTCACGATCCATAACAACTGTGGCATTACCTTTATCAGCAGAAATACAACAATTGATTTGTTCGATTTTATATTATTTAAGGTTGTCTTTCTTTCTTTGAAATATTATTTTTAGGAAGCTTAGCTTTTTTAAAAATATTGCAAATCTCAGCTCTAGCCAAATCAGCCGTTGAAGAATCTATTTTATTGACAGCTAATTCAACATTACAAACAATTTTCTCAAAAGGTATCCAGGAAAGCGTTAAAGCAAAATTATTATTTTTTTTTTGTAAAACCGAAACTTCATCTATAGAGAGGGCGTTTTTAGATAAGTTATAAAGTTTTTTTTTTTGATTTGGACACGTAATGTTTGGTGATTGTCTTCTAATTAGCATTTGCCATTTTTTGTTTTGTTTTGCTGTTACAAATTCGGTATATTTAATCGGTCTAAAATTTGCAATACGATCAAAACTAGTCCACAGTACAGGATGTATTTTATTACTAAAGAATAAACGTAAATCTAGCAATGCTTTATCAATGTTGTCTAGATTTTTCCGAGTTTTTTTAATAAAAGAGTTTAAAATAATATTGCTTGTTTTCTTTAGAATTTTACTAATATTATAATTGTTCTTGTGAAACACAATTTTACAGCAAGTGGGTATAATATTGTGGCTTTTACATAATAACAGTAAAGATAAATTACAAAGTAACTTATATTTCTTAATCCACGTTCTTTCAAATACTCGAAGCTGTTTAAAACTTTCCTCCCCATAGAGGTTAATAATGATGATATGAATATTTTCACGAGTTGCATATATAAAAGACATCTTTTGTGGGTTAATCCAAGTTAAAAAAATTAAATATTGATATACTGACGTTTCGACTTGTTCACACAAGTCATCCACCGGGTGATAAAACGTAGAAATACAGTTGCAGAGGCGCTACAATCACTGATTTATTAAAAAAAAAAACGTTAAAGTTCCACCAATAGCAAAAATGTTAAACTAAGAAAGTTTTTTAAAAAAATCTTTCCAAATAGGAGGAAGTTTGCTTGTATCATCTCACTTATTGATACAATCTGGCCTTTTAAGTATCTCAATGGCTTCTCTAATTTAGCACTGGTAGAGACTATCACATCTGGATATGATCCTAGTACTAGAAAAATCAATTTTATGGCCTTTATTTATAGTATGGAGTTAGAGTGCTGATGATGATGAGTGTTGTTTAACTGCATTATCATGCTCATCTCTACTAACACTGATGCAATGATTACTCATACTTATGTAGGAAGCTTTACAATTTTCACTTGAGATTTGATAAACACCATGAGATTCAAGAGAGATTGAATCCTTAGGCTTGGTTATTATATTGCGATCTTTTGATGAGTAGAAAATGCTGTATCTATATTATAGCATTTTAATATACGTCCAACACCGTCTGCAGTTCCTTTTATATATGGAACACATATCCTAATAGCTCACTTATCATCTTTTTGTTGCCTATTTTTCCTATTTTGGACTTGAAATAGGCTTTTTTTTTTATAAATTTATAATTATAACTATTTGCTAATAAAACACTATTAATATGATTTATTTCTTCTATCATATGTGACTTATCTGAAATGTTAATTGCTCTATTTAAAAGAGTTTTGGCTTAAGTAATTATCTGAGTTGGGTGATGATGAAAATGGTAATGTAAATGCATGTCCATGTGTGTATTCTTTCTGTGAATCGAAAAAGATAAACTATTTGGTGCTCGACATCTGTACTATCGTTATTGCTCTATATTTAAAAAAAAATTATAACACCTATTCAATAACTTGTAACTCTTTATATATATATATATATATATATATATATATATATAAATATATATATATATATATATATATATATATATTGTATATTTAGGTTTCAAACCATTACCACCACCATTAGGTAAGCAATCATCAAATATTGTTTTTATTTATTTACATTTTTTGGAAAGATACTTTGTATTCCATAAAGTGAAGTTAAATACAATTGAAATAAATATTTTGTACATATTTCTAAAATATCTTACAATTTTAAATCTATTTAAAGCATCCAAATTTTAAATGGTAAAGTATTTTTTTCTTTTAAAAGTGAAAATCTTTACATCTACACAGTCATTCAAGACAGAACCAATAATTATTTCATTATCAATAGTAAATGTAAATCATACAATTTAGTTATCTGCACTTTTTTATTTGAAATAATGATTTTAAATTGAAATATATATTTTTTTCAAATTTATACTTAAATTTACTTTTATTGATATATATCATTTTACAAATCTTTACTTTTCTTAATATTAAGTATATATTAATATATGTTTATATTATGATGTTATTATTTCTGTTATTTCTCTTTTCCTTTTATGAACAGTTCAGTACTGTTAACATATATATATATATTCTAACGGAAATTTTTTTTTACAAAATGAATATCTTAAATATTGCGATTTCTAACGAAATTATATTTACCGAATGAATAGTCTTTGGCTAGGGGATTGGAATTTTTAATAGGCGTCCACGTTGTAGCCAAATCTAATTATAGGAAAATTATATTAAATATAATTAAAGAAAGATGCATTTCTTCAGTATCAATTAAATATGCGAAGTATAGATTAAATAATTTCTCAAGTGCAATGTATAGATTAATATATTTCATACGTATACATTAAATATAATCTATTTCGTGTGACAGCGTTACAAGACAATTGTAACTAAATAAAAATCAATTCTAATAAATGAAAAGTAACTCTTTATTCCGTTAATTTTATAAAACTTATTAAATTAACATAAAACGCATTTTGCAAACTCTCGATTGGTCGTCCACATAATATTTCAAACAGAACTAAACGATTGGGAGAGCTTACAAAGATCACATATATTATTGGATAGTTTGAGCTAATTATAACTTTACTCTAACTAATGAGAATTTTATTCAAATGGTCGCACATCCACGTTATGGATTGATTATACAATATTTAAATCTCTATGGCATTTAAACACTTGCAGCTAAATTGCATGCCAATTGTAACATTTTAAGGAGGATCAATGGATGCTTCACCATTCCCAGCTGACACTATTTTTGAAGCCTACTGGGATGATGATGATGGTACAGAACATCTATAATTTTAATTGTCAGGGCACCAAACTGCAACTCTAATAAAATATAAAGGTTAAATCTCAATTCAATACTCTTAGTATTAATATTTCATGAATGGGTTAATACATAACCGATTTAGAGAACACAGAGAACGCATTAAAATTCACAATATCAATATCTTTAAGAATTCCAGGTTATTCTCAGTGCATTCCCCATTCACTATGATTAAAGCTACAATTAAATTTTATTCTAATTATAAAGTTCTATATTCATCTCCACCTTCCTGATACACCCCCCCCATCAACTTCACATCCATATGCCTATTACACTATTATTTATTTGACTATTAAAATTTACATTTTTTTTACTAGCTCATTTCTCTCATTATAATCTCTTCTCATGGTTTTTCGAATATTTAGGTGTGGAAATCGAATAAGCTGTGATAGATTATTGGTGATAAACACTCCTCTCTTGATCACCTCAAAGCTGATCTCAGTTGTCTTTAATGCAGTTTAATATCTATTTGCATTAAAGCTCAATATTTTAAGCCTGTTAAAATATTTTATAAACACATCTTTAAACATATTTACTATCATAACAAAATTATAGAGAAGTGCGTCTAAGAGGGGTTTGAATACAACGGATGGAGAAATGATTTTATGCCCACCCCACTGCACTCGCTATCACTCAATAACTGTCTCTATTCACAGTTTATACTTCAATAATATTATATTATTTGGTAATTTTAAGTATCTGAAATTTTAACCTTTTAAATAATTCTATTGAATATTAGTTACGCACATGATAATTCAAATATTAAAAATAATATATTGATGTATGATTGGATTGGAAATATCTAGATAATAATAACCCACAAAAACATTAAGACATATGCAAATTTTATTTAAAACAAATAAATTTTATTTGACAAACTATAATTCAATACAAAAACATATACACCATATTTACGCTTTCATTTTATCTTAAAAATAATGAATACCAATTTCTTTCCATTTTCAATGCTTTCTCTTTTATAACTGATCAGTGTTAGAACTATTTTCTCCCCTAATTGAATTTAATAATTTTATTTAACAAATTGAAAATTAATATTCCCTCGCAAATTTCTTGATCTGATCCTATCATCCCGATCAAACATCTTTTGCCCTAATCTTTACAACAGAGATATCTTAATAATAGTGAGACTAAGTCATTGCAAATAAATTGGCATCTATATCACTCATCATCATAGTGCACACACTCTATGCTCATGTTCTTATGACATAATAATATTTTAACAATATTACCTTTCCAGCGAAGTTCTCAGCTGGCGATGTAAATATTCATTAAATAAATTTATATGTGCATTGCTTAAACCTACACTTAAACGGTCGTAAGTTTTATTTAACCCTTAATTTCACCTTCATCAACTTTATAATTTTTGGCTCGAATGATAAATTAAATCTACAAAACAATATTCAAATACACCAATCGCACATACATTATCGGCATTCATTCTGACATTAAATTGAGTTTGCAACCTGGTATCGAAAATTATAATAATGCTTATCATGGCTATCTCTCATATACCTGTAAGGAATATCAAACATTAATATGAGGCAGGCAGTGACCAGAATAAGAGAGAACCTTTTCACTAAGGTTGATATATGCTAGGATATTTTATCGCTAGTCATACAAAAACATAGGCATACCAAATACCTCTGGCCATCAAAATAAAAAAACTTCTTACGGTACAGAGAATACTCAAGTGGGAAAACTCTTCCACTAGGTTCAAATACTTTATGAATATAGCATAATTCTTAGTGAGCTAGACTTCACTGGCTTTCGTGGAGATCTTTGTCTATCCACACACATACAGATCGAATCATCCAATTATACAAGTAAAATTTTCACAACATTACTATTCTTGCAAATTAGTGCATTGGAATATGAGCCCATAAATTTTCCAAGCATAAATCGGCTTGTTTCTGGCCTTAAGTCTATGATAACAATAATAATAAACAATAAGAAATGTGCATAAAATTCTCAAAACTATTTCCATGCACTTTTATAAGAAAATGATGATGATGTAAATCAATAGACAAGCAATTTACCTATAAGTCTAAGCATTTGACAATAACTTCTGATGCTAAAAATAATATCTCTAAGTGTTTTTTTTTTAAAAAAATGTTTGTAAAGCACTTTAAATAAGGCATATCAGAATGACATGATATAAATTTCACCTACCCCCAAAATAACAATAATAGTAAAGCATTTAAATAAACATATATAAAATCATCTGATATCAATATCTACACCCAAAATAATACAATGGTAATTATAACATGAATTAATATTAAAATAGACGATATACGTGATACACTACAAAGAAAGAAATTCTTTTTCTTTTTTTTTCTTTTTAAGTAAATGTCCTACACACATAAAGAGTGAATAATAAAAAAAATATATATACTTATATAAATTTCTTTGGCAAGTGTCCTCAAATTCATGGTTTTCATTTTTTTTTGTTCCTTTCCTCCTTAATCGGTTTATAAGAGCACATAAGTCTTTGAAGCAAAAAGTGCTTTTGATAGGGTTTGATTCCTCTGGCATTTTATATATATATATATATATATATATATATATATATATATAAATTTCAACAAGATATATATATATATATATATATATATATATATATATCTTGTTGAAAGAGTTCCTCAATTTTAATTTTATGCAGATTAAAGTTAAATAGCATTCTTTAAATTTTTCACAATCTCAGTCTGTTTTTGATTGTCTTTTTTCATCTTTGAATTCATTTTATATATTTAAATTGACTTACATATACATCAAACTTCAGAGTTTTAAATTTTACTATTTGCTGATACAATTATGAGTATTGGTTAATTTCTGGAGATTAAAATGTGGGCCAATTTAAAATTTATTCACTACACATTGTATTTTCTTAAGACAATGTTTGTTTTAGCCAAGTTATTCTTAAGAGACAAAATGTAACAAAAAACGATTTTAAATTTTATAAGACAGTTTTTCTCTCAGTCAATGTAAGAAAAACTTGTAAAAAGAAAGCTTCAAAAATAAGAGAGAATCCCATCCCCTTCTGTTAAAACAGAAGTTTTATAGAGAAAATCCATCTGGTCATTTGCTTTTGTAATTAATTGACTTGTTCCTTTTTCTCTATTCATTTTAACCTTTTTGCTCTTTTAGATAAACAGGCCCACTTTACATCTGTATTTTTAACAGATGATCACAATTAATTTTACAGTTCAACAGCTATAATTGTCAATTAATTTTTGACATTTCACAGACTATCATCGTTAATTGTCCATTCTAATTCCTTGGTGAGATTTATATTATTTAAATGCCTTGATAATTGACTATGTAATATAACACTTGAAACGTACACTAAAAGTAAATAACAGAAAAAGCTTTCTTACTTTTTCCATTAAATAATGAAACAAAATATATTTTTTTGCCCAGTTTCAAACTCACAGTTTGAATTAAATTTGGCTGATAATTTTAAACTTATTAAAATGATTTAATTTCTTATTTAAAGATTGCTTTACAACATGATAAGGAATGATTATTCATTGTGAATATTACAATTTAGATCCACAATTAGATTATATACACACATTGCATATATACATTTCTTTAAATTGACCGATTTAATGTCTTAATCCTTATTTATTACAACTATTATACCTATATTATCATTAGTTTTTCATTTACTTTCATGAACTATTTATTTCTCACTTAGTATAAAATAATGTCCATTCATTTTCTCTCTATATCACAGTTTTAAGAGTCACACATCTCTTCCCTTTTCTCAGTCAACCTAGCAACAAATGTACAAATTTTGCTTTTCTAATTATGTTTTTAATATTAACTTGACCCATAACTAAAATAATCTTTTGGTAGAAATATCTTAACAATAAATTTTTAGATTGCTTACTAAGTCAAATATATGCAATCCCTTATAAATATGGGTTCAAACTTAATCTTTGCTAAAAATTTTCTTATTAAAAGGAGAAAAAATACATACATTATGATGAAAATTTGTTTATTGAACCCTATTTTACTTATTTAACTCCAAAACTGGAGTCTTGGACAAATCCAAGGGCTACATACCCCCCTACTTCGGGTAAAATTTTCTGAATTCAAACCACACCTTTTCTTACTATACCATTAAAATTGATAATTAATAATTATTAGTTACATTTTATTCTGCTCACTTTTTAGGTGGAATAGGAAACCATCTCTTCACCCCCCCTTTTTTTTCATTTCATTTGCCATTGAGTTCCTTATTTTTGTTAATTAGATACCTAACATCAGATACCTAATGAATTCGTGTTTCATTTTACAGTTGATCATATGGTTGAACAACACGGGCATAATGCTACTAACCATCACAACCAACAACATTTCTCAAAAACTCTTCATCTGACACCTAATCCTCTTATTTAAACCCTCTGTTTTAATGCACTCAAATAATTGCACAGTGTTAGCCTCTATAAATTCCCCCTTTTTTACCGGGAATTGGATCATCAACCCACACATTACTATATCCATCCCTAAACATTAAACCATCTTTATTTACAAGTGATTTGGTAAAATGCTTTTCATTTTACATTTCATTTTACATTTTATTTTCTGAAATTCTACTCTGACCTTACCACTATTTTGATTACTATAATTATTACTTTGTTTATTATAATTATAGTCTGGCAAAGCCTGGTCTTGCTCTAGTACAAGATCTATTTCTGACTTTTTTGGGAACTCAGAACACTCAGTGCTTTTTCTAACCTGCTTCTCTTTTAATTCAGCAGTCAGACCAGCTTGGCTTAGCTTTAAGGCTTTAGTCTGTTCATCTATTTTACTTTCCATACCAGCAGCACTTTCTTTGATTACTGCACCTAGACTAGTATAACTTTCTTTCACTTCTTTAGTCTGTCCATCCACTTTATTTAACAATGATTCTTGCCTGGCCTCTGTATGCTTTTGTAGCCTCTCACCAAGCTCTCTTTTCTCTCGACTCATATCTACCACAGCTTTCTCTATTCTGTCTCCTATCCTCAGACCTTGGGCTCTTAATTGGCTCTCAAATGTGTCCATTATAGCCTCTAGTCTCTCACTTTGAATTTCCATTTTAACCTCCAACCTGCTAATCTGACTGGTTAAACTATTTTTATCTCCTCATTTAGTCTCCTTTGGTTTTGTATTAGACTACCTTGACTTTCATTAAATTCTCCAACTTGTATATCCAATTTCTTTTCTAAACTAGCTTGGCTTCTAGTTAGAATTTCTTTTAATTCTATTTTTAAGCTATCTTGGCTTTCTTTAACTTCTGCTTGGTTTTCCTTAACTATTGCACTTAGATTCGTATAGTGTTCCTTTATTTCTTTATTTTGATTTAACATAATTTCTAGCTTGCTCGTCCATTTTTTTTCCTAGACGAGCATATTTTCTAGCTAAGTTGTCTATTTAATTTTCTAGACTAGCTTGGTTTTTAGCTTGGTTTTTTTATCACAGTTTGTAGCATTGCTCCAAGTCACTGAAGGTTGATCATTTCAGATTTCTTTTGAGCTATTTCAGAGCTCAACCCTTCAGACCCTATATTTTCACTTTCCTCGATACATTCCTCAATACTTTCTGATACTACAGATGCTTTGCCTATTGTCTCTTCTTTCTTATTCTCTATGGGACCTGTCTCTTTTTTGCTCCTTGGAATTTTGTATTCAACAATAAAATTAATGATGAGACAATTAGGCACACACTCTTTCCCCCCTCCATCAACCAACAACTAGGACTCTCTCAACTACCTATACCTTTGTCACCCTATTGGTCTTGACCTTAGCAATTCCTATACTGATTAAACCTCTCATCTCAAATGTTTTTGGGTATCTAGAGAGCCAATCATCATCAATAATCAGTTTTAAATAGACATGAAAATTTGATTTTTTTTTTATCAACTAATTACACACTAGCATACCTAATTTTAAAATACGTTTTTGGTATAACCAGTTGCTGGCATTTATAATCAATTCTGCGGCTTTTTAATTTAATTTCCTGAACCCATTATCCGTCGAGCGACCACATTGGCTGGGCCATTTCTAACAATTTTTTTTTTTACTAAATGAATATCTTAAATATTGCGATTTATAACAAAATTATATTTACTAAATGAATAGTCTTTAGCTAGGGGATTGAAATTTTTAATAGGTGTCCACGTTGTAGCCAAATCTAATTATAGGAAAATTATTTCAAATATAATTAACGAAAGATGTATTTCTTCAGTATCAATTAAACATGCGATGTATAGATTAAATAATTTCTCAAGTGCAATGTATAGATTAATATATTTCATACGTATACATTAAATATAATCTATTTCGAGGGAATACATTACAAGCCAATTGTAACTAAATAAAAATCAATTCTAACAAATGAAAAGTTACTCTTTATTCTGTTAATTTTATAAAAACTTATTAAATTAACATAAAACGCATTTTGCAATCTCTCGATCGGTCGTCCACATTGCATTTCAAACAGAACTAAACGATTGGGAGAGCTTACAAATATCACATATATTATTAGATAGTTTGAGTTAATTATAACATTACTCTAACCAATGAGAATTTTATTCAAATGATCGCACATCCACGTTATGGATTGATTATACAATATTTAAATCTCAATGGCATATAAACACTTACAGCTAAATTGCATGACAATTATAACATTTTAAGGATGAATCGATGGATGCTTCACCATTTCCAGCTGACATTATTTTTGAAGGCTTCTGGGATGATGATGATGGTACAGAACATCTATAATTTTAATTGTCAGGGTGTCAAATTGCAACTCTAATAAAATATAAAGGTTAAATCTCAATTCAATACTCCTAGTAATAATATTTCATGAGTGGGTAATACATAATCGATTTAGAGAACACAGAGAACGCATTAAAATTCACAATATCAATATCTTTAAGAATTCCAGGCTATTCTCAGCGCATTCCCCATTCACTATGATAAAATGTACAATTAAATTTTATTCTAATTATAAAGTTCTATATTCAACTCCACCTTCCTGATCCACCTCTTTATCAACTTCACATCCATATGCCTATTACACTATTATGTGTTTGACTATTAAAATTTACATTTTTTTTACTAGCTCAATTCTCTCATTATAATCTCTTCTCAGGGTTTTTCGAATAATTAGGTGTGGAAATCGAATAAGCTGTGATAGATTATTGGTGATAAACATTCCTCTCTTGATCACCTCCAAGGTGATCTCGGTTGTCTTTAATGCAGTTAATATCTATTTGCATTAAAGCTCAATATTTTAAGCCTGTTAATGTTTTTATAAACACATCAGAAACATATTTATTATTATAAAAAACTTATAGAGAAGTGTGTCTAGAGATAGGTTTGAATACAACGGATGGGGAAAGGATTTTATGCACACCCCACTGCCCTCTTTATCACTCAATAACTATCTCTATTCACAGTTTATATTTCAATAATATTAAATTATTTGGTAATTTTAAGTATCTGAAATTAATTTTTTAAATAATTCTACTGAATATTAGTTAAGTACATGATAATTCAAATATTAATAATAATATATTGATGTATGATTGAATTGGAAATATTTAGATAATAATAACCCACAAAAACATTAAGACATACACAAATTTTATTTAAAACAAATAACAAATTTTATTTTACAAACTATATTTCAATACAAAAACATATACATTATATTTACACGTTTATTTTATCTTAAATGTAGTGAATATCAATTTCTTCCCATTTTCAATGCTTTCTCTTTATTACTGATCTGTGTTAGAAGTAATTTCTCCCCTAATTAAATTTAATAATTTTATTTAACGAATCTAAAATTAATATACCCTCCCAAAGTTCTTGATCTGATCCTATCATCCTGATCAAACATTCTTTTGCCCTAATCTTTACAACAGAGATATCTTAATAATAGTGAGACTAAGTCATTGTAAATAAATTGGCATCTATATCACTCATTATCATAGTGCCCACACTATATGCTCATGTTCTTATGACATAATATTTTAACAATATTACTTTTCCAACGAAGTTCTCAGCTGGCGATGTAATTATTTATTAAATAAATTTATATATGTATTGCTTACGCCTACGCTTAAACATTCGTAAGTTTTATTTAACCCTTAATTTCACCTTTATGAACTTTATCATTTTTGGCTGGAATGACAAATTAAATCTACAAAACAATATTCAAATACACCAATCGCATATACAATATCGGCATTCATTCTGACATTAAATTGAGTTTGCGACCTGGTATAGAAACTTATAATAATGTTTATCATGGCTATCTCTCATACACCTGTAAGGAATATCAAACATTAATATGAGGCAGGCAGTGACCCGAATAAGAGAAAACCTTTTCACTAAGGTGGAGATATGCTAGGATATTTTATTGCTAGTCATACAGAAACATAGGTATACCAAATACCTCTGGCCATCAAAATAAGAAACCTTCTTACGGTGCAGAGAATACTCAAGTGGGAAAACTCTTCCACTAGGTTAAAATATTTTATGAATATAGCATAAGTCTTAGTGAGCTAGACTTCACTGGCTTTGTGGAGGTCTTTGTCTATCCACACACATACAGGTCAAAACATCCAATTATACAAGTAAACCTTTCACAACTTTACTATTGTTGCAAATTAGTGCATTGGAATATGAGCCCATAAATTTTCCAAGCATAAATCAGCTTGTTTCTGGACTTAAGTCTATGATAAGAATAATAATAAACAATAAGAAATGCGCATATAATTTTCGAAACTATTTCTATGCACTTTTATAAGAAAATGATGATATAACTCAATAGACAAGCAATTTATCTATAAGTCTAAGCATTTGACAATAACTTCTGATGCGAATATTAATATCTCTGTGTTTTTTTTTTAAAATGTTTGTAAAGCACTTTAAATAAGGCATATCAGAACAACATGTTATAAATTTCACATACCCCCCAAAATAACAATAATAGCAAAAGCATTTAAATAAACATATATAAAATCATCTGATCTCAATCTCTACTCCCAAAATAATACAATGGTAATTATAACGTGAATTAATTTTAAAATAGATGATATACATGATACACTACAAAAAATAAATTATTTTCCTTTTTTTCCTTTTTAAGAAAATGTCCTACACACATAAATAGTGAATAATAATAAAAAAGTATACTTATATAAAGTTCTTTGGCAAGTATCCTCCAATTCCTGGTTTCCATTTTTTTCTTTGTTCCTTTCCTCCATAATTGATTTATATGAGCACATAAGTCTTTGTAGCAAAAAGTTCTTTTGATAGGGTTTGATTCCTTTGGCATTATATAAACAATTTGTATGCTGTTGAAAGAGTTCCTCAATTTTAAGTTTATGCAGATTTAAGTTAAATAGCATTCGTTTAAAATTTTCACAATATCAGTCTGTTTTTGATTGTCTTTTTTCATCTTTGAATTCATTTTATATGTTTAAATTGACTTACATATATATCAAACTTCTGAGTTTTAAATTTTACTATTTGCTGATACAATTATGATTATTGGTTAATTGCTGGAGATTAAAATGTGCGCAAATTTAAAATTTATTCACTACACATTGTCTTTTCTTAAGACAATGATAGATTTAGCCAAGTTATTCTTAAAAGACAAAACGTAACAAAAAACGATTTTAAATTTTATAAGACAGCTTTTCTCAGTGAATGCAAGAAAAAACTTGTAAAAAGAAAGCTTCAAATATAAGAGAGAATCCCCTGTTCTTCTGTTAACACAGAGGTTTTATAGAGAAAATCCATCTGGTCTCATTTTTTTCTTAATTAATTGACTTGTTCTTTTTTCTCTATTAATTTTAACCTTTTTGTTCTTTTAGATAAACAGGCCCACTTCACATCTGTATTTTAAACAGATGACCACAATTAATTTTACAATTCAACAGGTATAATTGCCAATTAATTTTTGACATTTCACAGACTATCATCGTTAATTGTCCATTCAAATTCCTTGGTGAGATTTATATTATTTAAATGCCTTGATAATTGACTATGTAATATAACACTTGAAAACTACACTAAAAGTAAATAACATAAAAAGCTTTCTTACTTTTTCCATTAAATAATGAAACAAAATATATTTTATAGCCAGTTTCAAACTCAGACTTTGAATTAAATTTGGCTGCTAATATTAAACTTGTTAAAATGATTTAATTTCTTATTTAAAGATTGATTTACAACATGACAATGATTGATTATTCATTGTGAATTTTACAATTAAGATCCACAATTAAATTATACACACACACGTTGCATATATACATTTCTTTAAATTGACTGATTTAATGTTTTAAACTTTATTTATTACAACTATTATACCTATATTTTCATTATTTTTTCATTTACTTTCATGAATTATTTATTTCTCATGTAATATAAAATAATGTCCATTCATTTTCACTCTCTAACACAGTTTTAAGAGTTACACATCTCTTCCCTTTTCTCAGTCAACCTATCACCAAATGTATAAATCTGCTTTTCTACATATGTTTTTAATATTAACTTGACCCATAAATAAAATATCTTTTGGTAGAAACATCTTTACAATAAATTTTTAGATTACTTACTAAGTCAAATATATGCAATCCCTTATAAATATGGGTTCAAACTTAGTCTTTGCTAATTCTTTTCTTATTAAAAGGAAAAAAATACATACATTATGAGGAAAATTTGTTTATTGAACCCTATCTTGCTTATTTCACTCCAAAACTGGAGTCTTGGACAAATCCAAGGGCTACAATATATATATATATATATATATATATATATATATATATATATATATATATATATATATATATATATATATATATATATATATATATATATTGTACCCTCATTTTTAGGTAATATATAGTAATAATAAATTGTTCTAGCTCAGGTAAATAATTATTCTCATCTAAAAAAATGTATTTAATCTATAATAAATATATTCTCCAATACTATAAGTATTAAATTAGCTCTAATTAATAAATAATATTATGGTTCAGTTTCATAAATTAAATAAATAAATACCTAATAAAAATCATGAGACTATGAAGTGAGTTTACATGTGGCAAAACGAATACATTGAGTCAATATCCCATAGGATACTATCTCAATGGCATAAGAATATTATCCTCCCTCTTATTATCGTAAATATTAAACCTATTTCTTCAATAACTACTTAATTAATTAAAATTATCTCAATAAAACATTATTCATCTCTTTATTTACATAATCTAGCTCAAATAATCTCAGGTTCTTTTAAAATAATTCTTGGTAATTATATTATCTGTAATCAAGCATGATAAGGGATTTAATATCATTCCTAACTACAATGACTAATACTAATAATAAATAAATAATAATAACAATAATAATAATCTTCAATGTATAATTTAATCTTCTATTTTTATATATAATCTTAAATAAATATGTGGCATAGTCTTATAATCTGAAAATATGTGGCAAGTAAAATAATACTATAATCCTGTGTAAATATTTTATAGTTATTCTATGACCATAATAATGATATGATAAATGAAGTTTCTTAAAGAAAATCATATCAATAAAATATTATAACTCTTAAATAATAGTTTTATTTATGTTGTGCAAATATTATATCTTAATTCAAATTTTTTGTGATTATGTAACTCTGATGTGGAGAAATTGAGTCAACACCAAGATTTATCAAACAAACTTAACAAATTTTATTAACAACTTCAACAATAAATTATATACATTATTTGCTTCATTAATGAACTTTATCTAGTTACATTTCCTGTACTTTTCAAAAATAAATTAAACAAAAAACAATTTGGGATGTGAAACATTATTTTATAAAAAATATCTATGATTAAAATGTTATCATAGTATATCTCTATTACATCTTCATTAAGTTCATAAGTTTAAAATATTAGATAAAATTAATCACTCTACTATTCATCTATTACTGGTACTTAATCCTTTTAAAATAATTTAATACATCATGTAGTCCTTCCCAACTTAAGAAGAACATGAATAAATTTAATTAACAACATAGCGATTAAAGTAGATTGCTTACTAATTATTAATTTAATATCAGATAGAATAAATGTGCTAGTGTATCGTTATTACAAAATAACCTTTAGAAAACTTATGATTATTTATATTTTTTACACGATTTAATTTTATCGTTTTACTTATCAAAAAATATGCATCATAAGTAAGTCTTTAAAAAAATACTTAATAATTAATCAATATCTTTATCAACCTACTTTGCTTATTACTTATCCATCTTTATAAAAAAATAATCAATTTTAAATATGAAAAGGTTTTATGATTCTTTTACTAACAAACCATATTATTGTAATCTTTGTATTTATTTCTAGCTTTACTCCAAATAATATAACCCATCTTATCCTCCTCAATAACAATCCCACACTTCCAAACTTATTCATCACTTCATGTTTTAAATGCAATCCTACACAATGTGATACGATAAATTTTGATAGTGAACAGATGTGTAGGTATATGGAATAACTAAAGTTTTAATTCAGTAATATCTCTATTAGATAGTCATCATGATAACAATGTATAAAATGAGGTATGATTTATTTGTCTAATAACCTCCACTACTATATATAATGTCCAGGCTATTTATTCAGCTCTATGGAACATTCAACTTCAACACACATAAAACAGTGCCAAGGAAAATATACAAGCTATAGGGCTAAGTTATCTATACTTTCATAATCATCATTATTGATTACCCTTATTCCCATATAAATAAACCCTGCATAAAATATTACCTTGGTTTCATTTAACTTACTACCAATCCACTATCCTTATAACTTCCTTAGAGATCTATCACTCTACATCGCTAAAATTCTTCCCACATTTTTATAACAATAAATAAATGTGCATATAAATAATGAACTAACTGCTCAATAAGAAAAGATTACTTCATTTCTTTGATAACTCTTAGACCAACTTATAAATAATCAGCATTGATATAACACTTTAATCACTTACAATAAATACTAAGTTCAGTTAAGATAGAATCATATACTTATATTCCCAGTACGTTAAAATATACCTATAATATAAAATAAAAGTATGCATATTTAAAAAAAATAAACTTGTCTAATCTATGTGTATGCATTATGTTTTGATATACGTTCTCACACATCCACATAAAATGGCATATTTTGACTATTTAAAAAAAAAAAATACATTATAAAATCATTAATATTTTTTACAATTATTACCATAAATAATATCTCCACTGGTCACTTATTTGACCTTTCTGGTTCACGAACTAAATAAACATTATATATTATATCATTTATTCCACATTATCACATTTAAAATATTAAGTCTTTTTAAAACTATTAAATATTTTTTATAAGAATCTAAACAATATGTTAGTAAGTAGTTTAATTATTTTTATGTTCTTTTCCTACCTCTAGTCTATGAATAAGCATTAACTAAAGATTAGTAAAATAATTTGAAAAGACCATATTTATGACAAAAAGAAAATTCCAGTGATAACAGTTCATTAAAAAAAGAATGTTCAATTTTCCACTCTTCAGCACTTGTTGACAAAATCTTTGTTTGATGCCAAAACCATGCATGCTCCAATGGTTCCACTATCTAAGACAGAAATGAATAATAATGTTCCAAAATAAAACTATGGTAAGTTGATATTACAATATCTGGATTGATTAAAAATAACCATAGATTTATTTCTAAAAGTTTATAAAATAATAATTCACAAAAAATAATTATTGAAAGTATTTTTTTAAACTATCATATAACAAAATAATTTCAGAAGTTCTGCTCCTTGTATTCAAATATACCAATGGTTTATATTCTCTGACACAGCAATAAGATTTAGTGTTCCTCAATATTTTCTATGTAGGTAAAGATTTCCATAAATACTTTTAATATATTTTGTATGACTAGCATACATTAATTACTAATAGGATAATTTTAATTACCTACTTTTCAATAAGGTATAAAATATTCTAATAATGATCTTAATTTTTTTAGATCTTTTAAATCATAGTTTTAAAATATATTACTAAATATTTCTTCATAAAGAAATATTTCAGCGTCTTAAAATCATTCTTTTATCAATTTTACATTTTTTTAAAATTTACCATCTTATTTTTTAAAAATAAGCTCTCCAAATAAAAGCATTTTCATATTTTTACTTTCCACTTCTGATGAACTTTTCTAAATCTTCTCTGTGATGTCCAACTTACTAGACTCCATAGCAAAGTAAAATTATTAATTATGACAGGCAAAATTCTGTGCCCAATGGAAAAATCATAATTCTGATATTTTCCACATAAACTAAAATTTAATAATGGTTGATTCATGTTTAATGCGATGTTAAAATTTGGCTTAATAAATTAGCAGGTAAGGAATTACTTAGCTTTTAGTTCAGCATGTCTGTATTATACAATCCTTATAATAAATTATTGTATTTTCATTTTGGAACTAAAAATTTATATAATTGACTATTAATGGTACACTTAGTTAACCGAAGTAATCGTTATAGTTATAACAATAGTAGACCTCGAGATTAATTGTTCTCCCATTTTTACACCTGAATAAACTACTCTCATGATTGGTTAATTAAACAATGCTTATTGTATTTATCCCTGACCAACAATGCTGCATTAAAATTAAAAAATAAATGATGATTTATCTAATATTTATTATTTATTATATTATTTAATTCTTAGTTAATTTTCATATTTTATTTACACATACCAAACACTTTAAAACAACTTTTAAAATAATATCATAATATTTATTATTACTTTTAGCCTTCTTTTAAAAACAGTTATTTTTCAAAACAAAATAAAAATCTAATGTTACTTATTACATTAGTTTTAAAACCCAACTTAATATTTATAACAGCTAATATTATTTTTATTCTGGGATAGACAAATATAATATTTTAAAATTTAACATTAGAATTTTTAAAACAGTTTTGCAATTTTACTAAAAAAAACTCCGCAAGCACATGTCAGATGATTTACAAAATAAATGAAATGCTTATCATTTAACTGAAAATAAAATAAATGATTTAATTTACAAAATATTATATAAAAATGATATTATAGCAAAATTTAGAATAATTGTTTTAATATTATAAAATGGAATATACAATTGTCTCCCATATTATCACTTTTAATTAAATGATTGAATTATTAAATATAATTATTATTATTAAATAGTCTATTTATTTAACTTTAATTTATTATTTGTTAAACTTTACTTTAAACATTTATTTGCAAGTCTTATTAATGCAGTATTTATTATGGCCAGTTTTTCCAACCATACAATATTATAATTTATCTTTAGTTAACTGTTTTTTTAAAATCTAAACACAAGATTATGCAGTAAATATTTTTATTTTCTCTAACTAGATTTTTAAAAGATCATCAACACATTATATACATCATACCCTTAAATAGCTTTTACATTTAAAATTTTTTAGTAAGTTGATACAAACAATTCATTCTAACCTAAACAAAAGTGTACAATATATATATATATATATATATATATATATATATATATATATATATATATATATATATATATATATATATATATATATATATATATATATATATATATATATATATATATATATATATATATTTCTAGCATTCTCATGGATAAACTATGATTTCATACTATTGTTTTCAGGGGATTCCTTGTATCAAAAATAAAATAGCTAACTAGCTGAAGTTTTAGTACAATAACAAATATTTTCCTGAGATTTTTTTTCTCAAATCATATAAATTTGTCTGAGATATAAAAAAATCACTATTATATGCACTAACCCGCTCAAGCACACAAAACTGAAGATATATATATATATATATATATATTGTAACTAAATAAATGAATATTCTAATATATATCACGTCCCAGTTGAATGTCCATTTGTAACTAAATAATCATATGTTTTTATATAACTGACATGTCCATTTGTAACTGAATAGGCATATGCTATGATAGCTATTATAATTGGTAACTAATACATAAGTGATGATATCTATTACAAAATGGAACCTGAGGCCATTCTGACTTCTTCTCATCTCAGGTATATGGCCTATCTCTAAGCCTTTTTGGATAGCCACTTTGTAATTATAACGAAATATATAAATTATGACAGCAAATTTGCAACTAATATAAATATAATACCATATCCCGTTTCCAACTATCATCAACATTAATTTAGTCATGCCAATAATGAGATAAATAAATTATGCCATATCTAAACACAAAATAAAAAAAATGAAAATTCATCACTGTCATCATTTAAGAATTTTTTTTTTTTTCAATATTGGGAAATTATTGTAACCAGCAAAATACACTAGCCATTGACATCAGATAAACCAATATTAGCTATAGCAATTGAATAAAATTAAAGTGAAATTCATGGAGTGCATTATGCTTATCTCCAATAATAGGTTCTTTTAACAAAGAATCCTTCCCATTTTTTTACATATATAGGACCATTCATGGTCACATGCACACACTGGCACTATTTATAACAACTTATAAAAATATCAGAGAAAGTTTAATATTATCAAGTTGGAAAAGGGACTTGATCACTTTTATTCAGTTTAGCAAAGTACATGTGTTTTCCTCAGATGCCACTAGATTGTTTTAAACCTAGATAAATATCATCTGTCCATTGTGTACTGGGTTCAAACCCCTTCGGTACATTCTTTACTACATATGCACTTGGATGAATTTAAAAAACCGACAATCTTATATTTTACTCGTGTCAATAGAATTATAAGATCCCATAACCATAAAATTTATATATCCAACACTGTCATAGATATTACCAGCTCAGTTTAAGTATACTGATGTACAGATGCATGTATACTCCTACTAATGGCTTAAAAACATAATGAATACCATTACTTACATATATGGCCATTAAACCTAGCTATTTAATTTAATTATTCATCGTAATATAATGATGATGACGATGATTCCTTCCACAGCTTCTGTAATCAACTCATAACAACAAATTTATCTTTTATAAAGCATATAGGCACATTCTCAAAATCATATTATGTTTAAACTGGGATTTAATTACAATAATCACTAGCTCGGATGATTGATCATAATGAATCTTATGGCCTAAACATACCTTCTTTTATACATTTATGGTTACTTACTTAAAGTACTATTAAAGTTAAAATTGTATTTCAATCATCAATATTTACCAGTGATGATTAATGATTATTATGAATCTCCCCACCTGATATTTAGCTTTTTATAAATCCCTATTTACTAAACATATTAATTACTCTAAGATTGGATTTAATTATTACTATTTATTTAGCGATGATGGTGATCATTATTAATCTTATATTATAAAATTTAGATTCTGATAAATCTATAGTCATTTACTTGAACAGTATTATGCTTAAACGATGATTTAACCAGTAATATAATATCCACTTTTGATGAGGATGATCAGAACTCATGGGCACAAAACAAAACATTAGCTTTCTATTATTAACCTATAATTACTCAAAACTTGGTTATATGTCAAACGTGATCTCAAGCATCATTATATTTAAACTACTATCCAATGCTTAACATTTACGAGCGATGATGACTAATTATAATCAAGCAAGATTAAAAAAAATTAAAAATACTAATAATAATAACTCGGAAACCAAATATGATATAATTATATTTATTCACACTCTTCCTTTTAATAAATCAAATTGCTAATTATACAATTGATGGCAATTATTATGTTAATTAAATGCATATTTAAGATAGCATTTATATATGCACAAGCAAAATAAACTTACATATATCCTCATGTTACTATATATTTTGAAGTAAGCTGGCTTAAATTGACATAGAAATAATATTCTATCGAATGCTTATTCAAAATTTCCCCTACTGATTATATAGATCATGAAGGTAAATTTCATTTATGCAATGTGTGTGTTTTTTACTTTCATACATGTGTGAAACCCTGCTCTTTAATTTGTTTCCTTAAAATAACTATGTCTAACCTATTTTGACTGGTTGGTATAAGCAATTCTACACATACACACCGTGTGATATGTCAACATATATATTACATTAAAATGTGTCCCTTTATATTATGCATTGATACATAAATCACATTTCTAAAAAAAAAAAAAAAACATTATTAAAACCTTGAGGAAAAATAAATTATATCAAATTTAACATGCAAAGAGACAAATAAAAAAAAAACCATTATAAACATATATTGATAGGTTGCTAATTTATCACACTAAATAAACAACAATAATAAAAAGACATTTTAAAAGTATTACAATATATAAAAAAATATCAAAAGATTATGAAAATTAAGTTTAATGAATTTGAAACTGTGTGTGTGTGTAATGTTATGCAGTATTGATAATAATACAATCAATAAACAAACTCTTAATGTTTATGTATCAAAAGGAAAAAAAAAGCTTGACTATATAAATCAAAGTTTACTTTTAATAAGAAATAAAAAAAATAGTTAATCAAATTTTAAAGTTACCCGATCCATTTTCAGTTCTTATTAATGTCCCAGGTTGAAATATCAGACCACTCTCTTATTTATAGCTTTGACTGGTGGATTTGGCTGGTTCCTACCATTTTAAAAGTTTTTGCAGGCACTTTTGATAAATAGAAAAAAAAAATTTAAAAACTGATTTGTAGACTAATTAGGTTGGTTGTATGGGTCTTAATCATTGTCTTCTTTCTTCTCTTCTTTCCTCTTCTCCCTCCTTTCAAAGATGATGATCCTTTAATAGCCCAAGAGACAAAAAATCTCTCAGATAGCATATGTGGTTGGCTTTAAACTTGAGCATTCTTTGGTTATGAAAGGCTTGTATATGAGTCCCAAGATAGACCACTGAATTATCTTATGAGGTGAGATCTCAGAGAATAAAAACAGCAAGATTAGCACTGTATCTTCTATGTTTTATAAATAGTAAATATAAATACAATTTCTATATTATTTTCACCAACTTCTTTTAAGAGATTCAATTTTGATCCATCTCTCTAGATTAACTTAGCTGTGAGATTATTTATATAGCTACACATCTTCTTTTTATGCTGTTTTAATGTAAAAGCTTCACATTTTCCCCTTTAACTTTTCTAGAGAAAAAATCAACAGCTCATCCTGAGATTAAAAGATACAGAAAAAAGACAACTGGTAACTGCCCTATGAATATTGTGCCTCTGGCTTATATCCCTGTCTTTCTGATTAAAAGTCCGCTCCTACAACAGTAACTGTTATTTTGAGATAGCAACAAAGCCTCACAAAATTGACAGTCCAAATTAATTAATAAGAAAATTAATAATTGTCTTATCTACTCTGTCAAAGCATTTTCCCCCTCTTTGGACAATCTAAAATCCAGATAACATAAAAAACACAGTTTACAATCTATTGGTGAACAGAGACAAGGGTCCAAATGTTTTATGTTACATAGCCATAATTTTCTTTCACACATGTGTATTTTATCTATTAATCTTTCACACTATCCTTTCCAGCTTATTTTATTTTAAATTAAATAAAGCTAAATAACCGAATAGCTTATTTAATAATAATAGACCGATATATTAAATATTATTTCTTGTAACATTCTCTCTTCATTACTGCTTATTAATAACTATTGTCTACCCACTATATATAATACACACACACATAAATTAATATATTGATTTACGTGTGTGAGTATTATATATATATATATATATATATATATTAATTCTAATGTTTTCATGGATAAAAGATGTCATATTATTATTACTATTTGCGGGATATTCCGTGTAGTGAAAAAGCTAAATGCTGACATTTCAGTACAATATCAAGTACCTTCCTCAGAGCGTCTTCTTTCTCAAATCATAAGAATGCATGTGAGATTTAAAATCGTTTTTATCGTTTTCTTTCTCCTCATATTTAAATTCTATTGGTTGAGAAGCTTTAAAATTTATTTTCTTTTCCAATAGTTTCTTCCAAATGTTGTTAATCTTCTTTAACTCACACCTTTCATTTATGCTCTTGAGCCTTTTAAAAATCTCTATAGCTTCTCTTAGCAATCTCTGGTCATATTGTTCAATTTTTGCTAAAATATTTGTTTTTTCAAAATTTATATCATGATTTGTTAATTTAATATGAGAATAAATAACTGATGAATTGGATTTTTCTCTCACTGCCAGAATGTGTTCTTCCTTTCTAATATTTATTCTACAATTATTCTGTCCTATATTGTATGTGGACAGACCCTACATGGAATTTCATACACACCATGACACTCCAAAGCAATTTTATCTTTAGAGGAAATATTTTACTAATTTTTTTTTTTATAAATAGTGTAAATTGTGTGAATATTATTATTCTTTAAAATGTTACCAATTCTATCAGTTACTCCTTTAATATATGGCAAAATTGTCTTAATTTTTGATGTATCAAAATCTTTTTTCTTTTGATATGTATAAGCCCTATTAATAATTTTGTAATTAAAACCATTATGAAGAAGCATTTTATTAGTAGCAAAAAGGTCCCGGTGAAAATGGCTATCATCAGAAAGTCTCTTTGTTCTATCCAGTAATGTCTTTGCCACTGAAAATAGTTGTGCAGGATGGTGATGAGAGGAAAAATGCAGATATCTCCCAGTGTGTGTTGGTTTTATATATATACCATGGGATAAAGAACCATCTTCCCTTCTTTCAATCAAAACATCTAAAAAAGGTAATTGATTATTATTTTCTATTTCCATGGTAAATTTAATATTGTTGTGAAGAGAGTTTAAAAAATTAAAAAAGTCATCAAGAGCATGCTTACCATGAAACCAAATAACAAAGGTATCATCAACATACCTCAGCCATATAGTTGGTTTTTTAACTGCTAAAGTCAAAATTTTATTTTCCAAATCCTCCAATTGATCAGCTATTTTTCTCATATTAAATTAACAAATCATGATATCAATTTTGAAAAAACAAATATTTTAGCAAAAATTGAACAATATGACCAGAGGTTGCTAAGAGAAGCTATAGAGATTTTTAAAAGGCCCAAAAGCATAAATGAAAGGTGTGAGTTAAAGAAGATTAACAACATTTGGAAGAAACTATTGGAAGAGAAAATAAATTTTAAAACTTCTCAACCAATAGAATTTAAATATGAGGAGAAAGAAAACGATAAAAACGATTTTAAATCTCACATGCATTCTTATGATTTGAGAAAGAGGACGCTCTGAGGAAGGTACTTGATATTGTACTGAAACGTCAGCATTTAGCTTTTCCACTACACGGAATATCCCGCAAATAGTAATAATAATATGACATATATATATATATATATAATTAGATTACAATCAGTCACCACCTAAACATTCACAGTAAATATAGTAATCAATATTTCTCACTGCTGTCAAGGCAACCTTCTCACCTTTTTAATAGCAAGAATGGAAATCCCTTCTTACTAATAGTCCATTGAATATATATGGACACTTAAAGATTGCAACTTGACTACAGAGTATGAAATATGTTACAATGAAGTTTAAATAAACCTCTTTAAACATGAATAAACATGTCACTATAATGCAGACTAATAAATAGTCATCTATAACATTACTTAATGCAATACTTTTAAATTGCCCATGTATTATTTAGAAATAATAAGCGAAATAGTGCCTAAAGCTAATCTGGGATAATGATGTAATTAGATTCCAATCAGTCACCACCTAAACATTCACAGTAAATATAGTATTCAATATTTCTTACTGCTGTCAAGGCAACCTTCTCACCTTTTTAATAGCAAGAATGGGAATCCATTATTACTAATAGTCCATTGAATATATATGGCCACTTAAAGATTGCAACTTGACTACAGAGTATGAAATATTGTTACAATGAAGTTTAAATAAACCTCTTTAAACATGAATAATCATATAACTCTAATACAGACTAATATATAGTCATCTATAACATTACTTAATTATGTGGTTAAGTGATTTCAAAGGTCACTGTCCTCCTATTCATAGCCATTTTGTAAATAGACAAGAAATTGATTAAAAGCGATATATTTCACTTCAAGGATATTTTGTAGCAAGGTTCTTTTCTATTTATGACATCACTGTCTTCAATAACAAAGTAAACCACATTTAACTTCTTTTTGAGATCATGTCACTCTCTTCAAACCACCACTGGATGTCCAGGCTGGCAATCGTGACCATCCAAAGTGCGATGCTGTGCAATAACTGAACCACAATAGGTGTTAGCAGTGCTTTAACACAGGAAGAATGTGTGTTGCGATAGCTTAGTGGACAGATGGTCCTGGTCTCACCATAATATTATTAAAAAAATATTTTTTTACAGGGCAGGCGATATTACAGACCACCAAAGGTATCAGTGACAATTGTAGGATGTCTTTAGTAGTATTGATTAGTTTGTTGAAGTTGGTTAAGCACTGGTGAACAGCTCTTGTGGCTTGGTTTTGAACATCATCACAATTTGGCCAGTCATGATTGCCAACCTGGAAATCCAGTGTTGGTATTCAGAGAGTAACATGATATAAAAAAGAAGATAATGGAAGCTTACTTTTTCACTGGAGATAGCGATGCCATAAATAAAAAATACTCTTGCTATAAAAATATCCAGGTAATAGAAACATAACTACCGCATTTTCATATATTTTCATCGCTCTTAACCAATTCTTGTCTATTTACAAGATGGCTTTAAATATGATGATTCTGATCTTCGAAATTGCTTAGCAATGTAATAACACATATACATATATTAATTTAAAAAAAACATATTTATTTGTCTTCAACTTTGTGTGCCAAGTGTGTTAGCACATTTTATATTTTGCACTTTAGAATAAATAGCTACAAAGACTGTTTGCTCTTTCCAGTGACTATTTTATTATTATTATTAATTCCTCTTCATTAATCAAATTCTATTAAATAAGAAATATTAAAAAATATTTTATCACCTTTTTTAAAATATTGTTATTTTTTTTAAATTCACCTATCACTCTTTTATTTCTATTGGTCCATTAAAAATACTGTACCAGTTTCTTTAGCAGGGTATGGTCTTGTTGTTCATTTTTTCCCAGAATATCTGTTTTATTAAAATTGATCTCATGGTTATTTAATTTTGTGCATATAAATGGATGTTAAATTGAATTTTTTTTCTGATGCCAAAATGTGTTCTCCTTTCCTAATATTTATTCTATAATTTGTGTGTCCACTTTATGAATATGAACAATGTTCTTATACAATTTCATATATACTATGACACTCCAGAATATTATTATCTTTAGAGCAAGAAGATATTTTATTATTTTTTTAAAAAATTGTATAATATAAGGATAAGGTTAATTTAAATATGTTCAGAGCATCTATTCAATACTAAAAATGTTGCAAAATTGACAATTATTACATTTATTATGGTATAGACGATGATGAGGATTGGGTATCTTATTATCCAAATCACCACCTATTCCAAGCAAAGTAAAATATATTATTAGCATTGTAATACTGAGATTTATTACCACTAGACAAATTAAATAAATTGACTTCTACTGGCAAATCTATATATTTTAGTGCTATGCTATGTTAATTATATATATATATATATATATATATATATATATATATATATATATATATATATATATATGTGTGTGTGTGTGTGTGTGTGTGTGTGGAAATAGAGAATCGAATGTAAATAGTCAAGCAATTTCTTTGGACATCTAATTCATTAAAATATTTATTAAAAGATAAATAAAAAAATAAAAGACAAAAGAAATAATTATAATAAAAAAATATTATTTATGCACCTTGATAACCAATTACATATCTTCTAAGGTAAAATCAAAAGTGACTACTATTTAATATGTCAATCATATATCTTCGAATATGTGCTTTTGATTATATTGTAAACATAATGTATTCATGAAATATATTTTATTAGATTATTTATAAACTTGTATGATGCCACAAATCAATCATCTTTTACATATTATAAAAAATTATATAACACTTATCTGTTACAATCGGTATAAATCATCTAACAGTAACTATACAAAATAAATAAAGGCAGGGAAAAATAATAACCAAACACTTATACCTATATGCTTAAGGGTTAACAAATATCTCCAAACTTAATCTACATAATCTAATTGGCCCTTGACTATTTTTACCTTTACTCACATTCAATATACTTCCTATATACCGAACTTATAACAGATAAGATTTTAATTCTTTATTTTCTTTAAATATACCTCATTAACTAAATTGCATAATAAATATGACATCTTTAAAATAATAATCTATAGCATCACACACACATCTGAATATCTAGAATCACCTATAATATAATTTCTAAATCATACAAAATAATAAATTATCATATTTTAATGACAATAAAATTATATTGTTTTGTTCTGTTTTCGTTTTTTTTAAAAAAAAAAAATTGGAAGTTGAAAGAAATATACATATCAGTTTAAAAAAAAACAACAACAGTAAATTATAACACAAAAAAATGTCTGTCCATTGTTGTTCCAAGAAATTTTATTTAACAAACTTATGAAATTACATTTATACAGAAAAACAAATTGTTCAATAGTTATATCACAAGAAAACAAATTGCCCAATAGTTATATCACAAGAAAACAAATTGTTCAATACTTATATCACTTGTACTTGATAACAGATGCCTCAGCAAATGTTAGTGGGAGTATCTGTCACCTTGAATGACAGTTTGAGTGTTTTATGTCTGTCCATTGTTAAAGCATAATTTGTTAAGAATGACAAGAGTTTTTTTATCCTAGAATTCCATGCCAGGCGTTAAAAAATGTCATTTGCATGCATTGACTTTCTTTCACTATATATACGCGAATAGCAAAGTCATACAGTAGAAAATTATCTCTGACGTTTGTGGACACATATGCTTGACAGTGTTTTTGGTATAACGCCATCTGTTGACATAAATACAAGCATGAGCAAGTTTTTAACTTGTTTTTTGTTTTTCATAAATGTACCTTTGAGGTCTTTCTAGCAATGATATATATTGCAGAGGCTTCTACTATGTGGTGATGCTGAACTGAGATCAGACCCATGTAGCTATCTGGCTTGCTATGCTGATTTTGAAGACATTACGTGTCTAAAAGATTCACGCTTCCAAGTTGAATAGAAACTGTTTCATAAACGCTCAGAGTTTGTGTTTTAGATCTAGTTTCTAAAATTCCTGTCTTTCACTGATGGTACCAAATAGCTCGAAATCATGATCTGGAAGTGGAATTAAAGGTAGAGATAGTGAATGCATGCTCTGACGTTTGTGAAAACATACGCTTGATGGTGTTTTTGGTAGAATGCCATCTGTTGACATAAATACAAGCATTAGCAAGTTTTTAACTTGTTTCTTGTTTTTCATAAATGTACCTTTGAGGTCTTTCTAGCAATGATATATATTGCAGAGGCTTCTACTATGTGGTAATGCTGAACTGAGATCAGACCCATGTAGCTATCTGGCTTGCTATGCTGATTTTGAAGACATTACGTGTCTAAAAGATTCGCGTTTGCAAGTTGAATAGAAACTGTTTCATAAATGCTCAGAGTTTGTGTTTTAGATCTAGTTTCTAAAATTCCTGTCTTTTACTGATGATAGGAAATAGCTTGAAATCATGATCTGAAAGTGGAATTAAAGTTAGAGATAGTGAATGCATACTCTGATGTTTGTGGAAACATATGCTTGATGGAGTTTTTGGTAGAATGTCATCTGTTGACATAAATACAAGTATTAGCAAGTTTTTAACTTGTTTTTTGTTTTTCATAAATGTACCTTTGAGGTCTTTCTAACAATGATATATATTGCAGAGGCTTCTACTATGTGGTGATGCAGAACTGATATCAGACCCATGTAGCTATCTGGCTTGCTATGCTGATTTTGAAGACATTACGTGTCTAAAAGATTCACGCTTCCAAGTTGAATAGAAACTGTTTCATAAACGCTCAGAGTTTGTGTTTTAGATCTAGTTTCTAAAATTTCTGTCTTTCACTGATGGTAGCAAATAGCTCGAAATCATGATCTGGAAGTGGAATTAAAGGTAGAGATAGTGAATGCATGCTCTGACGTTTGTGAAAACATACGCTTGATGGTGTTTTTGGTAGAATGCCATCTGTTGACATAAATACAAGCATTAGCAAGTTTCTAACTTGTTTCTTGTTTTTCATAAATGTACCTTTGAGGTCTTTCTAGCAATGATATATATTGCAGAGGCTTCTACTATGTGGTAATGCTGAACTGAGATCAGACCCATGTAGCTATCTGGCTTGCTATGCTGATTTTGAAGACATTATGTGTCTAAAAGATTCGCATTTGCAAGTTGAATAGAAACTGTTTCATAAATGCTCAGAGTTTGTGTTTTAGATCTAGTTTCTAAAATTCCTGTCTTTTACTGATGATAGGAAATAGCTTGAAATCATGATCTGAAAGTGGAATTAAAGTTAGAGATAGTGAATGCATACTCTGATGTTTGTGGAAACATACGCTTGATGGAGTTTTTGGTAGAATGTCATCTGTTGACATAAATACAAGTATTAGCAAGTTTTTAACTTGTTTTTTGTTTTTCATAAATGTACCTTTGAGGTCTTTCTAACAATGATATATATTGCAAAGGCTTATACTATGTGGTGATGCAGAACTGATATCAGACCCATGTAGCTATCTGGCTTGCTATGCTGATTTTGAAGACATTACATGTCTAAAAGATTCACGCTTCCAAGTTGAATAGAAACTGTTTCATAAACGCTCAGAGTTTGTGTTTTAGATCTAGTTTCTAAAATTCCTGTCTTTCACTGATGGTAGCAAATAGCTCGAAATCATGATCTGGAAGTGGAATTAAAGGTAGAGATAGTGAATGCATGCTCTGACGTTTGTGAAAACATACGCTTGATGGTGTTTTTGGTAGAATGCCATCTGTTGACATAAATACAAGCATTAGCAAGTTTTTAACTTGTTTTTTGTTTTTCATAAATGTACCTTTGAGGTCTTTCTAGCAATGATATATATTGCAGAGGCTTCTACTATGTGGTAATGCTGAACTGAGATCAGACCCATGTAGCTATCTGGCTTGCTATGCTGATTTTGAAGACATTACGTGTCTAAAAGATTCGCGTTTGCAAGTTGAATAGAAACTGTTTCATAAATGCTCAGAGTTTGTGTTTTAGATCTAGTTTCTAAAATTCCTGTCTTTTACTGATGATAGGAAATAGCTTGAAATCATGATCTGAAAGTGGAATTAAAGTTAGAGATAGTGAATGCATACTCTGATGTTTGTGGAAACATACGCTTGATGGAGTTTTTGGTAGAATGTCATCTGTTGACATAAATACAAGTATTAGCAAGTTTTTAACTTGTTTTTTGTTTTTCATAAATGTACCTTTGAGGTCTTTCTAACAATGATATATATTGCAGAGGCTTCTACTATGTGGTGATGCAGAACTGATATCAGACCCATGTAGCTATCTGGCTTGCTATGCTGATTTTGAAGACATTACGTGTCTAAAAGATTCACGCTTCCAAGTTGAATAGAAACTGTTTCATAAACGCTCAGAGTTTGTGTTTTAGATCTAGTTTCTAAAATTTCTGTCTTTCACTGATGGTAGCAAATAGCTCGAAATCATGATCTGGAAGTGGAATTAAAGGTAGAGATAGTGAATGCATGCTCTGACGTTTGTGAAAACATACGCTTGATGGTGTTTTTGGTAGAACGCCATCTGTTGACATAAATACAAGCATTAGCAAGTTTTTAACTTGTTTTTTGTTTTTCATAAATGTACCTTTGAGGTCTTTCTAGCAATGATATATATTGCAGAGGCTTCTACTATGTGGTAATGCTGAACTGAGATCAGACCCATGTAGCTATCTGGCTTGCTATGCTGATTTTGAAGACATTACGTGTCTAAAAGATTCGCATTTGCAAGTTGAATAGAAACTGTTTCATAAATGCTCAGAGTTTGTGTTTTAGATCTAGTTTCTAAAATTCCTGTCTTTTACTGATGATAGGAAATAGCTTGAAATCATGATCTGAAAGTGGAATTAAAGTTAGAGATAGTGAATGCATACTCTGATGTTTGTGGAAACATACGCTTGATGGAGTTTTTGGTAGAATGTCATCTGTTGACATAAATACAAGTATTAGCAAATTTTTAACTTGTTTTTTTGTTTTTCATAAATGTACCTTTGAGGTCTTTCTAACAATGATATATATTGCAAAGGCTTATACTATGTGGTGATGCAGAACTGATATCAGACCCATGTAGCTATCTGGCTTGCTATGCTGATTTTGAAGACATTACATGTCTAAAAGATTCACGCTTCCAAGTTGAATAGAAACTGTTTCATAAACGCTCAGAGTTTGTGTTTTAGATCTAGTTTCTAAAATTCCTGTCTTTCACTGATGGTAGCAAATAGCTCGAAATCATGATCTGGAAGTGGAATTAAAGGTAGAGATAGTGAATGCATGCTCTGACGTTTGTGAAAACATACGCTTGATGGTGTTTTTGGTAGAATGCCATCTGTTGACATAAATACAAGCATTAGCAAGTTTTTAACTTGTTTTTTGTTTTTCATAAATGTACCTTTGAGGTCTTTCTAGCAATGATATATATTGCAGAGGCTTCTACTATGTGGTGATGCTGAACTGAGATCAGACCCATGTAGCTATCTGGCTTGCTATGCTGATTTTGAAGACATTACGTGTCTAAAAGATTCGCGTTTGCAAGTTGAATAGAAACTATTTCATAAATGCTCAGAGTTTGTGTTTTAGATCTAGTTTCTAAAATTCCTGTCTTTTACTGATGATAGGAAATAGCTTGAAATCATGATCTGAAAGTGGAATTAAAGTTAGAGATAGTGAATGCGATACTCTGATGTTTGTGGAAACATACGCTTGATGGTGTTTTTGGTAGAATGCCATCTGTTGACATAAATACAAGCATTAGCAAGTTTTTAACTTGTTTTTTGTTTTTCATAAATGTACCTTTGAGGTCTTTCTAACAATGATATATATTGCAGAGGCTTCTACTATGTGGTGATGCTGAACTGAGATCAGACCCATGTAGCTATCTGGCTTGCTATGCTGATTTTGAAGACATTACGTGTCTAAAAGATTCGCGCTTGCAAGTTGAATAGAAACTGTTTCATAAACGCTCAGAGTTTGTGTTTTAGATCTAGTTTCTAAAATTCCTGTCTTTCACTGATAATAGCAAATAGCTTGAAATCATGATCTGAAAGTGGAATTAAAGTTAGAGATAGTGAATGCATACTCTGACATTTGTGGAAACATACGCTTGACAGTGTTTTTGGTAGAATGCCATCTGTTGACATAAATACAAGCGTTAGCAAGTTTTTAACTTGTTTTTTGTTTTTCATAAATGTACCTTTGAGGTCTTTCTAACAATGATATATATTGCAGAGGCTTCTACTATGTGGTGATGCAGAACTGATATCAGACCCATGTAGCTATCTGGCTTGCTATGCTGATTTTGAAGACATTACGTGTCTAAAAGATTCACGCTTCCAAGTTGAATAGAAACTGTTTCATAAACGCTCAGAGTTTGTGTTTTAGATCTAGTTTCTAAAATTTCTGTCTTTCACTGATGGTAGCAAATAGCTCGAAATCATGATCTGGAAGTGGAATTAAAGGTAGAGATAGTGAATGCATGCTCTGACGTTTGTGAAAACATACGCTTGATGGTGTTTTTGGTAGAATGCCATCTGTTGACATAAATACAAGCATTAGCAAGTTTCTAACTTGTTTTTTGTTTTTCATAAATGTACCTTTGAGGTCTTTCTAGCAATGATATATATTGCAGAGGCTTCTACTATGTGGTAATGCTGAACTGAGATCAGACCCATGTAGCTATCTGGCTTGCTATGCTGATTTTGAAGACATTACGTGTCTAAAAGATTCACGCTTGCAAGTTGAATAGAAACTGTTTCATAAATGCTCAGAGTTTGTGTTTTAGATCTAGTTTCTAAAATTCCTGTCTTTTACTGATGATAGGAAATAGCTTGAAATCATGATCTGAAAGTGGAATTAAAGTTAGAGATAGTGAATGCATACTCTGATGTTTGTGTAAACATACGCTTGATGGTGTTTTTGGTAGAATGTCATCTGTTGACATAAATACAAGTGTTAGCAAGTTTTTAACTTGTTTTTTTGTTTTTCATAAATGTACCTTTGAGGTCTTTCTAACAATGATATATATTGCAAAGGCTTATACTATGTGGTGATGCAGAACTGATATCAGACCCATGTAGCTATCTGGCTTGCTATGTTGATTTTGAAGACATTACATGTCTAAAAGATTCACGCTTCCAAGTTGAATAGAAACTGTTTCATAAACGCTCAGAGTTTGTGTTTTAGATCTAGTTTCTAAAATTCCTGTCTTTCACTGATGGTAGCAAATAGCTCGAAATCATGATCTGGAAGTGGAATTAAAGGTAGAGATAGTGAATGCATGCTCTGACGTTTGTGAAAACATACGCTTGATGGTGTTTTTGGTAGAATGCCATCTGTTGACATAAATACAAGCATTAGCAAGTTTTTAACTTGTTTTTTGTTTTTCATAAATGTACCTTTGAGGTCTTTCTAGCAATGATATATATTGCAGAGGCTTCTACTATGTGGTAATGCTGAACTGAGATCAGACCCATGTAGCTATCTGGCTTGCTATGCTGATTTTGAAGACATTACGTGTCTAAAAGATTCGCGTTTGCAAGTTGAATAGAAACTATTTCATAAATGCTCAGAGTTTGTGTTTTAGATCTAGTTTCTAAAATTCCTGTCTTTTACTGATGATAGGAAATAGCTTGAAATCATGATCTGAAAGTGGAATTAAAGTTAGAGATAGTGAATGCATACTCTGATGTTTGTGGAAACATACGCTTGATGGAGTTTTTGGTAGAATGTCATCTGTTGACATAAATACAAGTATTAGCAAGTTTTTAACTTGTTTTTTGTTTTTCATAAATGTACCTTTGAGGTCTTTCTAACAATGATATATATTGCAGAGGCTTCTACTATGTGGTGATGCAGAACTGATATCAGACCCATGTAGCTATCTGGCTTGCTATGCTGATTTTGAAGACATTACGTGTCTAAAAGATTCGCGCTTGCAAGTTGAATAGAAACTGTTTCATAAACGCTCAGAGTTTGTGTTTTAGATCTAGTTTCTAAAATTCCTGTCTTTCACTGATAATAGCAAATAGCTTGAAATCATGATCTGAAAGTGGAATTAAAGTTAGAGATAGTGAATGCATACTCTGACATTTGTGGAAACATACGCTTGACAGTGTTTTTGGTAGAATGCCATCTGTTGACATAAATACAAGCGTTAGCAAGTTTTTAACTTGTTTTTTGTTTTTCATAAATGTACCTTTGAGGTCTTTCTAGCAATGATATATATTACAGAGGCTTCTACTATATGGTGATGCTGACCTCTTGATTGATGCAAAAGAAAATGTGTTTAAGTGATAGTTAGTAATATATTATTATCCATTCAGTCATTCAGTCAATGTCATTCATTATATTATTGATTCCTCATCTGCCACTTCTTCTTTGTTCATTTTTAAAATCTTTTCCAGAAATCAAGTCAGTTAAACTCCAAAGGGTAAATTTTTAAACATTATTTTCATTATAAAATTTAGTGTGGGAATTCTAGCTACCAGACAGCTTTAAGGAAGGATGTCAGGCAACTTATATAAAAGGTATATTTTCCTAATTTTCCCATTCAGTTAAACATTAAATTAACCCTATCATTTTAAAATATATTTATATGTTGATAATTTTAATCAACTTTGTTTGATTAATTTTATCATTATTATTAAGAAAAAATTAAATTCCATGAACTTTCTAGTTTTTTAAGAAAACTCTGTGAACTTTATAATCTTTTATGGAAATTTATGCAAGACTGCTTAACAAAGCCTAACATAGACTCTCCATTTAAATTCTTCTCTAATCATATCAAAGTTAAGTTAAAATGGAAAAATTGGAGTATAATTTAGTGTGCTATATAATTGAACTACTCCATGATAATAATTATGCTTATTATTCATACTTATACATTAATTTATTAAAGAAGTGAATGCATGACTTACAAATATTTAACTAATTATTAGTGTTTTTATTTGAAGTGTCCATGTTTAAATCAAGTAGAGAAACATTAATATTACACATTTCTTGTTCTCCTTTGTATGTGGATTCAGTATATAAAAATATTATTATTTAAGGAATTGTAGATTTTACTTAAATAATTAATTAGCAACAGACCAGAATAATTATATTTGGAATAATTTATAACATTTATGACAAGCTGATGTTTACTTTTGGGAAACCTGCAAAAGTTACTGTTAAATTAAATCATTTCCAGAATTAATAAAGTGATAAATATAAAAAAAAATATGTAGCTGAAACTATTTACCAATATCTCCATCATTATATAAAAAATTATTACTGTGCATGCTATATTAGTGAACTCAGTTAGCTGTTAATAAGAGCATTTGAGATTGCTGAATTAAACCTGAATTGTGAATGTTTATCCTATAGAAATTTGTCTCCATGTTTACTAACACATACTCATCTGAAAGCATCGTCCTTGTCTTCATGCCTTTCAGGAAACTTTATGTTTAAAAAAGAAAGAAACTTTACAAGTGAATTTTTTTTAAGTTAAAAGAAGAGTGACTTTTTTTTGTTTGTTGCTATTGATATACCATAGAAATATAGACAGATTTATTATTTATTTTTTATATATTTGCTTATTTAATTTATGCTATGTCCTTGACGTCAAGAACATCACAGATAGCGTGTTGCAAATTGCAAAATGCAGGTAAATGATTATAATTTAAATAAAATTTTTTATGTGTATTATATATATATACTTTTGAGTGCTTTATTGAAGAGAGATATATATTCTTTTTTTTATTTATTTCTTAAATGTCTCAAAATGGGCAATTGGCTTAGAGAATAATAAATGTATGGAAAATAAATATTGTTATTATAAACAGTGATATACATTGACAATAACCACTGTCATTTAAAAATTTTAAAACAAATAATAATTTGCCACAAAGTAAAAGTTTTATTTTCAGTTTATCATTCATTTTACACCCAGGTCCCATCTTATGAAGATTTATTTAATGTGATTTTGAAGTTATGCGATTGATGTTTCTTCTTAATATCTTTGTATGCAGTTTTCTTTTATGCGATAAAAATTATTAAATCAGAAGTCGAGCTCTGATAAAGCACTATTACTTTAAATATTATAAATTTTGCGCCCTCATGTCATATTTAAAGTTATAGCACATTATCAAAGTTTGACTTCCATCTAATAATTTCAATATTTTCAGCACTTTATAATAGTACTGTAATAGATTTTATGCAATAAAGAAGTTCATAATTTACTTAAAATCAGAATTTCCCCATTTTATATACACACATTAAATTTTACAAGATTATAATGTAAATCTGTTCAAACATTATAGATGAAAAATAGTATGTATGATGTTGGTTTTGCATTTTAAATGACATTCTATTTTTGCTTTTTTTAAAAAGAGTACATAATCAATTAATCACTTAGTGTTCACAAGTAATAAATTTTACAAGACTATAATGTAAATCTGGTCAAACGTTATAGATGATAAATACTATGTATGTTATTGTTTTTCCATTTTAAATCACATTCTGCATTTGCTTTTTATAAAAATAGTATGTAATTAATTACTCATTTAGTGTCTGCAAGATTATTTTTAAATGGTGAGTAACAGTGGAGGGCACAATTAAATTTGACAATTAAAATCTGATTTTTAATTGTAATTAACAATTTAAAAATTACATAATGTGATCTGAAATTAAGGTGATGAAATTTGATTTTTAAACGGAATTGAAAAATAAAAAATTAAAGACAAAAATAAGAATATAATTTTTAATTGTTTTAATTAAATTTTCCCCAACAGTGGTGAGTCAGTGTCATTTTATTATCATAAGTCTAAGTTCTTATTTTTATTTTAAACTTTTAGTTTACTTTAACGGAGAGAAAATAACACCCAACAAAATGAATTTCTTTGTAAACAAAAATTTTAATTTGAGATCGCTTAGCGAAATGGGAAGGATCAACAACTATTAGAAAATGTTTTAATTGTATTACCTTTTGACTTCATTTAATGAGAAGCTACAGTACCTCACATCACATCACATCATGACGAATTTGATGTCTCAAATAGCGATAATAATAAAATACCATGCATGTATGAAAAAAATGTAAATTACGCATAAAAATATATTGTTTTGAATAAAATAAAATACTGTAGTTAATAAAAAAAGTAAAAAAAAGTTTGTCTTGTATCAATTTTTTTCAAATTTGAAATTTTTTATTAGTCATATTTTCTTTTCTTATTATTTTTATAAGATTTTTAAAGTAATTTTACGTTGTTGCTTTGCTTTTATGCGATTTTTGGAAAATTAGAGTACATATCCCCCATTTTTCAAGATAAGTTAAGTCTATTTTTGTGTGCATTTTCTGAGGAATCTATCTACTGCATAAAATGAGACCCAGGTATATCGTAATATTCAGTATTGTATAATTTGAAGTCATTTTTATTCTCTTATTTATGCATATTTGTGTCTGTCTTATGCATTTCTTTCATATGATTAGTAAATATTCAGTTTTATGACTGTTTTTCTCTCTGTTAATTTTGGATAGTGCCATAAGATAAAAGAATTGAAAGAAAATAGTATCCTCTTTGTGTATGTGTACTTATTTTTCAATGTATAGAATGAAATATATAGAGTAGCTATGAGAAAGAAAGTTATTCGTAATATGTTCTATGTAGAGTGGGATTGAGAACTCTCTCCCTTAGTATATCTAAATATTTTCCATGAGTGAAATATATTCCTGGATCACATATGCATCTATTGCAAAAGTGATATTTTATAAAATTGAGTGGTATATGTCCCCTTTATTCTGATGGTAAGATTAAGTTCCACACCAATAGTATACCTCAAAGTAGTTGGGCATTCATTATTTGTTATTAGATTTATTAGTCCAGAAGCTTGTTTATTCCTCATGTGCTTAAATTTGTATTGAATGTTTATTTTTGATTTATCATGGAACAATAGCTATATGTAATGTAGTCGGCAGATTAATAAATGGTAAGATTAAGTTCTTTATACAATATTATAGCAGTAATAGTGTTATATTTGTTGGCTGGTCTACGACATTGTCCGAATTATAATACTTATTTAGTAAATCACAGGTAAACTAACAATATGTAAATATATTGATTTTTGTCCTAGTTATAGCATAATATGTGACACATATGTAATGCAAATGATCTTGCTGATGTGAAAGTATAATATTGTTAAATTTATATATCGGGAAGTAAATATTTTCAATTATATCATATTAATTTACTGAAAGCCTTATATTATCAAATCATCAGAATGATTTTATATTTTTATTTTTGAATGTTTGTAAAGTATATATATTTAAAGGTAATTTTTATTTGAGCTATTTAAGATTACTTTCTTGACAGCCAAATTTACTAAATTGTTTGATCACAATAATTGATAGTGTGATCTCTCCATCTTGTATATTTGTGCTCATAATATGACATTTAATTACCCAATGTTGTTTGCTACTAAAAACATGTTAGAGTTAATTAACAGCCTAAAGATATTCGAAGTCAGAATATGAGAGCATTCCTGTAATTGTTAATTCATGTCTAGTAAAAGTCTCACAAATAAATGGTAAAAAGGTGTAACAAAAGAGATATCAAACCCAGGTTAGTAAATGTATGTGTAAACTTTAAGAATTAGGACAAATAGTCCCAATGTGAGTTAATTATATCTATTTCAATTGCAAATGTAAATAAATGTTTTTTTATTATTTAAAACTTTGTCTCCAGTTGTTCTCTATGCATTAGTATTGTAGTTTCCAAATTCTACATATCTATTGCAACATAAATGCATTCCTTTGTAAATTTGATAATAAACATATTGAAATCTGATAATATGTTCTCTTGATTCAGGTATTATATGATATACTTTACCATTTGGTAAACTCAAGAAGAAGGTTGCATACTTAGTTATTATTTAGACAATGATGTGAGATTAAAAGGCCCTCTATTTTTTATTATGTAATTGCTACTCCAGTGAAACATCACCCAATTCATTCCATTATTATTATTAATTTTACAATATTTGTAAGTTATTATGTAATAAAATTTCTTTAATAAAATCGTATTAAAGAATACCTGAGATCTAATTTCCTAGTTCCAAATTATTATCAATTTAACTATTTACATTAAGATGTGCCAGATAGTGGAGTTATTCAATATAATGTTTTTATGTTAAAGTTATGTTGTAGTTAATCTATGAGTGTATTTATGTAATGGAAGAAATCAAATTAAAATTATAGTTTATTAGCTTGAATAAATAAAACTTTATTATTTTCTATCATTTGGTTGATTAATAAATGAAGCATGTATTTTATTTTAAACACCAATAATAATTATTTTTTCACTTATTTACATTTTATATATCTTAACTTTCTATAACCCTCCACCGAGCACAGCTATAAGTCAGGCATAAATAGAAGAGTTTCAGTATTAATTCAAAGCAATATATAATTGTTAACATATTCTATTTATTAGTAGAATTGGTGCTCTCAACATTTGTTCATATGATGTGTAGGATCATGTTGAGTAAAGAGGGTTATAGAGGTTTTCTTGTGACCAACATGATGGGCTTGATAAGACCCTTCAGTCTATCAGGCTATAGTAAGGTGGGATTGGTTACAGCAGTTTTCTGACTGCCCAATGTCTGGGGCCTTCATAGGTATATTCTTGCCTTGATAGGTATGTTTTGGGATTGATAGGTACATGTTTGGGCTGGCTAGAACTTGATAAATGTAGTAATTTGGTATTTAATCTGTTGAGCTTGATAAGTACAGTGTTTTTTCAGCCAACATATCAGGCTTGATGAATAAAGTTTATGTGGTATTGTGAATACTAGCTATCATAATGGACACATCTAGAAATCAGCCTAATAGTTATATTTACTAGAATTGGTTTGTTTTCATTATCAGATCAAAGTTAATTTAATGTACAACATATTTGCAAACGATTACACTGATTTTATTTAACTAACTCATTAAACTTTGGATCAATATTGTCAGATTATGTAGTGCAATAATTTTTGCTATCAGATGTGGAAAATGAATGTCATGTAGAATAATACAACTAAGCATATCATGATCACCTTATGTGTCTTTGAATGATGGGGAAAGATTTAAATTGTTTGATTGAAGGGGGGGAGTGAGATTGATATAACTTTTTTTTCTTGGTGAATATTAATAAGTTAAAATATTGAATATAATGGAAGAGTTGGTTATATGCAAAGATTTGTGTGGGTCCCAAGAAGTGTCATCTCCAGACATGGTCGTTTTGTCTCCCGATTATGACTCAGGAAATGAAACCATGAATTTGACCAATAGAAAAGATAGTAAGGCAGAAAACGTCTCATTAGGGAGAATGGACGATTTCTCATGGTTGATTAAAGCAATAAATGATAATATAGATAAACAAATGTTGGAAATGAAAGAAAGTTCAGCTAAACAAATGTCAGATATAAGAAAAATGTTCAAAGAGTATAACCAACAGATGTCAGAACTGCTGTCAGGAAAGTTCAGATAGAATGTCCAACAAATAAAACCAGAAATGTCAGAAATAAAATCACAAGTAAAATCAGAAATGGCAAAAATGATGCCAGAGAAGTTGGCAGATAATGTTCAACCAGTTCCAGAAATGAAGCTACGAGTGCAAGAGAATATTAAAAGTCAGGTATTCAAATCAAATTGTTAGAAGCAACCATTAAGGATCAGCTACAGGAGGTTAAAACAGATAATAATGACTTAATAGTGCAATTTAAGGAAGAAAATCAGTAGATTGTTAAATCAGTTAATAAGAAGAACCTCAGAGAAGTAGTTAAGCAAGACCCAAAAATAGATGGAAATGAGATTATGGATATACTTGAATATTTCAAGGAAAATCTTGATAAAAATGAGGAGATCAGTGAATCAGTGAAAACAGAAATAATTTCTTTAGGCATTAAATATCTAGAAATTTTAGAAAATAAATTGTTACAGTTAATGATATTACAAACAATAAATTCAAAAATAAAAGTAGAAGCATAGTTTCTGAATATGTTCTTAATTACATAGACTGTAACATGAAGATGAATATTTACAGAAAAGTACTGTATGGAGGCATTATACATGTAATATCTAGTGTGGATCTTATGATAAAAGGTGTTCATCATGCTAAAATAGTTGTTAAAGTGAATGTCAAGTGTAAAATTAAGAATACAAAGAAGTTTGTTGTAAATTTTCTTAAGAAAGTAATAAGTCCAGAAAGAGACTTAGGAAAGGCTAAGATCAAACTTAAAAGAGCCAAAAGAGAATCAGTCAATGTGAATCATCTTATGAAGGTTAGAAATCAAGTAAAAAATAGTGAAAGGGCTAGAGTTAAACAGAAGAAAGTAAAGATGAAATATCTCACAGAGAAGGTTATCAGAAGAAGAGAAATAAATAATACAAACACAAGATTTAGAGGTACCTATAATGCTTGTAGCTTCATACCATATCCGATTAAAGTACCAGTTAATTAAAAGTTTTAAGAGCAGATAGGCCTTGTATGCATAATTTCCAATGTGTGAATTAATCATGTTGTGTTGTGTTTTATAATTACTAATATAACATTGTTCTGTTACTTGCTTATTTCATTTTTTTTTTCATTATAAGAAATGAGGATTTGTGACCTTCTGAATGGGCACAAGTAATTAAATCATACTGTGTGAGTGGTAAATAACTGCATTTAATTAAAAAATAAGTGAAATAGCATTAAAATTTTAAAATTTTTTGTTAATGGTCTAAAATCTTATGTAAGAGTTGCTTTTGAATGTTAGTTAGGAATTTTTATAAGCATTTACTATTATTATTATTATTATTATTATTATTATTATTATTATTATTATTATTATTATTATTATTATTATTATTATTATTATTATTATTATTATTATTATTATTATTATTATTATTATTATTATTATTATTATTATTATTATTATTATTATTATTATTATTATTATTATTATTATTATTATTATTATTATTATATTTGATTAAGTATTTAATGCAAGAAAGGGGGTTGGATTATTACAGGAATTGTTGATATGCAAGTGAAGTTGATTTAAATTTGTTTTATTTATTTAGAGAATAGTGGTTGGTAACCCATAGCCATGAGAGTTATATTTTAGTCATAGCAGCATATGTGTAGGCATGTATGTCTGTTTCATTTTTCAATTTCATTTTCATATTTAATTACAATATAGAATTTAACATTTTACAATAAAACACTTAAAATTACAGCAAATATCTCTAATAACAAATATAAATATATTTTGAGTGTTTAATGGATATCTGGGTTGGTGAATCATTTGACAAATTAAATTGTGTTATCAACTATCTTCTTTTACTAGCTAACTAATATTTATTTATTTCAAAAGTGTAAAAAGTATTTTTTATTTGTTTTAATTGGTTGGATTTAATTTAGAAAATCAAAATGATTTTTTTCCAAGAGAAGATTTCTTGAATATTTGTCCTTAAATTAACTGAGTGTAAAGAGTGGGCTAACCTTTGGATGACAATATGACCTCTTGATTGATGGAATGGAGATGTATTTAAGTGATAGTTAGTAATAGATTATTATCCATTCAGTCATTAATTCAACATCATCAATTATATTATTGATTCCTCTTCTGTCAATTCTTCTTTGTGCATTTTTTAAATATTTTCCAGGAATCAAGTCAGTTAAACTCCAAAGTGTAAATTTTTAAACATTATTTTCTTTATAAAATTCAGTGTGGAAATTCTAGCTACCAGATAGCTTTAAGGAAGGACGTCAAGCTAATTTATACAAAAAGTATATATTTTTTCATTTTCTCCACTCAGTTAAACGTTAAATTAACCATATCATTTTAAAATGTATTTATTTAATGATAATTTTAATCTACTTTGTTTGCTTATGTCTATCATTATTATTATTAAGAAAAAATGAAATTGTGTAAACTTTCTAGTCTTTTAAGAAAATTGTGTGAACTTTATAATCTTTTATGGGAATTTATGCAGGAATGCTTAAAAAACATTGTGCTATATATTTGAACTACTCTGTGATAATAATTATGCTTATTATTCATGGTTATACATTAATTTATTAAAGAAGTGAATGTGTTACTTACAAATAATTAACTAATTACTAGTGTTCATTTGACGTGTCCATGTTTCAATCAAGTAGAAGGACATTAATATTACATATTTCTTGTTCTCCATGGTATGAGGATTTATTATATAAAAGAAAAAAAAATATTATTACTTAAGGAATTGTAGATTTTACGTAAATAATTAATTAGCAATGGACCAGAAAAAATATATTTGGATTAATTTGTAATGTTTATGGCAAGCTAATGTTTACTTTTGGGAAACCTGCTAAAGTTACTGTTAAAGTAAAATATTTACAGAATTAATTAAATGATAAATATAAAAGAAATACGTAGTTGAAACTATCTACCCATACCTCCATCATTATATAAAAATGTATTACTGTGTGTGCTATATTAGTGAACTCAATTAGCTATTGCTAAGAACATTTAAGATTTCTTAATTAAACCTGAATTGTGAATGTTTATCCTATAGGAAATTGTCACCATGTTAACAAACACGTACTCGTCTGAAATCATTGTCCTTGTTTTACTGTCATTCAGGAAACTTTATATTTACAAAAGAGAAAAACTTTACAAGTGATTTTTTTTAGGTTAAAAGAAGAGTGAGTGTTTTTTGTTTGTTGCTATTGATATATATATATATATATATATATATATATATACAGCGTTTTCTACTCATCAAAAAATCAGCAATATAATAACCAAGCCTAAGGATTCAATCCCTTTTGAATCTCATGGTAATTATCAAATCTCATGTGAAAATTGTAAGGCTTCTTACATAGGTATGAGTAATCATTGCATCAGTGTTAGGAGAGATGAGCATGCTAATGCAGTTAAACAACATTTATCATCATCAGCACTCTCTCTCCATACTATGGATTAAGGTCATAAAATTGATTTTTCTAGTACCAGGATCATATCCAGATGTGGTAATCTATACCAGTGCAAAATTAGAGAAGCCATTAAGATACTTAATAGACCAGATTGTATCAATAAGCGAGATGATACAAGCAAACTTCCTCCTATTTGGGAAGATTTTTTTAAAAACCATTCTTAATTTAACATTTTTGCTATAGGTGGAACTTTAACGTTTTTTTTTTTTTTAAATCAGTGATTGTAGCGTCTCTACAACCGTCTTTCTACTTTTTATTACTCAGTGGATGACTTGTGTTACCAAGTCGAAATGTCAGTATTTTTAAATATTTTAACACAGATGAACCCACAAAATATGGCTTTTATATATATAAACACATTTCTTATTTATTATTTATGTATTTGTTTACTTAATTTATGCTATGTCATGGACTTCAAGAACATCTCAGATAGCATTTTGCAAATCGTAATATGCAGGTAAATGATTATAATTTAAATACAATTTCTATGTGTATTATATATACAATTTTGGGTGCTTTATTGAAGAAAGGTATATATTCTTTTTTTTATTTATTTATTAAATGTGTTGAAGTGAGCAATTGGTTTAGAGACTAATAAATGTATGGAAAATAACTATTGTTTTTAGAAATGGTGAAATACGTTGACAATAACTGCTGTCATTTAAAAATTTTAAACAGATAATAATTTGTCACAAAGTAAAAGTTATATTTTCAGTTTATCATTCACTTTACAATAATATTCATATATTTTATAATTTGAAGTTATTTTCATGAATTTATTTATACTTATGTGTGTCTGTCTTATGAATTTATTTCATATAATTAATAAATATTCAGTTTTATGACTGTTTTTCTCTCTGTTAATTTTGGATAGTGCCATATGCTAAAATAATTGAAAGGAAATAGTGTCCTATCTGTGTATGTGTATTTATTTTTCGATGTATAAAATGACATATATAGAGTAGTTATTATAAAAAAAGTTATTAGTAATATGTTTTATGTAGATTGGGATTGAGAACTCTCTCCCTTAGTATATCTAAGTATTTGCCATGAGTGAAATATATTCCTAGATCATGTATGTATGTATTAAAAAAGTGATATTTTATGAAGTTGTGTAGTATATGTCCCCTTTATTTTGGTGGTGAAACTAAGTTCCACAGCAATAGTATACCTCGAAGTAGGTGGGGATTCATTATTAGTCATTAGATTTATTAGCCAAGAAGCTTGTTTAATACTCATGTGCCTAATTTTTTCTTGAATGTTCATTTTTCTGTTATGATAGAACCATAGCTATATGTAATGTAGTTGGTGGATTAATAAATGATAAGATTAAATTTTTTATGGAATATTAAAGAAGAAATAGTGTTATATTTGTTGTTTGGTCTATGATATTGCTCTGAATAATAATACTTATTTAGCAATTCATAGTTAAACTGACAAGATGTAAATATATCGATTTTGTCTTAGTTATAGCATAAGATGCAACACATATGTAATGCAAATGATCTTTCAGACATGAAAGTATATTACTGTTACTTTTATATATCGGGAAGTAAATATTTTGAATTCTATCATATTAATTTTCCACAAGCCTTAAATCATCAAATCATCAGAATGATTATTAATTTTTTTTATTTTTGAATGCGTGAAAACTATAGATATTTAAAGGAATTATTTAATTGAGCCATTTAAGGTTAATCACTTGACAAACAAATTTATAAATTAGGTTGATCCCAATAATTGATAGTGCAACCTCTCTAACTTGTATATTTGTGCCCATAATATGATATTTAATTACCCAGTGTTGTTTGCTAATAAAAATGTTAGAGTTCATTAACAGCCTAAAGGTATTGGAAGTCAGAATATGAGGGCATTATCGTAATTGTTAAGTAATGTCCTGTAAATGTATAGCAAATAAATGATAAAAAAGTGTAACAAAAGAGATATCACACCCAGGTTAGTAATAAAATTTAAGAATTAGAGGAAGTAGTCCCAATGTGAGTTAATTATATCTATTTCAATTGCAAATGTAAATAAATGCTTTATTTATTATTTAAAACATTGTCTCCAGTTTTTCTCATATGCATTTGTATTCTAGTTTCCACAATCTACATATCTATTACAACATAAATGCATTACTTTGTAAATTTGATAATAAACATATTAAACTCTGATAATATTGTTCTCTTGATACAGGTATTATATAAAATATTTTACCATTTGGGAAACTCATGAAGAAGATTGCACACTTAGTTATTATATACACAATGATTTGAGATTAAAAGGTACCATATTTCCTTTATTATCTAATTGCTAGTCCAGTGAAACATTACCCAATTCATTCCATTATTATTTTTTTACAATAGTTATAAGTTATTGTCTAATAGAATTTCTTTAACCAAATTATATTAAAGTTTCCCTGAAATCTAATTTCCTACTTCCAAATTAATATCAGTTTAACAATTTAGATTAAGATGTGCTAGATAGTGGAGTTATTCAATATCATGTTTTTATGTTAAAGTTATGTTGTAGTTAATCTATGAGTGTATTTAGATGATGGACAGAAATCAAATTAAAATTATAGTTTATTAGCTTGAATAAATAAAATTTTATTAATTTCTATCATTTGGTTGATTAACAAATGAAGCATGTATCTTATTTTAATCATCAAAAATATTTCTTCCTTCAATTATTTACATTCTGTATATTCTTAACTTTCTATAACCCTCCACTCAGCTAAGCTATAAGTCAGGCATAAGTAGAAAAGTCTTAGTATTAATTCAAAGCAATACATGTTAATTTTTTATTCATTACTAGAATTGGAATCCTGGGTATTTGTTTTTATGATGTGTAGAATCGGTGTTGAGTAGGCGGGTTATAATATATATATATATATATATATATATATATATATATATATATATATATATATATATATATATATATATATATATATATATATATATATATATATGTGACCTTCTGGTTTGGTATCAGAAATATTAATTGTAATTGTATGGTATTATATCAGTAACATCTGATATTATCTTATTAAAAAAAAATGAAATAACATGTTTTTTTTAAAAAAAAATTATTTATGATTTAAAACTATGATTAGAAGTACTTATATGTGCAATTTAAAATTTATTAGATGTTTAGTAGCTTACTTTAGGGTATAATTAATGATAGGATAGTGGGGTGGCTTGTTATAAACATAGTCAGTTCAGTTCAAGTTGATGCTAATTTGTTTTGTTTGTTCACAAATAAATATTTAGACTTGTTTTGAATGATTCTCTAGTTCATTTGCTTTGCATATTTTAATTTATAGTATAAACTGTGGAATATGTTTCACTCATCATCATTAAAATAGCCATTTAGTCATATCAGTTTAGTGTCTATAGTGCATTATTAGTAAATATTCATGTATGTGAATATCATTATTCAACTTCATTTTTCATTCATATGCTTTATTAAATCAGTAAATATCACATCTCATCTACAAATATTTAATTTCATAAATAATAGTGTTAAAAACCAGCTTAATTACATTTTAAGTGAATTAGTGAAATATTAAACAATAATTATACTAAAAATATTTTTTTTATTAAAGCAATTGTTATTAGTTTTTTATTCTGTTGTTTTTAAAGTACAGAATATTTCATTCTTAGTTCAATTTAATATTAATATTTTATTTATTTATTTAAAAGACAGAATAATTTTTCCCCACTTTTTTTTTCAAGTCAAAGTTTCTTGCATAAATTAAGTCGTATTGTAATGGGAGGAGCAATTAGTATCTGTCTGCTGATCTTTGAACTTTCATATATCTTGGACTATTGGAAGAGAAAACGTGTGAGGTAATATTTTAAAAATATATAAAGAGGACAACTACTCTGACTGCAACTAGTACTCCAACTACAAACTGCTAAAATATCTTCCAATACTGTTTCATTTTTAAATTGATTTATTAACAAAGTTTGATAGTATATTTTTTTCTCCCAAAGTTCAAGCTGAAAGTAAAATATATTATTGGTTCACATATATGAGCACTTAAACCACACTAAGAGATACATTAGTCTTATCCTTGGCTGACTATTTAGATTCTCCAATGATTGTTTGAAATGCATGTAAGTGTCTATACTATATTATTTATGTTTAAATTGCCACTATTAAAAGAAAGAATGGGAATGTATAATAGTATTGTAAATTTACTTTATTTAAACTTTAAACCTAATGGGACAGAAGAAAGAAGAATATTTGTTTAGTTTTCAAAATTATTTTTCTTAAGTATTAATTATATTATTAATGGAACAACTGTGACATGTGTAATTTGTGAACTGTTAATAAACATTTTCAGAACTCTTTATGAAAAATTTTATGCTAGTTATGAAGGAAAATTTAAAAGGATGCATATGAATCATTTAATTTTATCATCATTATTATTAGAACATTTTCATAATTATTTCTATTTTTATATATTTAAAAATACAAGACTAAATGTGCAATTGAGTGTACTATTAATATTTACCTGTTTTTCCAAACTCATAGGAGAAACGAATTTATAAAATGGATAAATTATGTGACTTTTCTTTATTAAATGCACTCCTCAATTGCTGTGCAACTTTTCTGTCTATAATATCACCAACAAACTTATACAAATAAATATTATTAGTTAAATAATCACATACATTCTGAATGGCTCTAAAAATGTAACAGAAATGTTTGAATATATCCTAGGAATGAAATATGAGCTACTACTTTATTTGCATCATAAAATTTATATTGCTTAATTAATAAAATACCTCATATATAATGTCAACAACAATTCATTGGCTAACAGCTGAGAACATTGAATTTGCTATTATGAATTAATAATAATATTGTTTTGTTTTCCTGCAGGAACATGTTTGTTTTATGTATTCGTCAATATTTATATTTGTGTGCAAATAATTATTATTATTTAAGATATGACCAAGTAACATCATTCATAAACTATCAATAAACTTTTCGTTTTTATAACCAAGAAATAAGAAGGAAAAAAGAACTTTATTTAATATTATTTAATAGTATTTAGACAGATAGTGATAGTTTAAGAAGTGTTTTATTATTTTTTATTATTAATATGTATTATTATTCTACTAGAATGTCTCATAAATATTAAGGGGAATATTGTACAAGATATTTTTTTTATTACTTTAATATGTTTTGTTGTGTGTTAAATTATAATATGGGTATGTGGAAAGAGAGGGAGGCGTCCATGTAATGTTAACAGGGGATATAGCTTTTCTTTAAAAGAAGCACATTATATACATTCTTGTATTATATCTAAGCATTTTCAATAGATTTTAAAAAAATAATTATTTTCAATAATTATTTAGCCTGGAATATAAAGTTTTATTATATGTCTAAAACAAATTTTTGTGTTAGATGTGTGCTAATGTAAATGCACTATAAAAAAGATTTTGTCTTGTTTGCCAATGGAAATTATTGCCTTGTTTTCCAACTGTTATTAGTATGATACCAAGTCCTAAATAGTATATTATCAGATATGAATTATTCTTTTTTGCTTTTACAATTAGTAATTGATATTTTGACAGTAGTTCTTAGCTACTGGGATTTGAATGGTCTGTGTATTTTTATGCTTGTATATGTGTATCCATTATTAAACTTAGCTATAATCATATGTTAATTGCAAGTTCAAATGTTATAAAGTCAATCGGTTTTGGAGGAAGATGATGATGGTCAATTGTTTTGGAAGGATTAGAGATTTATTTAAGTGAATTATTATTCTTATTATGCTAGAATGGAAAAGTATTTTTGTGGCTATATGTAGTAAAGTTAGAAATGTTTATAGTATTTATGGGATCGAGTAATCTCTCCCCTTTTGTTAGTTGAATATTTAAACATGGGTAGATTGCCTAGTATATTATATGGGATCGAGTAATCCCTTCTTTTCTGTGTATTGACATATTTTTGATAGGAGTATATTGAATCCTCCAGTTTTGATATTTGTTATTATGAATTAAAGTATATGAAGTTAAGTATATTATCTCCCTGATTGTTTGATGAAGAGATTTATTCCCACCAGTTTAGTTAGTCTCAGAAGTAGACTTGGGAGTTGTTGTGTTGATATTTATACGATTTGAAATGTAGAAATCTTTTATCCCCATGTATTTATTGAATGTTTTTCCAGCTTATACTATAGCCATGTGCCATATAATTTATTGATAAAAAGAAGAATAAAAGCAGAATAGATTTTCTTACAAATCAGCTGTAATAAAGTTAGTGATTAAAGCTTGATTGTCCATTGCCTTCGTCTGTATTATGATCATATTATAACTTCATAAGCAAACTGATTAGATTGATTAGAATTAATTATTTATTCTTTAACACACAACATAATACAGACTCATACACCAAGTGTTAATTTGAAAGGTATAGAAAAATCCATTATTAATGTATAACTTTAATTATCATTTTAAAACATTTTTGTAGTGATCATTTAGGTTTCATATCATCAATTTTTATTATTCAATCATCATTTGATTAAGTAAGCAAGCAAAGATAAAACATAGTTAACAAATATAATTATTTGTTTCTATTTTGGCAAAATAAAACATAGTTATTTAATAGAATACTTTACTTCAAGGTTGCAAAGAAAAAAATATATATTTAATTAATGGAATTATTTATTTCATTTTGCAAGATATAATTTGGTAAGAATATATTTAATTAGTGGAGATATTATTTATTTCATTTTGCAAAACCTAGTTTTATATTATTCTTAGGTTTCAAACCTCTTTAATTTAGTTATAGTTAATGTGCATTTGAAGTAAAATGCAAAATTTTATTATATTTTATAGTGTAATTAAAATATTTAACCATGTTGTTTGTCATAGATTTATTAAGTTAATTGGTAACTGAGTGATATAAAACAAAATGTTGAACACAAGATAAATTTTGTAGTTGATTACTAGAAGTATAAGGTTATATTTCTTCAGTTGTATAGGTTTACCAGAAGTAGCTGATAACTAAAAAAACATTTTCTTTATAGTAAAATATATGGATTTAATTTTGGTTCATTATTTAATGTTACAAATATAAAGTGTTTCAAAAATCTATCAAGAAGTTTTGATAGATGAAATGTGTTAGATTTGAAATTTAAGTGATCATATTGTGTTACTTATTTTAATGTAAACTTTAACCAGTGATGATAAATACATCCAGAATTTGTACTTATACCAATGAGAAAGAGATTAAATGTTTGCTGAACTAGTTTTTTTTTATTTTGTTAATAAATATTTTATTATTCAAAATTGTATTCAGAATTCTTCTTTAACATTTGTTCGGGTTTCATATTTCCACACATGATCACACATTTATTTTATTTAATGAGACATAATTGTATTTTCATTTAATTATAATAAACCTCCAAATATGATGATATTGATTTCCTAGATCTAAACACTGTATGAGATGCCAATTATTTATTGAGTTTCTAAAATGGTTTTATTATTTAGTAATTGTTTAGATGATGAATTGAAATCAAAATGTGTCCGATTTCTTTCATTATCTAACTGCCATTATTTAGTTAGGGTATTGCTAAGTTTATATTATTATTTTCATAATATTAAATAATAGTTATTGAGAGGTACAAATTTTACATTAAGCCATGCCATAAACAGATTCTCTGAGATCTTTAATATTTAATTCAGATCAAATAATAAATTCAGTTAATTAGCTTAGATTAGTGTAATTTAAAAATTTAGTAATGATAGGTTTAGTTTAAGTTCAGATCCAACTTGTTATACATTATAGTTTTTAAATATTATATTTCAGTTATTAGTTTAATTTTCTAATATGGTAGAGGTTGTTCAATGCATGTGGATGATGGGAGGAGGTGGAGTATAGATTATAATTAGTTAATTTTAGATGGTAGAATTTTACCAATATAATTCTTATTTATTTTAGAATTTGATAGATATTTTATTCCTATTAATTATAATATTTTTTCACATCTAATGTACATTGTACACCTCATACACCTCTGTATCCCTCAACTGAGCTAGGCTAAGGTGAAACTTTAATTAAGAGCCTCATAAGTAATTTTAAAATAAAGTTAGTTCGATAATTTATTCTATGTTTGATAGAATTGGCACCCCCGGGTAATTGTTAGTGATGGTGATTGGTAGTGAAGGGTTACATTATATATATATATATATATATATATATATATATATATATATATATATATATATATATATATATATATATATATATATATATATATATATATATATATAGTTTCAAAGTGAAATGAAAGAAAATGTATTCAATGATAATATTTATAATTAAATATCTGCATATAGAAAGTAAATTATATTCTCACGTGTTTTTACTTTCTTAAGACTATATGATATTTATAACAAACAATATTCTCACACAATGGTATTATCACACTATCATATAGAAATATCATTGAAATTAAATTAGTACAAGTCAAAAGAACTCTAACTTCTCTTAATTATGCTGTAAAAGTGTAACATCTTGCCTTCACAATATGGACTAATCTAGATTTATTTCTCATCCTGATCGGTTGGGGTATTTATTTCCAATAATCAATGTGTATATAAAAACATAACACATAGACAATATCAATATCAGGTCAGGAGTCACAGATGCTCAGTTAATTTAAATGTTTTCATAAAGTTTGTGGATTTAGCACTGAATAATCAGCCAATTTGAAGGTGACACCAGAGAACAATTGTTTTACCTGAGCAACAGTATCATGTTTTTTTTATACAGTTGAAGGAAGCACCTGCTAACCTTGACTGCAGTGATTGTTCTCAAGTTTATATGTATTTAAGCTAATGGTACAGGACAAAGAAGTCCATTTTTATGATTGGAATCTGGCCCAACCATAGCCAATATAAGTAAACATGTGATTATAGCCAAAAGAGTTGATAAATCTATTCATGAGGCACATTATCAACTACATCTAAATATGAATAGAAATCTATAAGGAAACTGTCAGCCCCTTCTTCAATATTTCACTGTAGAACTGGGAGCAATATTCAGTCAACAGTAGGTGGAGTGTAGCTATTTTTAAACAACAATTGTAAATCCAGTGTATGTTTGTGTTTATTTGTTACGGATAATTATATTATAAAACATATGTATACTCTTTTGTGTTTATATGTATAATCATGACTATACCCAACAAAAAGTTGTAAAAACTTGAATTAGAATAGTTTTTATATACCTTAAATATGTTCTGATTAGTTACCAAGTGCACAGGATGTATGTAATTAAATATCACATGATCACCAATTCTTATGCTTGCTCACAATTATTACTAAAACAAGCAAAATTCTTTATAAAATTTGTTGCTCATTGCAAGCTATAGTAATCAATGGATGTAAGAAAGGTTGAGCATAATAAACCATCTAGTGCCTACTCATCCAATATCCTTAGAGTAGTTCCTGGCTTGTAGCATTTGTCAGTGAGGAGTCTTAGATCGGAAAGCAATGCACCTAGAACTTAGGATTTAATGCAACCCTCCAGCAGTCACCTTTATCTTTACTTAACTACAAAACTATGAGTTTTAAATAGAAATCACCATATTATTTGCAATCTAAGCTCATTAGTTTATGTAATCATATAGGTCTGAACTCAGTTCAGTACTTATAGAGTTTGGTGTCTTTGTTTTTTGAATAACCACTGTTCTATTAGGCAGGATTGGTTTTAAGCCAATAAACATCACATGAAAACAATTTCTTATGCTTACTCATGGCAGCTGTAAAATAGGCAAAACCCTCTATATGTATTGCCACTCAGTGCACACCAGAGTAATCAATGGATGACAGAAGAATGGTGTGTAAAATCCCATTGACTGTTTAATCATGTTATTCCCAGACTAGTTTCTGGCTTGTGGCTTTCATCAGTGAGGAGTATTGGATCTGACAGTACTGCACATAGATCTTATAATCTAATGGAACCCTCCAGCAGCAATCTTTTATCTCTACTTAACTACAAAATTATCAGTCTTACATTGAAAACACCATAAAATTTTCAATCCAAGTTCATTAGCTTATATAGTCATATATGTCTGAAGTCACTTCAGTACTTATACATTTTGCTGACTTTGGTTCTTTAATGAATTGTAATGGTACTGAAATGTCAGCCATTCAGCTGTTTTACTACATGGAATATCCCCAAATATTCATAAAATAGTCATCATTTATCCCTGAAAATTTTAGAATGAACACACACACACACACACTCTCTCACACACACACACACACACACACACACATATATATATATATATATATTGTAACCTTCCAGGTTGGCACCAGAAAGAAATGTGGTAAGATCACATTTGTGCTAACAATGGCTGAAAGTAATTAGTTGAGAAAAATGAATTGTGATATAATCTAATATTTAAAATTCAGTTTTTAGGAAAACTAAACTTAAATTATGTGATGCAATTTGCCAGTTAAAATTAGGATTTTCACAAAATTAAAATTTTAAATGGGTATATTGATTGGTGGAGTTTTGGACTATATGTTTAGTGGTAGATGTTTGTGTTTAGTAGAGGATTTACATGTCATAATAGGCAGATGCATAAATATATTATTAATTAGAATTTTCTTTTCTATATTTTATTTATAAGTTCCTGATTATATATTGTCTTAGAATCTTATGTTTTAAAAATGATAAAGATTGTTTGTAATAGTAAATAACAGTTCTAAAATTGATAATTAATATTTAATATATTTTTTTACTATGTTTATTATATTCAAACATTTTATTGTTAAAATTTTTATAAATAATATTTCTGGCAAGCTTCCAAAGTTGATTGTCATAGAATTACAGAGGGCATGAGTGGGAGAAAGACATAGAGTTTAAAACTTGAAAGTAAAAAAAAAAGGCTCTGAGGAAGAAGATAAAAAAACTTAAAGGAATCAATAACTCTCTAAGAGTCTTATATAAGAAACATTGCAAGGATTCTAAGAATACACCTATGAAGAATTTTTTTGTTATTATACTACTGGAATGATACAAAGTGAAGAAATAAACAACACCCCAGAGGGATACCAGCCTTCAAATTTCTGCCAAGGCAACAGTCCATTCTCTACCTTCAAGATACCTAGATGATATGTAAGCTAAATTATTATGATTTATTTTAAAATATCACTAAATCTGAATAATATTAAAAATGACAAAATTGTGTAAAATAAAGATAGATCAAATTCTTTCATTAGACGTTAAAATTAAATGCTGGATTTTCAACTTAAAGAATTTGCTATCAATATTCTACAAAACAAAATTCAAAATGAAAAGTTTATCTATTTAATTTTATATTAAGAAGATAATTTTATATTGTATAATTTCGCTATTTGCATGTATATGTATACCAAAATAATTCCAATGCATGCAAATATCATTTTTTAATGCCCATCACAGAATTTTAGGATAAAAAAAACTCTTGTCATTCTTAACAAATTATGCCTTAAGAATGGATAGACATTTTTTTATGTTATAATTTACTGTTATCTTTGAAATTAATATGTATGTTTCTTTCGGCTTTTAATTTTTTTTAAAAAAAAACTTAACATGTAATGATGAGATATTGACAGGTATTTTTCGTTATTACTTATGATAGATGCATAGCAAATTTTTTTTTTTTTTGCTTTAAAAAAAGAAAACAAAACAAAACAATATAATTTCATTGTCATTATAATATGATAATTTATTATTTTGTATGATTTGGAAATTATATTATAGGTGTTTCTAGATATTCAGATGTGTGCGTGATGCTATAGATTATTATTTTAGAGATCTTATCTTTATTATTTTTCAATTTAGTTAATGAAGTATATTTAAAAAAATAAAGAATTAAAACCTTATCTGTTATAAGTTTGGTATATATGAAGTATATTGAATGTGAGTAGAAGGTAGAAATAGTCAAGGGATGATTAGATTATTTAGATTAAGTTTGGAGATATTCTTTAACCCTTAAATATATAGGTATAAGTGTTTGGTTATTATTTTTCCCTAACTTTATTTATTTTTTATAGTTATAGTTACTTTTAGATGATTTACACTGATTATAACAGATAAGTGTTATATAAATTTTTATAATATGTAAAGGATGATTGATTTGTGGCATCATCCAAGTCCTATAAATAATCTACTAAATTATGTTTCAGAAATACATTATATTTACAATATAATCAAACACACATATTTGAAAATCTATGATTAACATATTAAATATTAGTCAATTTTGATTTTATCTTAGAAGAGATGTAATTCGTTATCAAGGTCTATAAATAATAATTTTTTTTTAGATATTGTTTATTTTTGATTTTATTTTAATAAATTAAAAGTTCAAATAAATTGCTTGACTATTTACATTCGATTCTCCATTTCCACACACACACACACATACACACACATACATAGTTAACATAGCATAGCCCTAAAATATATAGATTTGCCAGTAGAAGTCAATTTATTTAATTTGTGTGGTGGTAATAAATCTCAGTATTACAATGCTTATAATATATTCTACTTTGCTTAGAATAGATGGTGATATGGATATAAAGGTACCCGGTCCTAATGACTATCTATCTTGTGCTAAATATGATAATTGATGATTGTGCAATAGTTTTAGTACTGAATAGATGTTCTGAACATATTTAAATTAACCTTATAGTATTATTGTTTATAGACGTTTTTATTATCCTTGTTGGCCTCATATAAAAAGACCATATCCTATAATCTCAACTGAGCTAGGCCATGGATTGGTTGCAATATAAAACCTTTTAAATAAGTTTAAATATAATTTAAAATTATAAATTTTATTCTATTTTGCATAGAATTGGCGCCTGGGCATTTATAAATATAATAAAGTAAATAAGTGAAGAAGATGGAGGTTATAGGTGAGGGTCAAAGTGACCACCCAGTCTTGGGGCCAGATAATCATGGGGTCTGACAATCGTGGAATCTTGATTATATATTTAGGTTAAAGTGGCAACCCAAACATTTGGGGCTTTGATTAATTAAATCTCACATCCTGTAGACTGCCTATCTTGTTGTTGGCTCAACCATTGGGTTTTATATTAATTAAATACCAGACTTTGTAAAGTGTCTATGTTTTTTGGTGGCTTATGTTTTAATGTCTCCAGGATTATCTAAACTTAGGTTGATTAATTAATTTTGTTGGTTAAATACCATAAGCTATATGAGTAAAACAGTATTGTTAGTCAAAATTTTATTTAAAAAGAATAAGTTAGTTTATATATATATATATATATATATATATATATATATAACTATACTTATACACATATAATTAGTTTATATATATATATATATATATATATATAAACTAATTATATGTGTAGCTTGTACTATCCCCATATATACATACTATACATTTGTTAATATGTGTTCGTGACAATAAGGAGTAAGAAAAGTAAAGTGTTAGAAAGGTAGTAAGAGTAAAAAGGAACTAGGGGTAAATGGAGCATTAACTAAGGTTTGAAATAAGCAAATTAGAGTTTGGAATAAGCCAATAGCTGAAAGATGTGTAACAGATATATAAATGTCAGATGTATAGTTTAAAAAAACAAAAACAATTTTTTATGTGAAATAAATAAATACAGTCATGAGGCAGCTTAATTGCAATTATAAAGCTATATAAATATCACAATTTATAGTAAATGTTAAAGTTGATAACATTTATATATATATATATATATATATATATATATATATATATATATATATATATATATATATATATATATATATATATATATTTATATCTTTTGCTTGTCAATTAAATATAGTACTGATGCTAGACAAACATAGAATTATTGATAGTATTAAATTATAAATTGTTAAGATTTTTCATATCTGGAACACTTCTGTTATAGAAAGTCTATAATTTTGAAGGTTAAATAGAATACTTGATTGCTGGAGTTTTGTTGGTTGTATTGCAAATTTTGGTGATGGATGGAAAATTTTTGTTATTGTCTTAGATATATGGTGTATTCATGTCTCTGGTGATTGATTGTTCTTATTCACTGCTCCAACCCAAATTATGATATCAGTTGTTAGTTATTATGAAGCAGTTAGCAGTAGTTCTGCCATGATTTTTCCTCTAAGACTCCAGAGAGAGCAAGGCATAGTTCTTTCTAATATATATGTAATGTCTCTAAGACTCCTAAAGATGAGCAAGACAATATTTTATAAATAGCCCCTAAGACTTGGATGTAAGCAGGGCATTGTGATAGTGTTTGTAGTAGAATATTATGGGTTGTGGTAGCTTAGAGTGGTTAAAGTGAGATGATCATCAGAGTGTTCATGGAGCATTGTCTGTTTTAAGAGCAGTGATGGAGTTCTTCTATCCAACTCAAAATTATGAACTGCTGATAATTATTTTGGCTATCAGTATCTGTTGGATTTTTTGAAAAATGGATGAATATATAACTTGAACATATAGCTCATTTTAAAAGGCTATTTTCTTTATTCTTATGTAAAGGTTGGCATTTTTCATATTTAAGTAAAAAATTGTATATCAGTTGTCATAGTAAATGCATGTCATCATTGATTTTATTTTGGTTATGAATTTGTTTTTGTTATAAATGCTGGTTACAATATTTGAATGCACCCAATACAGCATAAAGATAAATGAATATCTTTAAATTATTTAGTCTTTTATCAGTTGTTTGAATTGGTGTAGTTTGCAATATAACTATAGTGGGTCATATAAAATTTAATTTATAATTCTAGCTATGTTTAGATTAATGTTATCTAGTTAAAGCTTAATGTCTTCTTGCCTATGTGTGTGTGGAAAATCGAACATTATATTAGAAAATAAAATTGTGGAAATTTTATGTCATTTTAGGTAGTGGTGGTGAATTTGAATTGTTGATTTGGTGGATGTCGGAGCTGGTAAACATTGTTTTCTTAAGTAGTATTAATAAATTTGTAAAGAGATTATAAAATGGAAGAGTTTAGTTTATACGATAGTTTGGGTGGGTCTCAAGAGACACCATCTCCAGACATTGTTGCGATGTCCCCTGATCTGGAATCAGAAAATGAAGCTATAGATATATCATATGGAGAGTCTGGTACGATGAGAGATACTATCTCTAAAACCACAGATGGTGATATGTCGATGTTGATAAGAGAGATATTTGTAGAATTAAAAGAAGAACTAAAGTCAGGACAAGCAGAATTGAAATCAGAATTAAGGGAACTGAAATCTAGACGAGTAGAAGATATACAAAAGTCAGAAGAGATGTTTGCAGAACTAAAGTCTGGACGAATAGAATATAGACAATAGTCAGAAGAGATTATTGCAGAACTAAAGTCTGGTCAAGTAGAAGATAGACAAAAGTCAGAAGATATGTTTTTAGAATTGAAGTCAGAAGTAAAGTAAATAAAATTGAATCAAGATTAGTCAGAGGACAGGATGGCAGAAATAAAATTAGAAGTTTCAGAAATAAAGTCAGAAATGGTAGAAATAAATGCAAGTATAGTTAGGCAGATGAAAGTTGTGGAGGGGAAAGTAAAAGGTCAGGAATCAGAGATAGCAATAGAAATAAAATTGAGTCAAAAGAAATCAGAGGAGATGATAGTTGAAATGAAGTCAGAAATGTTGGAGATAAAATTAGAAATGAAACTAGAAACAAAGCTAGAAGCAAGAGTAGAAATACCCAAAATGGAGCTAGAAATGCAAGAGAAAATTAATGACCAAGTTATGCAGATTAATAAGTATGTTAGTTTAGCCAGTGATGAAATAAATCTATACAAAGAACTTAGAGAAATAGTTGATCAGGAATCAAAATTAGAGAAAATTGAAGATACAGAAATGCTTAAGGATTTCAAGAAGAATCTTGATAAAGAGAAAGAAATTAATAAATCAATGAAGAAAAAAATAATCTCTTTAGATATGAAGTATCTAGAAATTTTGGAGAATGAATAGCTTAAGGTTACTCATATTACAGGTAATAAATTTAAAAATAAAAATGAAGACATCATTCCAAAATGTGTTCTTGATTATTTAGAACATAAAGTGAAGGCTTATGTTTTCAAAAAAATAGTTTATAAAGATACTAAACATGTAATATGTAGTATGAAATGTTTAATCGAAAGCGTTAGTTATGCTAGAGAAGTTGGTAAAGTGAAAATAAAATGTAAAAGTAGAAATACAAAGAAGTTTGATTTAAATTTACTTAGAAAAGTTAGTAATCCAGAAAGAGATTTAGGCAAAGCCAAAGTAAAGTGTAAATGTAAAAGTAAGAAGAAAACTAAAGTAGATTTTATGAGAGAGATAATTAATCACAATAAACATATGAAGAAAATTAAAGTAAAGTTCAAAGAGATGAGTAAAGAGAAGGTTAAGATAAGTTATCTTAATAAAGGTATAGATTGTATAAAAGATATTGGGAAAGCAAAAGTCAAATTTAGATTAATAAATGAAAAGATAGTTAATTTGAATTTTGACAGAAAGGTTGTTGATGAAGAAAAAGAAGTTGGAAAGGCAAAAATCAAACTTAAAGGAATAAAGGAAGAAGTATTTAATATAAATCATCTTAAGAAAGTAAAGAATAAAGTAAGATATATTAAAAAAGATAGAGTTAAATCTAGTAAAGTGAAAATGAAATTTTGTAAAAAAAACTTGTTAGAAGAAAGGAGATAAAAAATAATCGAGCATGATTTAAAGTAACCTATAATGCTCACAGTTTGGTTCTATGTCCTGCAAGACATGAATAATAAAAGTTATACATACTGTTCAATATAGAATTTAGTTATTTTTTTTCTTTCTTACTTATTTAATATTGCTGAAATACCTTAGAAACAAGTGTTTATAAAAGCATTAAATGTTTTTATTGTTTTATGTTTATTCAACAAACATAATTTTCTAATTGAGGAATGATCTTAATGAAAAATTTAATGTGTTATTAATATTGATTGTTGTTTATTCAATTCATTTTTCTTTCATAAGGGGGAAGGATTGTAACCTTTCTGGTTGGAACCAGAAAGAAATGTGGGAAGGTCACATTTGTGCTAACAATGGCTGAAAGTAATTAGTTGAGAAAAATGAATTATGATATAATCTAATATTTAAAATTCAGTTTTTAGGAAAACTAAACTTAAATTGTGATGTAATTTGCTAGTTAAAATTAGGCTTTCCACAAAATTAAAATTTTAAATGTGTATATTGATTAGTGGAGTTTTGGACTATATGTTTAGTGGTATATGTTTGTGTATAGTAGAGGATTTACATGTCATAATAGGCAGATGCATAAATATATTATTAATTAGAATTTTCTTTTCTATATTTTATTTATAAGTTACTGATTATATATTGTCTTAGAATCTTATGGTTTAAATGATAAAGATTGTTTATAATAGTAAATAACAGTTCTAAAATTGATAATTAATATTTAATAAATTTTTTTTACTACATTTATTATATTCAAACATTTTATTGTTAAAATTTTTATAAATAATATTTCTGGCAAGCTTCCAAAGTTGATTGTCATAGAAACACAGAGGACGTGAGTGGGAGAAAGACATAGAGTTTAAAACTTGAAAGTAAAAAAAGGCTCTGAGGAAGAAGAAAAAAAACTTAAAGGAATCAATAACTCTCTAAGAGTCTTATATAAGAAACATTGCAAGGATTCTAAGAATACACCTATGAATAATTTTTTTGTTATTATACTACTGGAATGATATGAAATGGGGAAATAAACAACACCCCAGAAGGATACCAGCCTTCAAATTTCTGCCAAGGCAACTGTCCATTCACTACCTTCAAGATACCTAGATGATATGTAAGCTAAATTATTATGATTTATTTTAAAATATCACTAAATCTGAATAATATTAAAAATGGCAAAATTGTGTAAAGTAAAGATAGATCAAATTCTTTCATTAGACATTAAAATTAAATGCTGGATTTTCAACTTAAAGAATTGGCTATCAATATTCTACAAAACAAAATTCAAAATGAAAAGTTTATCTATTTAATTTTATATTAAGAAGATAATTTTATATTGTATAATTTCGCTATTCGCATGTATATGTATACCAAAATAATTCCAATGCATGCAAATGTCATTTTTTAATGCCCATCACAGAATTTTAGGATAAAAAAAACTCTTGTCATTCTTAACAAATTATGCCTTAAGAATGGATAGACATTTTTTTATGTTATAATTTACTGTTATCTTTGAAATTAATATGTATGTTTCTTTCGGCTTTTAATTTTTTTTAAAAAAAAAACTTAACATGTAATAATGAGATATTGACAGGTATTTTTCATTATTACTTATAATAGATGCATAGCAAGTTTTTTTTTTTTTGCTTTAAAAAAAGAAAACAAAACAAAACAATATAATTTCATTGTCATTATAATATGATAATTTATTATTTTGTATGATTTGGAAATTATATTATAGGTGTTTCTAGATATTCAGATGTGTGCGTGATGCTATAGATTATTATTTTAGAGATCTTACCTTTATTATTTTTCAATTTAGTTAATGAAGTATATTTAAAAAAATAAAGAATTAAAACCTTATCTGTTATAAGTTCGGTATATAGGAAGTATATTGAATGTGAGTAGAAGGTAGAAATAGTCAAGGGATGATTAGATTATTTAGATTAAGTTTGGAGATATTCTTTAACCCTTAAATATATAGGTATAAGTGTTTGGTTATTATTTTTCCCTGCCTTTATTTATTTTGTATAGTTACTGTTAGATAATTTACACCGATTATAACAGATAAGTGTTATATAAATTTTTATAATATGTAAAGGATGATTGATTTGTGGCATCATCCAAGTCCTATAAATAATCTACTAAATTATGTTTCAGAAATACATTATATTTACAATATAATCAAACACACATTTTCGAAAATCTATGATTAACATATTAAATAGTAGTCAATTTTGATTTTACCTTAGAACAGATGTAATTGGTTATCAATGTGTATAAATAAGATTTTTTTAGTTATTGTTTATTTTTGATTTTATTTTAATAAATATTTTAATGAATTAAAAGTCCAAATGAATTGCATGACTATTTACGTCCGATTCTCCATTTCCACACACACACACACATACATAGTTAACATAGCATAGCCCTAAAATATATAGATTTGCCAGTAGAAGTCAATTCATTTAATTTGTCTGGTGGTAATAAATCTCAGTATTACAATGCTTATAATATATTCTACTTTGCTTAGAATAGATGGTGATATGGATATAAAGGTAGTCCGGTCCTAATGACTATCTACCTTGTGCTAAATATGATAATTGATGATTGTGCAATAGTTTTAGTATTGAATAGATGCTCTCAACATATTTAAATTAACCTTATAGTATTATTGTTTATAGACGTTTTTATCATCCTTGTTGGCCTCATATATAAAGATCATATCCTATAATCTCAATTGAGCTAGGCCATGAATTGGTTGCAATATAAAACCTTTTAAATAAGTTTAATTATAATTTATAATTAAAAATTTTATTCTATTTTGCATAGAATTGGTGCCTGGGCAATTATAAATATAATAAAGTAAATAAGTGAAGAAGATACAGGTTATAGGTGAGGGTTAATATATATATATATATATATATATATTGTGCCCTTTTCTTTAGGTCAGAATAAATTTAGTATGTCAATTTACTAAAAAAATTTAAATTTAAGAGGTGTTCTCTTGGTATAATGATTATATTATGCTGACAATCTTTTAAAAGTTCAATTAAAGTAAGATAGAGATATTTAATGCCTAAAATTGTGCTAAATGAATTTAAAACAGTTAAATAAAGCTAAATGTATAAATTGTATATGGTTGGAGAAGCTGACCATTATAAAAATTGTATCATTAAATTTTTAAAATATGTATTAAAAGTTGATTTTAACAGTAATAACCTATAATTAATTAAATATTACATTTTATAGTATAAATTATATTTAATAATTGTATTTAATATTATATGTTTTAAAAGTAGTCTTTGTGGTAGAAAAATGTGTATTTAATTTTATGGCTTCAAAATTATTATTCCAAATTATATTATTATATTATTTCTTTAATATAATAATTGTTGCAATTAAATATTTATTTTTCCCAGACAGAATTTGATACAGTCTCTCAGTTGTAAGTCATGTGACATGTAAACAGTTATACATGCATGCTTACTATTGTTTTTGTTAACAAAGTTTCAAAATTACTTTAAAATTGCACTATAGAATTGAAGATATTTATTTATCTGTCACAAAAGAAAATATTAAAATTAGTTATCACAAACTGTTTAAATAGTTTTTTTTAAAAACAAATGTAGTTATTAAAAATTAAATTCTTTGTTTTAAAGAAAATAAATACATTAAAAATTAAAGGTGGGATAAATTGATAAAACATTATTTTAAAAGTCATTTAAAAATGTTTAGTTATTTTTTAATAAAGTATAAAATTGATTTAAAATTAATATTTTAAGTAATATTTTTGAAAAAAGAATAAGTCATTATTTGTTTTTTGATTTTAATTGTGTAATATCAAAGGTATATGTATATTAAGTCATCAGGTAAAAGTTTAATCCACCAATCCAATGACTTATTTATTTAAGTATAAATGCAGATGCTCAATTATTTTCAGGGTGCTTCTGTAAATTTAATTTGCTTCTGCTAGTCAATTTTGCTTCTGTTAATTTAATCTGCTTTAAGTTAGTCAATTCAGTGCTATAATAGCTCTTTAATAATTTATTTAAAACTGAGAAATGTACCAATTTATTTATTTTAGCAAAGAGAGTATTATAAACAAATTATAAATGTATTATCTAAATTATGCAGTGCTAGAAAGCTCAATCCTCTTACCATAATTTTTGTCAAAATTTAATTAAATGTCGCATAAAACATGGAAGTACCAAGAGGAAATACTTACTTGTTTAAAGGAATTTTGGAAGTAAAAGTTGTAATAAAAAATATAATATTAGTAATTTTAATATGAAGAGTTAATTTATTAGATAAATTTATGTACTGAACATTATGTGAAGAGCTGAATGTAGAAATTGATAGGAAATTTAAAATAGTAGTGCATTTTCTTTTGGAAAGATCATCATATGAGAAATAGAAAAATAATATGATAAAACTTTAAATCGTTCAATAAGGTGAAAGTAAATGTTATTGTAAGGTAAAAATGCAGAAAATGCTTTTTTCTTTTTGAAAAGAACATTATTAAAAATTTATTTTAAAATATTATAAAATAATGGTAAAACCAAGACAGTTACTTTAAAACTGTACATAATAAGTCTTTTCTATTTTTTTAAAAAACTACACACATTATAATAACTTTTGGGAAGACTGATAATTGGAAAGTAATAATGGAAAAGAAATATATGTGGATAAGTAATAATGAACATCCTGACAATAAAACTTTATATATGATAGACTTATGAATAATAAGTAAATATTAATTTCTGGAAATATTTTTAAAATGCACAAGAATTATATTCGGATGCCTGAATTTATATCGCCTAATCAAGGACACTGTCAGCCAGCATAAAATTCTAAGAAATGAAGCTTTGAAGTGTTATTTTTTAAAAAATATTGTAATTTAAAATTATTTCAATAATCACTGTTCTGAATAATAGAGACAATGAACTTTTATTTTACAAACTTTTCAGAACAGATCAGTAATTATTTTCACCAATAATTTTAGATTTCTAGAAGTCAACTTTTCTTTTGTTTTTTATCATTTATTTTAACTTTTGTTCATCATGTTGGGAAGGAATCTGTGGAGCATGCATCATTTTTTGGGGGAAGAGAGATTTTTCATTGTCATGCCTTCAAATAAAAGCATAGCAACAAGCATTTAAGGTTTCCATCACTCCTCAAGAGTTGGTGAAGAAATCCAGAGGAAATAAAAACATTTTTTTAAAGAACATTCATTATTGAAGTTTATATATGTAGATATGTTTTGAGTTATTTTAAAATTAACCTTAGTATTAATTTGTAATGTTATTTAATAATTACAATAGGATAGGTACATAAAATATTAATTATTCACTGATTGTAATTTTATAAAAAATATTTTAATAATTTAAGGAGTTTAGTATTTTAAGTATGGTAGCATGGAATGTATGTTATACTATGCAATGTTTTATTTTTGATTGTGGAACAGAAAATGACATATAAGTGATTGACAAGTAGATATATCACTTAGGTAATAGTTGTAAATATTAATAATATTATGATGTATTTTTCTTTAGATTATTGATGTATTATGTAATGTTATAGTATGAATGTATGGCTACGTGTGAATTCATTATACACACATAAAGCTTATAGAAGTCAAAATTTATTTATTATAAAATATGCATAATTTTATTCAATATTACTGGTATAATACAACTTAATAATGAATAATTATATGATTCTTTTATAAAGAGATTTAGTATTTTTTAAATGTTTAAAGAATTGATAATAGTCATTTGTTTTTTGTTTAAGAATATTTGATAAGAATGTGAGATAACCTTTTTTTGTTGATTAGTTAAGATCTTTATATTTATAAGTGAATTTATTTGTTATTTTTGAATATGTTGTCAGAATTTTTGTCGATGTAGATTGATAAATCTATAAGAAAATTTGTAAAGGGTTGTGACTTGGAAGTAATTTAAACATGAAACCAAAGAGGTGCTTTGAATGTAGGTTTTTGTTATGTGAATAAAAATAATCCCTATGATCTTATTAATTATGCCGGTACAGATAACGGAGCCCTGTAGCTTGTATATTTTCTGTGGGCATTAATGTTCCAAAAAGCTAAAGAAATAGGTGAACATTGTTATTTGTAGTGGAGGTCATTAGACAGATAAGTCATGCCTCACTTTATTTATACACTGTTTCCATGATGACTAACTAATATATGTACTATTGAGATGAGACTCTAGTTTGTCCCTATACATATGCATCTGTTCACTATCATGATTTTTTAAAGTATTACATCGTGCAGAATTGTATTTTAATGGAAAATAATAGATAATATTTAGAGTTTAAGGATCGTTATTTAAAATGAATAAGAAAGGTTTGCTTACTTAGGAAGATGATAAGAATAAATGCAAACGTAGTTGAGAATCAAACAGAATAAAAAATAAAGAATCATAAAAAATTTTCTATAGTTTTATTTTTAATAAAATAAATGTCATGAAAGTATGTAAATGATAAATGTGGTTGTTCACGAATTTTGAATAACTTTAAGTATTTTAAAACTTATAGATATTGCATATTTTTAATGGATAGTGTATTAAAACAAAACAGTATAAGATAAAGCAAAGCTATATTTCATAGTTATATTTAATGATAAAGAAATACACCAACACTTACAGCTATTCCATATTAGATCAATACTAAGTAAGAGATATTATGTATGACACTTACATTTTCAATTGTGTCCACTCATTTTGTTTATGAACCGAAACAAATCTATTTTGTTTAACAGTAACAACATTGCTATGATAAACTAATTTAGTGATAAGGAATAAATTAAGAGATGCATATTCGTATTATTAATTTTTGTATTTTTGTTTTATGCTTCATAACTGATGTATGTTTAAAGTAAGCATATCATAGTGACATTTAATGATAAATAATATTAAAAAAAGTTATGTAGGTTAATTGTTATCATTATTATTAAAATTCTGATAAATATGTAAATTATTTTAAAAGTCGGAGTGAAGTCTTAATGTTTTATATTTTATTTTATTAGTTATTGTTAGAAAACTGGAAATTGTAATGATGCAAGATTCATTTAAGAACTGTAAATATTGTAAATAGATTATTTATTTGTTTTATTGTAATAAAAAAATGTTAAACTTGTTTTTCTAAATTTGTGTGTTAAGCTAAATTCTTTCCACATTGCAAAACATTTGAACACAGAGGGTTTGAACCAAAACATAATATTTGCACAGTAATAAATAAAAGTATTATTTAAGAATTATAATATTTTCTTAAGATTATTTATTTAAACAAATACATTTGCATTATCTTAGTGGTCATAAGTTAATTGTTATAATATTACACAGAGTTATAATGCTAACCACTGCCACACATATATTTTTCAGATTACAAGATATTACCACATATTTTATTTACAATATTATATAAAAGATAAAATATTATGTTATATTATTTTTTTATTGGTATTATTGTTGATAAGAATTATAATAGGGGAAGATAGATACCATTAAATCATAGCATGAAGATTATTATTATTATTATTATTATTATTATTATTATTATTATTATTATTATTATTATTATTATTATTATTATTATTATTATTATTATTATTATTATTATTATTATTATTATTATTATTATTATTATTAGTTAAGTGTAGTTGAGTATGATATTAAATCCCTTATCATGCTTGATAACAATAATGTTGATTAACTCAAATTAGTTTAATAACCTGAGATGAGTTAGCTAGATTATTTAAATAAAAAGATTAAGATTTATTTATTAGTATAATCTTAATAAGTCATTATTGCTAAAGTCGTAAGAATGCTATAGATTTATTATTTGAGATAGTAATAGGGAGGATTGTGTTCTTATGCCATTGAGGTTTTATTCGGTGGGATATTAGCTCAATGTAATTCTTTATTGCCACTTGTATCTCACTTCCTACTCTCATGATTAAATAATATATATTTATTTTATAAACCGAACCATATTATTATTTTATTAATTAGAGCTAGTTAAAACAATTAATAGTGACACAGAATATTTTTATTATCAATTATATGCATTTTTAGCTAAACATAAGTAATTATTATCTGAGCTGGACCCATTTTATGATACACTATATTTCCTGGAAGTGAGGGTACTATATATATTATTTGACACTTGTACTACCGTTAGAGTTCTATATTTAGAAAAATAAAAAATAAATAAAATTATAACACCTTCTCAACAACTTGCAACTCTTTATATAATAAATATTTTTGTATATTTAGATGCATTTAAATTACCAACAGTAAAAGGTAAGCAATCATCAAATATTGTTTTTATTTATTTATAAAATTTTTGGGAGAGATACTTTGTATTCAATAAAGTGAAGTTAAATACAATTGAAATAAATATTATATATATATATATATAGTAACGATATATAAATATGTCGTTACATTAAATTGAAATAAAAACTTTTAAGTTCGCATATAAAAATAAGTGTATTAAAAAGAAAAAAAAAACTAAATGCTAAAATTAAAATGTTTGTTAAACGTATATATTCGCACAGATGCTAAACTTTAAAAATATATTTTTTTAATAAATAAAAAAAGGTATTTGAATGTATTTTTTTTATAAAAAAAGATTTAAATATAAAAATAGTTTAAAAAAGGAATAACGTAAGTAAAAATAAAAACAGGTATTAATTAATTCCTGTAATCTGTAAATGGAAATGTTTGTTTATTAATTATCCAAAAGCTGTCTAATTAAAAAGTCAGAGAGTAAATTAGATAAGAGAATAAAGATATTTTAGCTTGACCAATGGAAGCACCAAGCCTCAGCCCGGACCTGAACAAAAATTTGGATTAGTGACGTCTTTGTTCATTCAATCTGGAGATTTACTATAAAAAGAGAAATATTGAGTTCCAGACAATTTTTTTCGGACTTGATTTGATGAGAATGGTAAGACGCACTTGCCGTTCTCTCTCATTTTTTTTTTTGTTTTAAAAAAATATAAAATGAAAAGACTGTGATACAAGAATGGAACCAGCTAATGCTACCTCCAGAACATTTTCTTCCAATGGAGATGTCACGGGAATTAAAAAACAGGAACCTGGACTCTTCTACTGTAAGCTATGTTGACATGAACTCTAAATTTAAAAATAACTAAGAACTTTCGTTCAAGCTTATGAACTTCTATCTGACTTTTAAGTTCAAAATCAATTGAAAATGTTTAATTTTATATATTTGTGTTTGATAAAAAAAAAATCATTTCCATTTATTATTTTATTTATATTAATATTTATTGTTTAAATTTCAAATGAGGAAATTTAAGGTTGGGTGTGGATGTTGCATAGATTCTTTAGCGGTTGATTATGTTGTGGTTTTCACATTCGATTAGAATATATAGATCAACAATATCACTGCATCATCTTACGATGAATGCTAATGGGATTTGTATATTCCCTATGCAAGTGATGTTTATTGATGACTTTGTATTTGATCGGTTGTGTTTAATTTGGAATGTTTTTCAACTAAATTTTATCTCATTTCTCTTGAATTTTTTTAAAACTATACATGCACCTGATACATTCTTCCTAGTTTTATTTAAACATTTCAAATGATAAACATTATCACATTTAGTACACTATGCCACATGGTGCTTACTTTCCTCTTGATAATTTATATACCTTGTGGGATATAAATGCAATCCATATTCCTTTTCTTCAAGCCCTACTCTGTGTTTTATTTATGCTTTTTCTACTATTTTTTAAATCTTTTTATACAAAAAGAGAATAACTTTTCTTTTTTTATAATTGCAATTGATAAGCACATTATTCCTAACCTTAAACCTCAAACTGTTACTTTCTCAAGTTAATCATTCTCTTTTTCAAATTGAAAAAAAAAATTAATAGCAAACCTACTAAAAACAACTAATCTTACATGCACCTTAATTTTAAATCCTTCTTGCAGTAAACACACATACAAAAAATATTTTTTTCCTTTTATATTTAAAATGGTATAACTAATCACTTTTCAAACATTAGCAATATTTCTTCTAATCTTTTTAAATACATTTAAATTTATCTCTCTTCCCTCCATTTTTTTTTCACCTCCACATATTAAGCAATGATAATAAAATGATTAATGTAATATTTTTTAATAATTCGTCAAACGATTAGATTGCTAATGATAGCAAAATATTCTATCCTTTCCATTCTATTAAAGTTTTATTTAATTTTTTTTCAAAAATTAAACAAATAAGTTATTTTTTCTTTAATCAAATTTTACAATGCTATATTTTATTTTTGTTTCAACAATGTTATATTTCTAATTAATTAGTATTGTTTTAAGAGCTAAAATATCTAAATATGCATAAATATATAAACATAGTTTGCCTAGATAATATAAATATTATAACCAATTATATGTTGAATACATACTTTTTTTTATATTATATATATATATATATATATATATATATATATATATATATATATATATATATATATATATATATATATATATATATATATATATATATTAGATACCAACCAGTAACTACCAAAACATTCACAATAATCAACATTTCTCACTGCTGTCATGACAATCTTCTCACCTTTTAATAGAAAGAATGGAAATCCTTTCTTATAATGGTCCATTGAATATATATGACACTTAAAGATTGCTACTTGACTACAGAGTCTGAAATATTGATACAAAGAAGTTTAAATAAACCTCTTTAAACATTAAATAAACATATCACTGTAATGCAGACTAATAAATAGTGAATTATAACATTACAAACTGCAATACTTTTAAATTGCTCATGTATTACTTAGAAATTATATTATATATATATATACATATATATATATATATTAAATAATTACTCTCTACAATGGTATATCATAAAAAATGTTAAAAACAAAAAATCTATACCAATTTATATAATTTATTTTTAGATACAATTTAATATTAATATAATATCAGTAGCATACATAACATAATCGAAATATTTGTTTTACTTTCATTGCTACTTTTTTATTAAATTTATATATTATTAATGTATAAAATTTAATTCTTTAAACTTTATATTTAAGTTTAATATTCTATCAATTTATAACTTTTTATTAAATATTTCTTTATTATTATTATTATTATTATTATTATTATTATTATTATTATTATTATTATTATTATTATTATTATTATTATTATTATTATTATTATTATTATTATTATTATTATTATTATTATCATCATAAAATATTTTTTATAAATATTTTTTATATACTCATTTAACTTATATTAAAATATTACTTTCCTTTATATTTCTACCTTAAAATAAGTGAAGTTTTTTAGATTTTTTATTAGGTTCTTTTATATTATATAGTATATTTTTATTTGTATGTTTTCTATAATTTATTTATTTCTTGTAATTTTATTATTAGAATTTGCTTTAATCATATTTTTAGTAGCATAATGTTTAAGCCTAAATCCTTATTAAGCTTTTTTATTTTTTTCTTTTATTATAATAGTATTAAATCATACTTCTCCATAATATTAATTCTTTTTGAAAACTTATAATTATTTTACTGTCAGTTATATTTTATTTAATAAATAAAAGATTACTATTTTATTAACTTTTTTTTTCTATTTTAGTGACAATATAAGTTAACAAACCAGCACTTCTAAGAAAACAACCCAAGTCAATATTTTAATAAATAAAATCGCTTACAGCAATAAAATTTAATATTTGAACATTTATATTAGTATATACAATGTTTTTACTTTTATTTTTTTTCTAAAATTCTTAGTTATTTTTTTATTTTATAGTTTATTGTCTGTTGTATGAAATTACCAGATATTTCAATCACTATGATTTTTGGACTTGGTTCAATCACATAATTTTAATGGCAATGATTAATATATACAATATGGTATTACTTCCACAAATCATTTATTAAAATTAAAGAAAACCACATTACTAAAATTGACAGAAATATTAGTTGATATATTATATATGCACATTGGCATAAAATATTGTTAATGTTTAATGATTAATAATGATTGCAGATAACAAATCACAATAAAAGCAAAAGAGATGAATAATGCAAACAGAAAAAATGAAATGAAAATAATGAACAATGATTGCAGATACTAAAACATAGTGAGAGAGAAAGAGGTGAATAATGCAGAAATAAAAAATAGGAAATGTTACTACTAAAAGAACAATCTATGAGATTGTATATGATAGGATGTGACATTGTTGCAATATTCAGAAAAGAATACACATTACAAATATTAAAACACAGTGAGACAGAATAATTTGACTATTGCAGACAGAAGAAGAAATGTCCAATCTACTATAGAAATCACTAGTTGTGATCTGATGATATGATGTTTGCATACTGAGCATGAAAAGATACAAATTTTAGTAAATAATAAATATTAACAGAGAAAAGTACAGAATGAGATTGAAAGTGATAATTATTGTAGACTAAAATCTAAAATCAAACCCTATTCCAACAAACCAAAAATACCAATTGTCACTAACAATTTACTCTCTGCTGCACATCAATTTTCCTATAGTATCTGTCAATTGAATTTTAGAAATAAGCATTAAAATAATGAGAGTAAATCCAGGACTTCATTTTTATATTTAATTATAAAAGTGGTGTAATGTAAGACCAACCATATATAATGAATAATGATGAAGTATAAAAATGGTTTCCATCCTCTGAAATTGAATTTGTTTTCTATAAAGTTAGATTTTTTTATTCATAAATGGAACACATATGTAAATAACTGATTATACATAATTTGTACTTATATAAAAATATTTCTGTAATATATACAAATACGATAATAAATTGTAAATACAATCAACATTTAATGATGTGAGAAACTTAAGTCTTTGCATGCAAGGTTTACTTAGTAAACAAGCCTATGCATTGTTAAACATTCGGTTTGATCTTAAATTAGTTTGAGGTTAGAGTAAATAATAATTAACACCTAAAAATGGATTGTTGTGCTTTGTTTTCTGAAATGAGAATGTAGTGGTTTTTTAAACAATAGATTAATATATGCATTTGATTGTATGTACAAACAATTAAAAATATAACATATTCTAAATAACTATAACACCTCTCCTGAAATGGAATAAATTAAAACATTATAATATCACATATTCAAAGAAAAATTGAAAATTTTCACTATATCTTTAGAATAATTTTAATACTGAGAGTATAATGGCTGATTGTATTTGATAAGGATACACATCACTGATAAGTGGAATGTTAATCTTTAATATACTCATTGTTTTTTTTCCAAATATGTGGCATTATCTGTACTATAATACATTTACTATATATATAAATAATAAGATATGACCAGTACAAATGTTATATATATATATATATATATGGCTGCAGAAAGGAGTTTGCAAATTAATTGAAAGGAGACACTTTGATGCCTCTTGGAGACCTTAAAAGAACAAAGCGGAGCGAATTCGTAATGTCCACTCCATACGTTCTTGTCATTGCAGCTGTTATTACTATGTGCTTATTCATATAGTATACAAACAAGGATGGGCTGCTCAGCAACATGCATTAGCAAGTGTGGTGAGTTTATTGGCTTTTTACCTCTGAGTTTAAGAATATTTTTTTCCAATATATACAATCATGACAGACAAACATAAATCATGGTCCTTATTCCAAGGAAACTGTAAAGTCACTAACCAAGGCAGCAGTTGGTGTCCGAAGGTGGAGGGTGCTAAGAATCTCCTGATTGTGGACTCAGGCTGCCATTTGATGATGACTTTTTATTTAGGTACTTACAACTGCAGATCACTTTCAAGTGAAGGAAGATTGCAAGAATTAGAAAAAGAACTATCATATTAAATTGGACATTATTGGACTTTGTGAAGTTAAAAGAAAAATTGAAGAAATAATTGATTTAAAAAGTGGACATACACTCTACTATTAAGGCACAAATATTGTAAATACAAATGGAGTAGGATTCATTATAAATAAAAAATGAAAGAATAACATTGTGGACATTGATAGTGTATTGGACAGATTGGCAAGATTAGTTTTACAACTTAATGGCAGAAACCAAATGCAGATAATTCAGGTTTATGCCCCAACAAGTTCTCATAGTGATAAAGTTATAGAAGATTTTTATATGGATGTACAAAAGGCTTTTGATCAGAGTAAACAACATTTTAAAATAGTTATGGGAGACTTTATTGCTTGAATTGGTAAACAGATGAAAGATGAAAATGCTGTAGGTAATTTTGTTTAAGGTAATAGAAATGAGAGATGACATAGACTTGTGGAGTTTACAGAAAAAGAAAAACTTTATATTATGAATTCTTTATTTGAGAAAAATGTTAAAAGGAAATGGATATGGAAGCATCCGAATGAAAGTACAACAGAATTGGATTATATTTTGACTAACAGAAAATACATATTTCAAGATTGTAATATTCTTAATAAATTTAACACATGAAGCGATCATCGTTTAGTAAGATGTAAGATACATGTTAATGCAAAACTAGAGAGACAAAAATTATTAAGGAAAACAATATTTACAGTTGATATCCCTAATCTTCAGAAACATTCTAATAAATTTAAATTAGAACTGAGAAATCGGTTTCAAGTATTAGTATATTTTGAACATGATTCAGATTTGAATGACATTAATAGGAAAATAACAGATACCCTTTTAAAAACTGCAACAAAGATAGATGGTAGAGACTAGAGAATTTATGAAGAAAAGAAGATATATGAGGGTATACAACAATGATCCATTAAAAAAGATTGAATATCTCGAATTTTGTAAAATGGTGTGGAAAAAAGTTGAAAATGATATAAGAAAGTATAATTGTGAACTAGCAAGGAAAGCTGTAGAATTGAATAAAAGTTTAAAAAGTGTAAAACAACATTTTGGTATTGGTAGGAAATTTATATCTGCAATAAGAAAAAAAGATGGCATTATTACTAAAAGGAGAGATGATATCATGAAATGTGTAGAAGACTTTTATCAAGAATTATATAGTAATAAAGAACAAATGCCTCCTTTACCTATTATATCTTCCGAATTACCCAGAATTTTGAATGAGGAAGTGAGACATGCAATTAAATTTATGAAGAAAGGGAATGCTTCAGGTAATGATGGAATTATAACTGATATATTAAAAGAAGCAGGTGAAGAAATAGAAAAAAAATAGCAAAGTTATATACAAAATGTCTAAATGATAAAGATGTACCAGATGATTGGAAGAATGAAGTAATAATATTAATATTTTAAAAACGTGATAAAGAAGATATTAGAAAGTACAGACTTATCAGTCTTTTATCAGTTTTATACAAAAATTTTACTAAGATAATTACAACTCGTCTACATAAAACACTGGATTTCCACCAAACAAGAAACAGACTGGATTTAAAAGTAGTTTTCGTACAGTAGATCATATCCAGGTATTGAGAGAAGTTATAAAAAGGACAAATGAATATGAGTTGCCATTATGCTTAGGTTTGGAGATTATGAAAAGGCATTTGATTATATAAACATTTCTTCAGTGATTAAAGCATTGGATCATCAAGGTGTAGATCCAAGATATTGTCATATTTTAAAGAATATTTATAAAAATGCAACAGCAACAATTAGATTACATAACGATAGTAGTAAAATCAACAATGAAATGGGTGTAAGGCAGAGTGACTCCATATCTTCAAAACTTTATACAGCAGTGTTGCAAGAAGTATTTTGTGGATTAAAATGGGAAGCTAAAGGTGTGAAAGTGAAAGAAGATTATTTAAGTCATTTAGATTTTGCAGATGATGCAGTTCTTTTTGCAAATAGTGCTTTAAATCTACAGGAAATGTTGCAGGAGTCATCAGATGAACGTAGCAAAATAGGACTAAAGATAAATGTTAAAAAGTCTAAAGTAATGTTTAATAGATTTTCTCAAAATATGAAAATAAAGATTGATTGTGATGAGTTAGAAGAAGTTAACAGTTACAAATATCTTGGTCAGATTATTAATACAAATGGAAATATAATGGATGAAATTAATCATAAAATTAAACTTGGTTGGAGTGCTTTTGTTAGAAATAACTTGATACTAAAAGGAAATATGCCTCTGTGTTTGAAAAGGAAGGTTTTTAATAAATGTGTTTTGCCAGTTCTTACTTATGGATCTGAGACTTGGACACTTAATAGAAGAGCAATACAGAGGCTTCAAACCACTCAAAGAATTATGGAGAGATACATGTTTGAAGTAACAAAAAGAGATTGAAAATGCAATGTATGGGTAAAAGAACAAACATGTGTTACTGACCTCATTGAAAAAATTAAAAGACTGAAGTGGAGCTGAGCTGGACATATTGCTAGAAGAGATGATAATAGATGGGCAATTGAAATTTTAAACTGGTTTCCAAGAGATTGTAGAAGACCCAGAAAGAAACCACATGTGAGATGGATGGATGAAATAAGAAAGTGTGCAGGGGTGTTGTGGAGAAGAGAAGCTAAAGATAGGAAAAGATGGATTGAAATTGGAGAGACCTTCATCCTGCAGTGGAATGATGATGGTTGATATATATATATATATATATATATATCAACCATCATCATTCCACTATATATATATATATATATATATATTATAACCTACACTCCCAACACCGCTCATATACATTACACGAGCGAAATGCCCAGGCGCCAGTTCTATTAATAAATAGAACAATGTAATAAGATATATAATACAAAATTATTACTGAGACTCTGTATTTAAGTTTATGATCAGCTCAGCTCAGTGGGAGGCTATAGCTCAGTCCATAAGATATATGATGATAAATGAATAAAAGAAGAAATATTAGAAAACATTTAATATAATGTAAATTCATTTGTTAATTAATTGTATGATAAAGAATCATAATGTTTATTGGTACAGTCAATTAAAATATACTTTAAACTTAATTTATTCCTTCATCCAAATGTAACATATACAAGCTTGCTATAATTATAATACTAAACAATTTTATGACTTGGCATATCATAATCTAAACATCTACTTTAATGCCAATCAAGAAATAAACAATAAAATCTCAGGGAATTTAACAAACACAGTTGAATTAAATAAACTACATTGGCCCATATGTTATAATTCTAAAGTATGGTAAAAATGTAATGAAACAAATTGACTAAAATATTTTTACTGTGTTTCAATAATAAGATAATGACATAAATAGAGTATTTTAATTTCATATCATCATCTAACAATTATACTAACTTGGCAACCCTTCTAATACGTTTATCCAGTGGCAAATGTTCCTTATAATGTTTGGATTAAGAAAACAATATTGTCAAACACCAGCAGATTTAATATTATATCTCTAAAATAATATACCTATTTTATGTTAGATTTATGAAATATGGAGATGTGGAAATGGAAAACACGAATGTATACAACAATAACTCCAGACACAAATTTTTAAGATTTTAAACAAATAAAATAAATCATTTATTACAATAAAATAAATTTAGTTTAACATGGTATTTACAATTGGACTACTTGTCTTACAGATTTTTAAATTATCAAATAAACTTTAATCATCAGTTTGGGATTATCCCTATTATCAAAGCAAATTAACAACAAAACTTAAATATTCTGACTTCGAACACATGCTTTGCCTACATGTTTCATCTATATGACACTAAATAAACAACATGTTATATTATTAGCAAAAAAAAAATACTTTTGAGAGGATATTACCATTAATTCATAAAATAAAGCAAATTAATTATATTTGGCTTTCAAGCAAACAACTTTCTCTAATTGACCAAATAATCACTTTCAATTACGAATACCTTTCATGCATAGCAACAAAATCATATTCATTTTGATGATTTGATTATTTATAACCTTTATTTAAATAAATACTCTGTAGTTTAAAATATTTATTTCCCGTTTTAATCTCAATAACTTTATACTTCTATTTAAATGAATGTAATGTATTTCAAAACATTTATTTCTCATTTTCATTTCAATAAATCTATACTTTATATATGCTATATTATTTATATTATGCAAGTGTGTGCATGTGTCAAGCAAAAATGATAGAAAATAATCTTTTCTACAAATTTTTCATTCATCAAGAAAATATCATACAATTACTTTATTTCAGACAATGTCTTAATTCATCAGTAAAATAAGACACTAATATTACATCAAGAATTAATTTAACAATCTATCTGGCCACATATTAATTAACACAGAGCTATATTTTCATGATTATATAGACTATATGTTATAAGGGAAATCTACATGAGGAGCATATAAACTCTTACTGAACACTTCTACAATAATCCATCTGATTCTAAATATACTTTTGGTGGGGACTTTTTCCTCATCACCAGAATCTAAGAAAAAAACGTCACATAACTTCCTAAACATCATTTAATCATACTTCAACAATAATTCATCTACTTCTAAATACACTACTGGTGGGAACTTCTTCCTCATCACCAGGGCTCTAAGAAAACATCACTTAACTTCAAAAAATATCATTTAATCATATGCATATAATATAAACTAAGCTCTACTCATGGAAAAAAAACGTACTAAATAAGCAGAACCTTTTATCCCTACAAACATTATAATGCAATCAGATTTCTTTTTATTCTCAAAGCTCTTCTAAATATCGAACATTATAAATACACGCTGGCAGATAAATACATACAGATAACATACTAATCCATTTAACTCAGTAGAATACGACAGCATCCGAAATTTATACATAAAAATATTCACAAATTGAACTTTATCAAACAAATGTCATAATTGTGCAAAACAGACACACACCCGCAAATAAAAGTATATATAAAATTAACTCTAAATTACACACTATGCAGGCAACATGGTAATTAAATATTGCATCAAGGTATAACTTTTAATTCAGAATAAACTTTAGGTTACTTTTGAAAATGTAATGGTTATGATTATTACGAACAAACTTTCTTTCATATCTAGCAAACTATTTCTATTATACGTTCATTGATTGAAAAAAGAACAAAATTCTCACTTTGAGATAATAAAGTATACAAAATAAATATAAACCTCTCTAATAATATATTTAAAAAATATTTCTTTTTTTTACCTTCATAAAAAAACAATAAGACCTAATTGTACACAATCAATTTTTACCAGCGTATTCCTCATTTGGATACGCTTTGGAGATGGTCTTGAAGGTCAAAATAACTCAAATTATCAATAAAACATAATAATAAGTAAGCCTATTATCAATAATATACATTAATAATGACAAGCAATAAAAAAGTAAAGAAACAAAAGTTATTTGTTTTGTAACTTGAAATGAAAGTTCACTTGCAAAGCTCTGCTCCGGGTTTATGAAACAATATTGGACACATTCCAAACTGAATTTAAATAAAATAAACTTCTGCGGGATAACTTAAAAAATATAATCATAACTTAAATCTGACCCAGCACCTCCAGTGTTCATAACATATCTATTTGAGGTACCAAATCACACACACAAGCAATTAATTTCTCTTTTATTATACTGAAAATATAAGACATTCTCCATTGTAGTGCTAAATTAAATACATAATTATTCTTAGTAGTTTTCTTGAATAGCATTTAACACTTTATAGTCTATTATACACATGGTTTATTTTTAAATATTGTCAATTAAGATACCATGATTCCTTAGTAATTCCACAATTAATAATACTTTGTTTTATATTCCATCTTTATCAAAGAGAACAAAAATTACCCACATTCCTATTCTTCCATTCGATTTAAGCAAATATTTAATTTGAAGTAACTCACATTTTATTTCCTTCATTTAAAATACGTATTATTTCCAGAAATACCAGATAAATAAATACTGTTATCTCTTTATGATGAATTTAAATATGACATGATTTATAAAAATATGCATTTCCTTAATTTTATGTTTAATCCTCACAAGAACACAACACGGAAAATAGTGAAGAATTAAAATATATTCTGTAAAATAGTTCTGCATGCGTTTTCCAGATATATTAAAAGACACACGTTGGTTAGTGATACAATAATAATATTCATGCAATTTATTCTTATTTAAAATGACAAGTAAATGGAGTAATGTAGACTGGATGTTATCAACATACATTTTTAAAAGAGCAATAGTTATGAAGGGGTTAATTCAAAATGTTTAAATCAAGGAGAGCAAAGTAAACTGTGTACCTTTTTAAAATTTAGAATTCCATTCTAGTTAACTTTTCCCATAATGGATTTCTTAAGATCCTTTCGAAGTTTTACTCCAAAGTCTTTTTTAAAATCAATTTGACTTCAGCAACTGGTTTTTAATTTTCACAATAATGAGCCACTGTTTACTGGCTACAATTACAATACATAATATTCAAATTTTTCACTGGAGAATTTTGTTAAATAGCTCTCTTTAGTAAAAGGACATTTCCCTTCACAAGGTTACTCCCACACTTCTTTTCTATCTAAGCTAATTACATATGCAAAAAAAATATTTTCTAAAAAAAAAAAATTTGATTTTAGAATTAAATCAAGTCAAAAATAATAATAAAATAAATAGCTTTTACAAACTTGAAAGAAAAATGAATATTAATTAACTATTAAACAAAAATGATTAATAATTTATTTAATTTGTAAAATAATCCATTGATTCAACTATCTATTAATCATTGGAAAGAAATATATATATTTGTTAAATTATTTAAGATAATTATGGTAATTTAAATGTTTTTATTATACATGTACTATTGTTTGCTGTTACTAAAAGATGAAAATGAAATGAAACATAATGCAGACATATATGCATGCACATGTACTGCAACCTAAATATTAAACTATCCTAACTAAATATAATTGAAATGGCTATTAATTGTTGACAAAATGATAAGTATTAATAAATAAATGATTTTGAAACCATTCAACCAAATATTACATTAACATAAAATAACTTTGCATTTTCCTGCCCAAATATACCAATTCCTATAATAACAACGCCTCTCTCTGGCATTAAATACTTCACTAACCACAATAATAACAATGAATACTTATAAAGTCGTCAATCAACTGCATAAGTAATCCATATCTAAGGTTCAAACAATCTCCAGCAAAAAAATTTAAAATTCTAAGGTTTTTTCATTTTTTTTAATAAAATATAATTATTCAATGCAGATACAAAGTATGTCAATTCCTTGTGCCCATTCAGACAGTCACAATATATATATATATATATATATATATATATATTGTGATATATATATATATATATATATCTATATATATATATATATATATATATATATATATATCATCCAACCATTATCAATTCACTGCAGTATTTTGATCTCTCCGAGTTCAATCCATCTTTTCCGAAATTTAGCTTCCCCTCTCCATATCACCCCTGCACACTTTCTTATTTCATCCATCCACCTCACATGTGGTCTCGTTCTGGATCTTTTACAATGTCTTGGAATCCAGTTTAAGATTTCAATTGTCCATCTATTATCAGTTCTAGCAATATCTCCAGCCCAACTTCACTTCAGTCTTTTAATTTTTTCAAAGAGGTCAGTAACACATGTTCATTCTCTTAGCCATATATTGTGTTTTTGATTTTTTCTTCTTACTCCCAACATGCATCTCTCCTTACTTCTTTGAGTGGTCTAAAGTCACTGTATTGCTCTTCTATTAAGTGTCCATCTCTCAGATCCATAAGTAAGAACTGGCAAAACACATTTATTAAAAACCTTCATTTTGAAACACATAGGCATATTTCCTTTTAGTATTAAGTTATTTCTACCAAAGGCACTCTAACCAAGTTTAATTCTATGATTAATTTCATCCATTATGTTTTCATCTGTATTAATAATCTGACCAAGATATTTGTAACTATTAACTTCTTCTAACTAATCATAATCAATCTTTAATTTCATACTTTGAGAAAATTCATTAAATATTACTTTAGTCTTTTTAACATTTATCTTTAGTCCTACTTTCATCTGATAACTCCTGCAACATTTCCTACACCTCTAAAGCATTATTTGCAAAAACAACAGCATCACCTGCAAAATCTAAATGATTTAAATAATGTCCATTTACTTTCACTCTTTTGGCTTCCCATTTTAATCAACAAAATACTTCTTGCAGCACTGCTGTAAAAAGTTTTGGAAATCTTGAGTCACTCTGTCTTACATCCTTCTCAATGTTGACTTTCCCAGTAGAATTATGTAAACTGGCTGTTGCTATTGCATTTTTATAAATATTTTTTAAAATATGACAATATCCTGGATCTATACCTTGATGATCCAATGCTTTTATACACCAACGAAATGTTTATAGAATCAAATGCCTTTTCATAATCTACAAATCCAAAGCATAGTGGAAACGTATATTCATTTTCTTTTTTTATATTTTCTCTCTATACCTGGGTATGATCTATTGTACTAAAACCACTTTTAAATCCAGCTTGTTCTTTTGGTTGATGAAAATCCAATGTTCTCTGTAGACGAGTTGTAATTATCTTGGTAAAAATTTTGTATAAAACCGATCAAAGGCTGATAGGTCTGTAATTTCTGATATCTTCTTTATCACCTTTTTAAAATATTAATATTAATACTGCATTCTTCCAATCATCTGGTGCATCTTTATCGTTTAGACATTTGGTACATAAGTTTGCTAAAAAAATTATATTTCTTCACCTGCGTCTTTTAATATATCAATTATAATTCCGTCATTACCTGGACCCTTTCCTTTTTTCATACATTTAATTCTATGTCTCACTTCTTCATTTAAAATTCTCGGCACTTCGGAAGATATAAGAGATATAGGAGGTACTAGTTCTTTATTACTATATAATTCTTGATAAAAGTTTTCTACCCATTTCATGATGTCATCTCTCTTTTTAGTAATAACTCCATCTTTTTTTTATTGCCGATATAAATTTCCTACTAATACCAAAATGTTGTTTTACACTCTTGAGACTTTTATTCTTAACTGCAGCTTTCCTTGCTAGTTCACAGTTATACTTTCTTATATCATTTTCAATTCTTTTACGCACCATTTTACAAAATTCCAGATATTCAATCCTTTTTAATACATAATTTTTATATATCTTTTCTTCATAAATTCTTTAGTCTCAGTAGAAATTTTATTGATCAATTGCTGCTTTTTTCTACAAGCTATCTTTGTTGCAGTTTTTAAAAGTGTATCAGTTATTTTCATATTAATTTCATTTAAATCTGGATCATGTTCTAAATCTACTAATGCTGAAACCGATTTGTAAGTTCTAATTTAAATTCATTAGAATGTTTCTGAAGATTAGGAATATCAACTGTAAATATTGTTTTTCGTAATAATTTTTGTCTCTCTAGATTTGCATTAACACGTAACTTACATCTTACTAATCGTTGATCACTTCCTGTGTTACATTTATTAAGAACATTACAATCTTGAAATACGTATTTTCTGTTAGTCAAACTATAATCCGATTCTGCTGTATCTTCATTTGGATGCTTCCATGTTCATTTCCTTTTAACATTTTTCCCAAAAAAAGGAATTCATAATAGAAAGTGTTTATTTTTCTGCAAACTCCACAAGTATATGTCCTCTATCATTTCTATTATCATAACCATAATTACATACAACACTTTCATCTATTTATTTGTTTACCAATTCTAGCATTAAAGTCTCCCATACTTATTTTAAAATGTTTTTTTTTATTCTGATAAAAAGCTTTTTGTACATCCATATAAAAATCTTCTACTACTTCATCACTATGAGAACTTGCTAGAGCATAAACTGAATTATCTGCATTTTGTATCTGCTATTAATTTGTATACTAGTCTGGCGACTGTTCTATACCATAAATTTCAACAATTTTGGTCTTACCCTTTTTCTTTATAATGACTCCTATTCCACTTGTATTTCCAATATTTGTGCCTTTATAATAGAGTACAAGTACCACTTTTTATTTCAATTATTTCTTCACATTTTCTTTTAATTTCACAAAGTACAATAATATCCCATTTAATATAAGACAGTTCTTCTTTATTGGCTTTTTACCTCTGAGTTTAAGATCAAGAAACACCGTGGTATTTAATGATTTAAAGGAAATGAAGATTAATAGTAAACAATGGATATATATTCCATTTATTTCAAATCCCCAAGTGAAATTTTCTAAGGATATATATAAGAATGTGTTCAATGTTTCATTCTATGTTCCAAACAATATTAATAAATTAGTCAATAATTGTAAGGTTGTCATACCTGTCAAGCAGAAAAGTAATGTCATATATCAATTTTTTGTGATTGTATGCTATCATATATAGGTGAATCTAGGTGCAGTATTGAGAAGAGATTGAGGGAGCATGAATTGTTATATAAGCGTGTAAAAATAAAAATAAATAATGGTGATTTAATGTCTCCTTCAGTTTTCTTTGAACATGAAAAAACATGTAAATATAAATTTAAATTTGATTATGAAATTGTGAAAATTCTTCATGAAGGGAGAAACCATAATAAAAAAAATTAGAGGCAATTTTTATAAATAGGAATAAAATGCAGTTAATAAATAGGAAAACTGCTAACATTAAAATACGATATTCATGGAATTTTAATTGATGATGTTCGCTTCCGCTTTATTTTTGAATTTATTGGCAGTTGAGACAGGTCCAAGAAATTAACTGAAAGTACTTCTGCGGATTTAAGGATTGTGTATAATAGTTTGTAAACCATTAAATTTATTATTTCATATATATATATATATATATATATATATATATATATATATATATATATATGTATATATGAACGACGCTCTTCCGATCTATATATATATATTGCAACCCCTCATCACTGATCACCCTCAAACACAAATACCCGGGGCACCAATTCTATGAACCATAGATTAAACTATTGATCTAACTTTACACTAACTTTATTTATGAGGCTCATAAATAAAGTTTCAACTTAGCATAGTTCCGTTGAGGGATACAGAGGTCTATGAGGTGTAAAATTTACATTAGCTGTAGGAGGAAATATTATAATTAATCGAAAATAAAACATCTATTAAATTTTATAATAAATAGGAATTAAATTGGTAAAACTCTACCATCTAAAATTAACAAGTTATAGTCTATACTTCACCTCCTCCCATCATCCACATGTATTGAACAACCTCTACTATATTAGAAAATTAAATTAATAAATAAAATGTACCATTTAGTAACGATAATGTGTATTAATCTGGAACTGAATATAAAATAAACCTAACATTATTGATCTTTTATTATACTATAATTTAAACTAATTAACTGAATTTAATATTTAATTAGAATTAAAATTGAATATCTCAGGGAATTGATTTATGGCATGGCTTAATCTAAAATCTCTACCTCTCAACAACTACTATTTACTATTATGAAAGTAATGAAATAAATTAAGCAATACCCTAACTAAATAATGGCAGTTGGATAATGAAAGAAATAAGGTACATTTTGATCTCAATTCATTATATAAACAATAACTGAATGATAAAACTTTTAGAGAATCAGTAAATAATTAACATTGCATACAGTGCTTGGATCAAGGAAATCAACATCATCATATCTGGATATGTTCATCATTACATTAAATGAAAAGTACAATAATATCATATTAGACAAAATAAATGTGTGAGCATGTGTGGAAATATGATATACGATTGTATGTTAAAGAATAATTCCGAATACAATTTTGAATAATAAAACATTTATTAAAAAAATAGTTAAGCAAACATTTAATATTTTTATAATTGGTACAGGCACAAGTTCTAGATGTATTTAACATGAATAATTGAAAAATTTACATAAGAGCATATTGAAACAGTAAGGTCTGCTTTGCAGATCTTTGTTTCACCTTTTCTCACCTACTTCCTACCCTCATACCATAGTTTGAACCCCAATCTATCATAGTGTGTCTGCAATACACTTATATACCGAAAATCCCACCTAATTTTAAACCACGAGCACAATGCTCGTATTATATATATAACTTATTCCCAAATAAAATAAAATATTATGAATTATGTATTTGTTCACATAATTTACATTTATTAAAAAGTAAGTTTTATAAGTCGTAATTGCGCACACACTATGATATCCATTTTAAAACATATCCAAAATTATAAATTATAAATTGTTTGGATCTATTTACAAATATATTACCATCGTAATATATTTTGATTTAAAATAAAATTCATTTAGTAAATATTCGTTTAGTAGATAGATTCAAATATTACAATTTAAAATAAAATAATTTTCATTTTATTTAATAAAAATCATCCCAAATATTTCTGTTAAAATAAATGAGGGACAATAGTTTAATTATATAAGTTTATCTAAAAACAGCAGCTGTCCACTTAACTTTTCTTTAATTAGTAGCAGTAATTTTAATTAAATCTAGTTTGTAATTTGAATGTCGACAGGGAAGTTAACAAAAGAAATTAATTAATGTTGAATTCCTTTAGACATTCGGATAGATTTAATTACAGCAGATAAGTCCAATAATTTTGTACGCTCCAGGGCAAGTCTATTGTTAAATTTTACTATAAAAAGGATGGTTTTCTTTTGTTCTATTCTAAGCTTTTAAAGAATTCTGAGTTGTCTAAAGGTTTCTGAGTTGTTCTAAGATTCTAATTTTTTGCTAACCTTGACATGTCCGAGTAGAGGCGTTAAGATGGCTGTGTCCTCTCAGAATAGCCAGCTGCTGCTCCATACCATCAGAAGTTCTCACATACGGACCCCGGAACTGCTGCTGCCGCTGCCAAAATATAAACATTCCATATTTTGCTGCTGAATTATAAAACCTGCCGAACATCTACCTGCAAATGCTTCTCCAGAGGTAACCTAAATTAACCCAAGAGCTCTTGTGATCACTAACTAACATGCTATAGCTATTTAACATTGTTTTCTTATATTTCACAACTTCATTATATAGTTCTTTCATGTATTTAAATATACTCAACATTTTGCTCTCTATCCTTGGGTTAATATTTTCTATTTATAAAGCTTTCTTTTATTTTATTATGATAATGTGTCAGAATTGTCTTTGACCGAGTGAACTATTCCCTCTATTGAAAGTAACACGCCGCTATTAAGGCATATTTTAAATTTATAATTTTCCAATTTTATTATCTTGCAAATCACTCGTTCGAGGGCGATTCTTTTCTTTAATGTAATATAATCACATAGTTTAAAATCTACATGCTATTGATTTTAATCTAATATAAGAGTATGTGCGAAGTAAATGATTTAAATGTGTCCCCAAGTGCATGATTGCGTATATAAATCTATACTTACTTTTCAAACCCGCAAGCATGCATTTTCCTATTTTAATTACCGTGTTCTACTTTCATAATAAAGTTCATCATTGACGTCGAGAATGTGCGGACCCTCTTAAATGAATTTCGGGGAATCTGATTGGGCATTTATCTTAATCCAAGTAAAACCCATTCAGTATGTTTTATATACACTAGTCTCGTATTGCTGGTAAATGAATTGGTTGTTGAGACTGCTTTGTTTTATTTTTCCAAGGATTCTTTACATGGCAAAGTCCGTTCTTTTCACTTATTGCAAGTTTCCAGGCAGTGGGTGTTCACAAATAACACCCCTGGGAATTAAACGCAATCATCACACAGTCGCTAAGTTTCGGCTGTTCGTCAAAATACTTTTCTACGGGTTAGTGGCGAGATGCCCTCCGTAGTTATTCCAGATCTTCAATATTATTTTATTTTATATTTATTTTACAAAGCATCCGTGACTTAAACGAGTCACACCCTCCAACTTTATAAATTCACTATCAGCAATACTGACCTCCCAATGTAACTTTATTATTATTATTCTCTAATAAATGCTTTGATTGTATTCCCATATGTTTGCTTAGTAAACTTTAGTCCGTACTATTCTCGAAATCAATAAATATTTTAGAACATTTAATTTCAAATATTGTCTTAAACTTGTCTATTTACTCAAAGCACCTCGCACATGTTCCTATCTTGTCAAGCACATTATCGTAACGCTATTAGCCCGAGGAATAGAATATATCACTCTGTTTTAAAACCTCTTGTCATTACTGAAATATAAATGCCAACAATTATTTAATACGCGTCCCTGTCTCATATAAGCAGACAGTGGCATTATATTTATATAAATAAATTTTGTGAAATTATTTAAAACTAAATTTTATCTCTTATTTTATTTGATTCCTATCACTGTCTCGGTCTATATATATGTATTTTCTGCATTTCTTTTGTAAATCCATAGACATTAATTAGCCACCCAAGCTTCTTTTAGTATAGAGTCTTTTGTTTCTCCCTGACCACCAGGCACCAGTAAAAGTTTATGCTAGTTGTAGCATCAGATGCGTTATCATGTAGGTGGCGCTGTGAAATTTGGACTTTAGATTCGAACTTAGTATATCTAGAACGCAACCCCTCCTAGAATGTTCAGTTTAGTGTCTGGGGTTTGAATTATGCAGGGTGTTAGCGAGATAGACGATTCTGACCGTTACATAGTACATTTTTTTTTCCGGTTCCATGGCTTGCCCAAACGTGGAGCCTCGAATATTTAAACACCCACATCCCTGTAGATCTTAATTATTTAAAACACCCACATCCCTGTATCTTAATTTTAGTGTTTTGTTCATATTTAATCACTCAAATCCCTTATGTTTTATATATATATATATATATATATGATATTTTTTCAAACTCTATATTATCTATATAGTTTATTTGCATGTATATTTCATGTATTTTGTTTGACTTGGGCATTCAATTACTTATCCTATATAATCAGAACTTGTCCAAACATGCTATAGTGCGATACGAGCCATCTGTATTATCTGTATTTATTGTTTCACTTAAATCACGCTATGTACGCATAGCGTAAATTACTTAAATATTGTCCCAAGTGAATATTGTGACAATTATGAATATTTCAAATATTGTATTTTCTATCAAAATAGTTTTATCGGCTCAATGTGCAAGATAGCATAATAATAATTTTGTATGGTAATGATCTAGATATGTAATAGGCTATCGTATGGAATTCAGAAATAATTATAAATCAAATGTTGTAATCAATAAAAAAAAATGTGAATGTTTTAATGAGTGCCCGTAGTTAAATGGAATAGTTATTAAAATTAATTTTGGGAAGCTAACAGTCTATGGATATTTTTAACTGGTGACATGGCGCCCAAGGGTAATTTCACTAAATGGAGTTACTTCTAAAATAAATTTTGTCACCAGGATCAATTCTTTTGTATGTAATTTGTTTTTTTTCCAACACGTGTAAATTATTCTTAGACCAAATAATGAGACGTGAATTGGATCAATAATTATGTAAATAAAAATATATATGTATGCTAATCTTAAGTAAGAGGGAACGAAATAATTATACCCGGATCTAGCGAATGTTAACATATATAAATAAAATTTGCTTGAGTTTAAAAATATATATGTTAGCGAAATATTTTGACAGATAGAATTTAAAATATTTTTTATGTACGGGCAGTAGAATATATGTATGTGGCAGCAGAGTTAAACAAGAAATTTTTGCAGTAATAAAAGGGTAGTAGTCGGGGGTTTTAGTGATAAACCTAAAAGCAGCAATTAGGCCAACAGAACTGAGAGGGAGATAGCCTATTAGCCATTAATAAAATTGTAATTAAACGTAATAATCGCAGAGAATTAAACAAGGAAAAATAATAAGAGTATTTTTTTTACCGTATTAGTTTTAATAAGCTCAACGTAAAACAGTTTCAACATTTTCTTTATCAGTGCTATACATTGTGTTTAAGAGGTTTTAGGATATAGTAATATAGTTAGTAATAAAATAAAAGGAAAAAAAAATCATCATCGATCATGGTAACATCCAAGGCCATGGAAAATACGGATACCAATGAGATCCAATTCCGGAATCTTATAGAGATGTGGGAGCAAAGTGAAGAAAGAGCAAGACGATGGGAAGAAGAGAAAATCCGCAGGAGAGATGAGGAATGTAAAGAGTTGGCCAAACTCATCCACAAATTGGCACAAGTGAGAGAGGGACAGGAAGCCCTCTGACTTGCATTTGAAAAATGCTGCATGAAGAACGATAAAAGGGTAATTGAACCAAGAAAAGATGAAACAGACCAGAACTCAGTAGGGTCATTAACAGATGAACCCCTGAACCAAAAATTAGAGTCCAATGATTCGGCAAATGAAAAAAATTATGTCCAGGACACCGGACCTAAAACCCAGCTAACCAAGCTTGTCAACGTTAAAATATTCCATGAAGTAAAAAAATGTCCCAAACTTTATTTGGAAAGGGTACTTCCAAAAAATGATCCACCAGACATAGGACATCGAACCCAGCTAACCAAGCTTATCAATATTAAAATATTTCATGAAATAAAAAAAATGTCCACAACTGTATTTAGACAAGATATTTCCAGTCAAGAATGTATGAGACCTAGGGCCTTGAACCCAGCCAACCAAGCTTACCACCAATATCAAAGTATATAAAAAACACAAGGAAAATATCCCACCTGATATAGCAAAAATATATCAACCGCATGAAGTAAAGGAAGTGGCCGAATTCTTAACCAGTCTGGATTTCAGTCTCTGGGCTAAAGAACCGCCAGATAAGGTAAAGAGACCTGATAATCCGAGACTGCAGTCAACAAATTATCAAAGCAGTTATTACCCACCAGACCCAGGATTATAGTAATTTTTTTAAACAAAAAAAATAAAATGGACACGTCACACGATAAATGAGCAAGGAGATCGGATATAACCAATATTAAACTATTAGATGTTTTTAAATAAAATTTTGTTGAAGGGGGGGGAGATAATAGAAAATGTTCGCTAGATGGTAGATTTATTAATATGATCCGGGTATATAATTCAGTTTCGTTTCTTCATTATATTTATATCCTGTACATTATGGGTTATCTTGTAATTTTTTTTTATGCAGGCTTCATAGGTGGACACTTGTTGTAAGGTCTTTTTTTTTAACAATTTTTTTTGTTCCATCACTAAGGGAATGTGAAACAGTAAGGCCTGCTTTGCAGATCTTCGTTTCATTTTTTCTCACCTACTTCCTACCCTCATACCTTAGTTTGAACCCCAATCTATCATAGGGTGTCTGCAATACACTGATATACCGAAAATCCCACCTAATTTTAAACCACGAGCACAATGCTCGTATTATATATATAACTTATTCCCAAATAAAATAAAATATTATGAATTATGTATTTGTTCACATAATTTACATTTATTAAAAAGTAAGTTTTATAAGTCATAATTGTGCACACACCATGATATCCATTTTAAAACATATCAAAATTATAAATTGTTAGTTATTTAGTTTGGATCTATTTACAAATATATTACCATCGTAATATATTTTGATTTAAAATAAAATTCATTTAGTAAATATTCGTTTAGTAGATAGATTCAAATATTACAATTTAAAATAAAATAATTTTCGTTTTATTTAATAAAAATCATCCCAAATATTTCTGTTAAAATAAATGAGGGACATTTAACATTTAATCTATCTATGATGTCATTTTGCAACTCACTAAACCGTTGTTGACATTTGGAATTATTTTCATCAATTTCGTTCTTTAGGTCATTTAATACTTGTTTAATTTCTATATTATCTCTTTGAACATTATCCACATTCAAATTTAGTTGTTCCGTTTTAGTAGATAATTTATTTTCAATTCCTATCATTTCAACCTTCAAATCATTTTTTAAACTATCTATGTTTTTATTATTAACATCTAATTTTTGATTCAAATCATTTCTTAAAGTAATACTATTATCATCTATTTTTTTATTCATATCACTTCTTAAGTCATCTAATTTTTTATTATTATCACTTAATTTTTGACTTAAACTATCAATATTAACATCTAATTTTTTATTATTATCACTTAATTTTTGACTTAAACTATCAATATTATCATCTAATTTTTTATTATTATCACTTAATTTTTGACTTAAACTATTATTATTATCATCTAATTTTTGATTCATATCACTTTTTAATTCATCTAGTTTATTCATAAACATTTGTAACATTTTTATCATAGGTATGCTATTATCCATAACCTTTGTTGTATCAACATTAAGTGATTGATTAATCTCAATTTTAGATGATTGAGTTAAATCTTCATCAACTATATTTTGTGTTTGAGATAACACTTGATCTAAACTCTGTGTTTGTTGAGGGTATTCAACTAGGGCTGTAGAACCCCAGGTGCATGTACCAATGATGATTGTTCTATAATATTAAAATCATCAGTTAGTTCATTTTGCATATCATCCTGCATTTGATTAAATCATTCAATATCCTTGTTTGAAAACATTTTCCCACTTCAAAGCATAACAAATTTTAACTTAATTCAAATATTACACAAGTTTATATATTTTTATAACCAAAATATTATATCATAAAGTTCTTTACCACTTCATGATATTTATATATACTTATGATGTTCTAATGATATATGTGTATATTTTTAAACGTGTATGTCTATATAAAAACTTTATCCCACTTAACTCTTGTTTAAAACATAATTTAATAATTAGTTATTTAAATATAGATCTCCCTAAATCGTATTATATATATATTATCATCTTTTTATTTATATTAATCTTGTAATTATAAACACCATATGAATCTTCATAAAAACATACTTGTTACTAAGAATCATCAATTAATCTATCCATGACTTTCTCACTATATGTAATAATATAAAATCATTGATTCAAGGCTCCAGTTGATATGCTAAATATGTAACAGTATATAATTTATACCTGTGGTGAACTTGAATGTTCAATGGCTAAAACGTTGCACGCCAAATATAACGGGATCGCTTATATTTAAAGTCTAAATTGGGCTTGTCAAATATAATGGGATGATTAAATTCCCTAGAAAGAGGATATGCATTTCACTACAATTGGGCTTAGTATTTCATCGATTCATTTTTAGTATTCTACCTGAAGACCCAAAGTCCGATTGTAGTGAAATGCATATCCTCTTTCTAGGGAATTTAATCATCCTGTTATATTTAACAAGCCCAATTTAGACTTTAAATATAAGCGATCCCATTATAATATATATATATATATATATACACTAATGTTTGCAACTTGAGCACAGCGATTGAAATTCTATAACATTTGAAATTGAAACTAAAAACATTGTACAATATATATTTCAAAATATGCTCTAACCTAGCATAACTCAATATTTAACAAGAGTAAATCAGTCATTTATTTTCCTTCTTCATTTATTAATATAAAAGCATGACTAAAACACTTTAGTTAAAAAGAATGAGTATTTAAATATTTAATTATGAATTTAAATTATAGGGTTAATTATTAATTAGTAATTATCAAGTGTTAACTCTTTGGAAAGCTCCTTTAAAAATAATTAATTTGTTTCGATAATTTATTAATAGCGGCCTATTTTCAGTCAAGATTCTGGGTTTGAAGTTGAGTTGCTATGCATTTTTTATTATTAAAAAATAGTTTTTCTTTCATTTTATTTTTCAGGGGAATTTCCATGAGCGGAAAATACTAAAGAAAACCACATGATATTTGTATAATTTTTGAAAAAAAAACAATAGGTAATCAACATATTAAAATATTGGCATAAATGGTTTGGCAGGTCAATCATTCAGGAAGAGATTCAGAGAGTATAAAAGGTTACTCCACCCTTTAGTTAGTTAGACATTGTTGGTTAGTCATTCTTCATCGGTTATGTAGAGAAACCTGGTCAGGTTCTGTAAGCAATTTTTCAATACAAAAAAAAATTGAAAGTTCAATATTAATTTTTTCCGTTCTGTTTCCTGAATGAGAAAGTTCATCAAATTTTACAATATTGTTACAAAATGAGTTGTGAGTAGGTTTCTATATTAAGCACATAATTTCTTCTCCAAAAGTTGACCAAATTCATGATTTTTCTTTCATCCAAGTGTACCCAATTTGTCAGTGATTAGCAAGTAATGAAGCTTAAACTGCAGAAGGAATTTTGCTCAGGAAAAATAGGTGAAACACTGTGTTCTATGAATAATTATTGCAAATTTGATTTTATTAAATTTAAAATAATTAGTTATTTATATTATCCAAAATTTCGAGAAAAAATAATTCTGATTTCTTAAAATAAGGTGGAACTGAATGCTAAAATCCCATATAAAGAATTAAATCATCGTAAATGTAATGAGAAATACATTGGTAAATGAACTTCCTACAGTCAAGCTAATTTGATTCATTATACATGGCAAAACTTAAAAGCTGGTTATCTTCAACTATGAAAATGCAATTAATGTCAAGAACCCAAAATGGATTAAGGATTATAACCAAAAATGAAAATTTATTACATTCCATTATAAGAATTCATCATATATAAAAGTGACTCCTTCAATAAAGTCCTCGGAAGAATAATTTGCAACTAAGGGGGACGGCTTTTGTTCTAAAAGCGAAACAGAAATGATAAGTCTCAAGGAGTGCTTCAATGAAATGGACCAGAATTTCTCACGGAATTATCTAATGCGATATGTGTGCACACAGAACAAAATCAAATAAGATAACACAAACCAAAAATTTAAAGTAAGAATCTGCTGTAAAATGGGATGATAAATGCAGTGGATGAGTTTACCACTAAGATATTTTCTACACCGTAAGATGATATCTTTATTGATGGGCAGAGGATGTTAGGTATACTCATGTCTTCCTGTATGACTAGTGATAAATCCTAGCAACCTCAACCTTAGTGAAAAGGTATTTTTTCTTATACGTGTCACTGCCTATGCTCATATATAATGTTGACATTCCTTATAGGTGTATGAAATTCAGATACAGTAAAGTATTAGTTTTAAATGTTGGTTACAGTGTTGTAAAATTGATTTGATGTCAGGGATGAGCGTGGATAGTATATGTGTGATTATTATACTGGTACATTGCTTTATTTAAATGTTTTAATGAATTAATAAGAGCCAAGAATAATAACAAAGTTAAACATTAAACTTAAGTATTAAATAAGACTCTTGAATATGGTAAGCAGTGCATACATAAAATCATCTAGAAAATATATTCACAGCCAGCTGAAAACTTTGCTGGAATGGTAAATCACTGAAGTATTATTATTATCATCATTGTAAGAACTAGAGATTGTATGCATATATGATCATGATTAAGCTAAGTACCGATTTCTTAACACTTGGAAAGTAAATTGATTGTGAGAAGGCAAGCAATACTTAAAATATATCCATTGCAAAACACAAGATGAAGAAATATTAGATTTAAATAATTAAAGGGAAATTATTAACATTTATTATAGGAAGAATTATCTTTAGAATTAATAGGGTAATTAGAAAACGAATCAGTAATTGAAAGCCATAAGAATTGGGAGAGAAATTTAATGTTCACTACATCTTAATTAAAAAAAATGAAGGTAAATATTATCTTTATATATCGGTTTTTGTATTATTACTCCATGGCAATTGTGATTCCCTAGTGAATAAGAATTAAAAAAAAGAATGTATTCTATAACATTGCAAATGTAGCAGGTTATTTAGGGATTTTTATTTTATTATATGGTTGAAGAACAGGGGAAAGCCATTGGAATTATGTAAAAATGTAAATATTATTTCATTGATTTATATTTGATAATAAAAATTGTTGTTTTTAGAATAAAATTTGTGTAAGCCTTAATATTTTGTGGTTTATTACAATCTAGAAATTTCAAATCCAATCATGCATCAATACACTGTTATTTATATTTGGAGCATTATTTTATTAAATTACACCAGGTAAAATTTTATTTAGATAGTTAAATTTCTAAGCATATGTAGCACTGCAAAGTTTAAATGGCCAATATTCTGGAAATCATTTGATATATTTAAAATAAAGATTATGAATTGCGGGCTGGTTATTGGGTGATGGTGAATGCAGTGAGTGGGCATATAATCCTATATCCATCCGCTGTATTCAAACAACTTACAAGATAAATTTCTTAAGGATTTTTCTTTAGTTATTAAAGTATTTGTAATGTTATTTCTACAATTTAATGTAACCTTAATTATTAGAGCTTTAGTGTGAGTGGACATTGGCTATGTTAAAGTCATCCAAGGTCAACTACGGAGATAATTATGGGAAGAGTGTTTATCATCAATAATTCATAGCAGCTTGTTCGATTTCCAGACCTTATTCTTCTAAAACCCTGAGAAGAAATTATCATAAGAAATAAATGAGCTAGTAGGATGAAAAATTGAGATTAAAATAGCTAGTAGTACAAAGAACTTATGAATGTGAGGAAGATGGAGAAATGGATCATGAAGGTGGAGATGGACATGGAATTATTTATGATCTGAAACAAATTTTTAATTGGGCTTTTAATGGTAATGGAGCGAAGTGTGCTGAAAGTATAAATTTTAAAAGGAGTGGAGCGTAAAGTTTTTTCTCTTTAATAAATACAAATTTCCAAGAATATTAGTATTATATTTTTTACTGCGCTCTCAGCGTTTTCTTTGTTTATTGATTATTTATTAAATTCTTCATTAGAGATTGTTATTCAAAATTATTAAATAAATAATTGAAATAAGGTTTAGCCTAAATATTTTTATTGGGTTGCAATTAGGCACCCTGACAAATATGCTTATTATTATTCTATCCCATCGCCATCGATCCTGAGAAAGGCCACGTGAGAGATGTGTTGTTGCTGCCAGTAATTGTCATCGTCAGATGTAATAATTAAAGGTTACAATATATATATATATATATATATATATATATTGTAACCTTTAATTATTATATATATATAAACAAATATATATATATATATATATATAATTTGTTTGAATTGTTGTTGACAATGTTTAAATTGAGGAAACTCTTTGGATTGTAAATTATTGTAAGCAAGTCAATTTGAAACACATTTAGAAACATTGTGCAATTGATTTAAAGATACATTCTTTCTAACCAAAATGTTTTAATGAAACTTCAATATTAATAAATGAACCATATGGAGTAAGGAACTGTTTTATATTTGTTAAATTTATACATATGCCAAGTTAAAGAGTATTTAAAATATTTAATGTAAATTATTATGAGTTTAATCTTGAATGCTATACACATACCCATATATATATATATATATATATATATATATATATATATTGTACCGGTCGAAAACCACACACTGATCCAACAAACCCCTGGATACAGGTAAAGTACCTCGAGTCCGAAAATGTACAAGATATATAAATCAGGTACATCATGAATTCTGCCCTATTTACCTATATCCCCAGGTCAAAAATCTAATCAATAGCCTTTCTCGACGATGCGATCGAATTCCTTTATTTTCACTGTGCTGGCAGCTGGGTCTTATAGCATGAGATTCAATTTTATTATATTTAAATGAGAACTTGGGTGATTGGTGGATAAGTATATTTAAAAATCAAAATTTATTTAAAATAAAAATTAATAAAATGATTCGAGAACACAGGAAGTTTGTTTTAGTTATATATATATATATATATATATATATATATATATATATATATATATATATATATATATATATATATATATATATATATATATATATATTTAAAATCATTTGACATTTTACATTAATTTAACTCAAGCTCATAACAAAAAACAAAAATACAAATTTTAAATTAACTTCATAATTATATGATTACATGACGACTTTATTTATATTAGCAGTCAGCATTGACGTTATTAGGTTTGTACAATTTATTTTGTTAAGTTTGTACATCTTTAATTTTGTTTACATTTATTCTCCCTTTTTTTTTAAATAGCAAAAATTATTTCATAATTGAATGACCATGGATTTCAAAATTCCCCATGCACATTAATTACAAGCTTGTAATATAGTGGTAGGTTTAAACCCCTGCCTAACACACATATATCAGAATAACTGTTTTATTGGTTTTTTTTTTACAAAAAGATTAAAAAAAAACATTTTTATTGTAAAATATATTAATTAATTATAAGACTAATTTGACATCTTACTCCACTAACAGATAAAAAAAAAGATTTTTATTTATAAAATTAATAATTTGGATTTTCAACAACTAATATTTTATGACACTAGTGGACCTTGCTGGCATGAGCTCATAAATAACTTTAAAACTGTAAGTGATTATAATAAAAAAAATCTATCAGTTAATTATCAAAGCAAACAAGTCACTTTAGTTGGACTTACAACTAAAATCATGCCTATAATGAAATATACCGTGAATTAGCCAAAACCAAACAATTTTAACTAATTATGCAAATGAACAAAACAGTCAATTACTCAGGAAGAAGATCCTTTCGGTAGAATCATCTCCCTATGGCTTATGTATTAGATAGGCAAAATAAAAGCAAAATAATGTCGGGTTAATAAATATACGAATGCAAAATGGAGAGAAGAAACATAAGTAAGAAAATATGAGCCGGATTACGGACAATCATATGTCTATTCCAACAAAGAATAAAATGAAAATCGATATGTCCACATGTCGTGTCCATGTATCGATAGGAGATAGGAATTACAGAAAGTCCTCATATTCGCCTCTACGAATTCTGCTGACAAACAACTCTATCTCAAACACACTGTCCGTTTCACAGACGTATGTGATAAATGGAAGGTAACTCCAAATCACAATATCTATGACCATTTTATGTCTGTTTATGAGACTCCAAGAATTCTGTATTAACCCGAGATCTTATAATTATTAAATAGGGACGAATTATAATTAAATAGCCTTAAAATGATCTAATACTGCATAGAGAACAACATGTGTGAACAACTACTTTATATAAATATTTAACATACAAAAAAAACATACTTATAAAAATAAGGGAATTTAATTCTCGAAAAAATCCCCCTTCCCTCTTTCCTAACTTAAAAAAAATGCATGATAATTAACTGACGCTATCCAGCGGCACTGTTTCTAGGTCAAAAATCCAAAGCATATTTTATTCTATTTTGAATTACAGAAATATAAAATTATAGAATCATATTGTGGGAAATCTATAATAAATTTATTTGAAATTATGGCATGTTTATTTTGAAATATATATATTCGACATAACTTCACTTGCAAAATAAAAATAGATCAAAATTATTTTATTTTAAAATTGAATCATTCTTTTCCAAACTCCCTCTAATAAAACATAATTTGCTCTTTTAGCAAATTACTCTGAGCCCCCCACCCTTGGGTGAAGCTTGTCAAAATACAAAAAAAAATCAAAGTATAAAATAATCTCATGCTAAAATTAATATAAAACAAATAAATTCATATTCAATTAAAAATATTAGAAAATTATTGTGAGCTTGAGTTTTCAAAAGGAAAAAAAAACATTATAAATAATTTAAAAGAACAGGTTAAAGAGACAGTTAAAAAAAGATTCTTAATAAAAATTAACTTTTAACATTTTAAATCTTTACAAAATTATATTTACATTCTAGTAATACTTTGGTCAAATCTGGATGACTACCTTGGTGCTCCCCAGAATGAGTTCTTCAGGTGAACATTGATGGCTTATGGCAGTTGATGGCATGTTCTGGCAGCAGCATAATGGAAGATTTCGGGTCTCAGGAGAGAAAGGGCAGCGATTCCCTGTTTTACTCCTCGATCATCATAGCGTACTTTCTACAACTCTGTCTGTTCTCTGTCACTCTCTGTCTGGTTTCTCTCTGCTCAAAAAAGACCACTATTTATTAGTTCCTCCTGCCTCAGTTGATCTTTCAAAAACAATAGAAATTGTTTTTTGTTGTAATTTTAGAAAGTTTGTACCTCAATAAGGATCAATATATTTCAATATAATTTTATATTAGGTTTTTAATTTAGATTACAATGTAGAGTCTCTTCTAATTAATGAATAGAGATTCCACAGTGAATGGATTTTGGTAATTTATCTATGCTTTTAATTTAAACATTTATTTTAAACTTCTTATCAAGGTACAAATCTTTTCAAAAAGGCCATCTTGGATTCCTGAACTAAAAATAAAGCATTTTAAACATATACAGTATATCTAAAATATATAAAAAAATTCAAAGTTAATTATTTGAATTTTTTTTCTTTTAATAATAAAAGAGAATAAGTGTTAGTACAATTATGATCCAAAATAATTTATAGGATTTATTCAGGATAGTTAAAAATGTTTTTTTTAGAATAATAAAAAAAAGGCAAATGTTAGTAAAATAAATAATTAGGAGGGTCAGACCATGAAACGGCAAATCTGAATCAGATTTACCATTTCACACTCCCCCACTTCACAAAAAAACAATATATATATATATATTAACATATACACAAAATTTCTAAAGGTTTCCACGTCACAGAGTCCCAACCAGCTATTTCTCATACTACCTACTCTTTGGTTACAATCTGAAATGTCCTATTTGTTTGAATTAGGCATTTCTTCTAAACTCTATATACACACAAAATTCTTTCTCATTTCTTAGTCCAGTTATAAATTCCTTTTGTTTACTAAAAATATCCATCTGGATTAAGTATTTTGTGCTATCTTCCTGGATCTGGTGGGACATATGGCTTTAACTGCCTGGCATTAAAAGTTCCTCTATTACCTTCTTCTCCTTCTAATAAAAACATATTCTCCTGACATTTTCTTTGGATCTTGTAAGGACCATGGTAAAGCAGGAAGAATTTTTTGAATTCCCTCTTCGTCGCATTACTTTGTTTTGGTGCTCTAAGCCAGACCATATCCCCTTCTTGAAATTTCTGGGGTGAATTGTGATGTCTTTTCATTCTTACCTGCACCATCCTTTCCATATGGGCATGGGCCTTCTTTTGGTCTTCTTCAGGATGGATAACCAGATCTTCTTTTGGCCAAATTTTACCGAATATTTCAGGGCACGGTTTTCCATAGTGGAGCCTTTTTGGGGTGAATCCTGTAGATTCATTCAAGGTATGGTTGATGTACCTCACAATTTCATCAGTTCTCCTTACCCATCCCCGATGAACGTGAGATGTGTACATGCGGAAGAGCCTGTTATTTTCTCTCGTGACCCTTTCACACGGATTAGATTGAGGGTTTCTATCAGAAGTTAATCGGTGATGTAGTCCTTGTTTCTCTATCCATATAGCCCACTCCTTTGAAGTAAATGTGGTCCCGTGGTCTGAGAGGATTACCTCTGGCATTCCTACTTCTGGAAATTGCTTTTGTTGGAGCACACGAATAGCATTTCTTGTATCTGCAGCTCTTACAGGGTATGCCCATACATAATTTGAAAATACATCATATGTAACGAGCAAGTACCGAAACTGTTGAAATGACGGCAATGGCCCATAGTGGTCCATGGTGAGCAGTTCATTTGGTTTAGTTACATGAATGGGGTGGAGGGGTCCTGCATTGGACCTGTTTTGGTATTTATTCTGAGTACATTTGGTGCACCTCCTGAAACGAGAAGGACATGAGCATATAGATCGGGCCAATAGAACTGCTGCCTAATAGCTTTTCAGTTTTCTGAGGCCCATAGTGCCCAATATTCTCATGCACATGTATGATTCTGGTCGTCAATTCTGTGGGAAATATTATTTTCCATGGGTTGTCTCATTCCTACATTTTAATTTGTAGAATCTCATCCCTAAGCCGGTACTGTGAATGTCTTTTCTGAAAATGTTTACTTCTCTCATGCAGATACTTTTTCAGCTCAGTGATTATTTGTCCATATTGTTTTTCAGCCTGTTGCCAATATCCTAAGTTCTGCAATTCATCCTCAATAGTAGTTTCCTTCTGTGCTACCATAATATGGGCAGTTTGATCATGCATTTCCAGGTTCTGAGGGTTCATTGGTATTGGGTGATGGCTTAAAATGTCAGCTACCACATTTTCTGGTCCTGGGCAGTAGACTACACTATACCGGAATTTCTGTATGGTCAAAGTCCAACAAATGAGTCAGTGATTTGTTAGGAAACTCTTGTATAAAAATTCCAAGCACCTATGGTCGGTAATTATGATTACTTCAGACCCCAGGAAATATTGCTTGAATTTTTGATAAGCCCACACAATAGCAAGTGTTTCCTGTTCCGTTGAGGTATAGTTTACCTCAGCCCCTTTTAAAGTTCAGCTGATAAAATAGAGAACTTGGTGTTGTCCCCTTTCGCCCTCTTGAAATAACACAACACCTAGACCCCTCTTGCTACTGTCGGTGTGGACAAAAATCTGGATGGTGGAACATTACTGCTTGTAAAAACTTATTTTTGATTACTTGAAGGTCCTGATCATGAGTGGTGGTCTGTGCCCACCTCTTATTTTACATAAAAAATCAATCAAATGAGTTGTTTTCAATGCAAACCCGGTGTAGAATTTATGATAGAAATTGCATAACCCCAGGAAAGAACGGATTGCTTGCGGGTCATTGGGGTTGGGACTTTCTCAATAGCTTCAATTTTTTCAGGGTGAGGTTTTATTCCATCTGCGCTAATGATGTGACCCAAATAATGAGATTTCTTTTAGGGCAAAGTGGCTCTTCTACAAATTAATGGTGATGTTTTTACGCTCACACTCCTTGAGAAATAGGCCTAAGTACTTAATGTGTTCTTCCATGTCCTTTGAAGCTATTTCAATATCATCAACATAGCAGACCATATGGTTTTGCAATTCCTCTGAGAGTACTTGGTTAAGACAGACCATCAATCCTGCACCACTGTTTATAAGTCCAAAAGTTACCCTCTTGAATACATGGCTTTGGCCGTTATATCGAAAAGCAGTATATTTTCGATCTCTTGGATCAAGGGCCATCTGCCAATAACTTGAAGTTAAATCCAAAGTGGAAAAAATAGTATTTCCAGCCAGCCAGACAAAGACTTCTTAGATAGGTGGGGGATGTCTCTGTTGGGTATGGTCATGCTGTTCAATTTACGAGCATCAAGGCACAAATGAAGGTCACCACTCCTTTTCCTTATGACCACTAAAGGATTATTGTAAGGGGATGGTATCCATTCGATGATTCCCCATTCCATCATCTGTTTAATTTGACTCTCCACCTCTTCTTTGTATTGGAAGGGAATTGGGTAGGTTTTGGATTGGACATATGATTCTTCTTTTAATCTAATGTGGTGGGTATAACCTTTGATTTGACCAGGGACTTGAGAAAATACCTTGGAATAGTTTTCCAACATTTCTTTAATTTGGTTTCTGTCTCTGGGATTGGCAATCACTGCTTCTTGTACCTTTGTCAATATCAATGCTGGGTCAATCGATTGAATGATACAGCTGCAGTTATCCACCTTATTTTTCTGGGTGTCCTTAAATTTCAAGGCCTCTTGCTTTATGTAACAGGTCCTTCAGGAGTAATCAATGATGCCTTCATGTTGTATTAAAAAATCTGATCCCAACACCATGTCATAAATGAGTCCATCCATGACTTAAATGGCATGTCCTAAAGATATTTGATTGATTGTCAACACCAACTATATTTGGAAATTTTCACTTATTGATTTACATCCATTTGCCAGAGTTAGACCAATAGGCCATGTTGGGAGCTTCATGAATTCTTTTAATCTCCTCATGTTTTCAAACCAAGCTTTTGTTATCAGGGATACTTGGCTTCCCGAATCCATTAATGCTTGCACTCTCTCAGTCTCGACTGTTATCTGCAATTGGGAAGAGATTTCCCGTGCTATTGTTTCTGGATCTATCTCCTTCATGGATGATTGTGGTTCTTGGATTTTCCTCAGTTATTTGTATTTTTTCGGTTACTTTGACCCTTTTGTTCCATTCCTGTGTTTTTATCACTAATAGAGGTTTAAAATCTTCCCATCTCAGGGATGGTGTCAATTTGGCAGCTTAACATCATTCTATGGACCCATATGGACATATTGTTCTTTATAATGCATATAAAGTGTGCATCTGAGTACGTGAAGGTGGTTAGGATTCGAAACTTCACCACTTGTATAAAAAAAAATTGGGTGAAAGTTCCTTGCTGGCTACCTTGATATTTTTCGGCTGGCAAAGTCTCAATCATATCTTCTTGGTGCTCATCACTCCAAAATTGCTCTAGCACAGCTTGTTCATATTCTTTGAAGTTTTTGGGTTTCTGTGCTAATGACCTTCACCAATCCTTTGCAGTGTTTTTTAAATAATGGCTCGCAACAGCCACTTTCTCAGCCTCATCCATTGCATGAACATGGATCAGTTCCCTCAGACTTTCTATGTGCTCTATGGGATTCCCTCCAGGTTTGCCTTGGAACTCCTGTATATGGATCAGTTGGGATATCAAGGATGGTCCCTGTGAGCCACTTGAAGGTGTTTGAACTTTATTGTTGGTGGTCTTCTCATTAGCCTCTGTTTCTATGATGGCTATTCTTTGATCTAACGCTTCTTGATGCTTGTGCATTGTTCTCTCAATTTTATATCTCATTGTCATAATGCTATTCATCATCATCTTTGAATTTTCCATCATTATCGACATCATCTTCTCTTCTGCATTTTCCTGTTGCTCATCCACCTGCTTTTCTTTTGTGGGATCCATCTAAAACAGAAAATCTTTTTATTTAAAAAAAAATATAGTATCATTATTTATTTATTTATTTTCTTGTATACTTTACTTTAAAAAAATGAAATTTTATTCAAGACTGCTCTTTTCTCTTAATTTATTGTGGGATAAACAAACCTCTATATATTTATTTGACTTTAATGGGTTACACCACACTTACCTCCTAAAACATCTCCCATCCTACTACTACCTGCTCTGTTTACTGCCTTTAGTTATAAAATTATTTGCCACTCAGCTAAAAAAAAATTTGCAGAACTTAACTTTTTTCTAAATGAAATGAAACAAATTTATTCTTTTTACCTCTGGTTGTTCTACTGTGCCTGGACATATTTGACATTGATCATACATCACTTAGTTGATAACAATTGGTTTACTTGATTTAACTTACATTTAAGTTGTTACTGATACATTTAAGTTGTTCCTGACTCTTTAAACATTTCATTCTTCCAGGTTTGAATCTTAAATATCACTATTTTGTGTTTGAAAATATTGAATTAAACTATTGGCAATTTTTTTGGTCTGGGTGCCAGCCAATAGATTATATATATATGCTTTATTATTAACAATTTATTCACCCAAGTCTCAATTAAAAGACATTTGTTGCTATTACACAATTTTGATTTAGTTATTTTTTTTATCACAATATTTTACAGACTGAAGATTGATGTTTATACCAAAACATACAGTATTTGCTTTATTTTTCTTTTACATTTTACACATGAAGAAAAATCACAGATAGAAAAAAATCTAATATATTTTCCTTTCTATTTTGAGTCTGTTTACACATAACACTTTTAATTTTGGGTACCAGCTATTTGTGGACCCATTATTCTTATTCTCTACCACAAAATACAGCCAAAAAATACATGTGTATTTCAATTAAAAGACATTTGTTGCTATTACACAATTTTGATTTAGTTATTTTTTTTTATCACAATATTTTACAGACTGAAGATTGATGTTTATACCAAAACATACAGTATTTGCTTTATTTTTCTTTTACATTTTACACATGAAGAAAAATCACAGATAGAAAAAAATCTAATATATTTTCCTTTCTATTTTGAGTCTGTTTACACATAACACTTTTAATTTTGGGTACCAGCTATTTGTGGACCCATTATTCTTATTCTCTACCACAAAATACAGCCAAAAAAATACATGTGTATTTCAATTAAAAGACATTTGTTGCTATTACACAATTTTGATTTAGTTATTTTTTTATCACAATATTTTACAGACTGAAGATTGATGTTTATACCAAAACATACAGTATTTGGTTTATTTTTCTTTTACATTTTACAAATGAAGAAAATTCACAGATAGAAAAAAATCTAATATATTTTCCTTTCTATTTTGAGTCTGTTTACACATAACACTTTTAATTTTGGGTACCAGCTATTTGTGGACCCATTATTCTTATTCTCTACCACAAAATACAGCCAAAAAAATACATGTGTATTTCACACATTTCATTTTACCAACATATTCATCATGGTGTAGGTATTTATCTAAAATCCCCACCATTTTAGAGCATCCAAAAGTCAGGAAAAAAAATTTTTTTTACACGTATACATTATTCATTACTGTGTCAAAAAGCATAACAAAAAACACATTATATACATTAAACAATATTCAGAGTTTTGCAGTGTGTGCAAAACATCATACAAACTTGGAAAAAAAATCTTACATATATTTATTATTTAGTGTTATTAAAAAAAACAACTTTATATATATATATATATATATATATATATATATATATATATATATGATTAACATTATACAGGGTGTGGGAGTATCTAATAGCACCATGATGGGCATCCAAAAACCTGAAAAAAAAACCATGTACCAGTTGAAAAATACACATTGATCCAACAAACACCTGAAGACAGGTAAAATGCCTTGAATCCGACCATGTACAAGATATATAAATAAGGTACATCATGAATTATGCCCTATTTACTTATATCCCCAGGTCAAAAAATCTAATCAATAGCCTTTCTCAATGATATGATCGAATACCTTTATTTTCACTGTGCCGGCAGCTGGGTCTTAAAGCATGAGATTCAATTTTATTATATTTAAATGAGAACTTGGGTGATTGGTTCATAGGTATATTTAAAAATCAAAATTTATTTAAAATAAAAATTAATAAAATGATTCGAGAACACTGGAAGTTTGTTTTAGTTATATATATATATTTAAAATCATTTGAGATTTTAAATTAATTTAACTCAAGCTCTTAACAAAAAACAAAAATACAAATTTTAAATTAACTTCATAATTATATGATTACATGATAACTTTATTTATATTAGCGGTCAGAATTGACATTATTAGGTTTGTACAATTTATTTTGTCAAGTTTGTACATCTTTAATTTTGTTTACATTTATTCTCATTTTTTTAAAAATAGCAAAAATTATTTCATAATTAAATAACCACGGATTTCAAAATTCCCCGTGCACATTTATTACAAGCTTGTAATAAAGTGGTAGGTTTAAACATCTACCTAACACACATACATAAGAATAACTGTTTTATTGGGGTTTTTTTTTACAAAAAGATTTAAAAAAAACATTTTTATTGGAAAAGATATTAATTAAATGTACGATTATAAGACTAATTTGACATCTTACTCCACTAACAGATAGAAAAAAAGATTTTTATTTATCATTATAAAATTAATAATTTGGATTTTCAACGACTAATATTTTATGACATTAGTGGACCTTGCTGGCATGAGCTTATAAATAACTTTAAAACTGTAAGCAATTATAATTAAAAAAATCTATCAGTTAATTATCAAAGCAAACAAGTCACTTTAGTTGGACTTACAGACTAAAATCATACCTATAATGAAATATACCGTGAATTAGCCAAAACCAAACGATTTTAACTAATTATGCAAACGAACAAAAGAGTCGATTACTCAGGTCGAAGATCCTTTCGGTAGAATCATCTCCCTATGGCTTACATATTAGATAGGCAAAATAAAAGCAATATAATGTCAGGTTAATAATTATATGAATGCAATATGGAGAGAAAAAACGTAAATAAGAAAATACGAGCCGGATTACGGACACTCGTATGTCTATTCCAATGAAGAATAAAAGAAAAATTGATACATCCACATGTCGTGTCCATGTCGTGTCCATATAGGAATTACAGAGAGTCCTCATATTCGACTCTACAAATTCGGCTGACAAAACAACTCTATCTCAAACACGCTGTCTGTTTCACAGGCATATGCGAAGAACGGAAGCTAACTCCAAATCACAAAATCTATGACCGTTTTAGGTCTGTTCATGAGACTCGAAGCATTTTTTATTAACCCGAGATCTTATAATTATTAAATAGGGACGAATTATAATTAAATAGCCTTAAAATGATGTAATACTGCATAGAGAACAACCTTCATAAATAACTACTTCATATAAATATTTAACATATAAAAAAAACATACTTATAGAAATAAGGGAATTTAATTCTCGAAAAAATCCCCCTTTCCTTCTTTCCTAACTTAAAAAAAATGCATGATAATTAACTCATGCTATCCAGCGGCGCTGTTACTAGGTCAAAAATCCATAGCATATTTTATTCTATTTTGAATTACAGAAATATAAAATTATAGAATCCTATTGTGGGAAATCTATAATAAATTTATTTGAAATTACGGCATGTTTATTTTGAAATATATATATTCGACATAACTTCACTTCCGAACTAAAAATAGATCAAAATTATTTTATTTTAAAATTAAATGATTCTTTCCCGAACTCCCTCTAATAAAACGTAATTTGCTCTCTTAGCAAATTACTCTAAGCCCCCCTCCCCCCACGAGTGAAGCTTGTCGAAATACAAAAAAAAAATCAAAGCATGAAATAATCTCATGCTAAAATTAATATAAAACAAATAAATTCATATTGAATTAAAAATATTAGAAAATTATTGTGAGCTTGAGTTATCAAAAGGAAAAAAAAACATTATAAATAATTTAAAAGAACAGGTTAAAGAGACAGTTAAAAAAAAGATTCTTAATAAAAATTAACTTTTGACATTTTAAAGCTTTATGAAATTATATTTACATTCCAATAATGCTTTGGTCAAATCTGGATGACTACCTTGGTGCTCCCCGGGATGAGTTCTTTGGGTAAACATTGATGGCTTATGGCAGTTGATGGCATGTTCTAGCAGCAGCATAACAGAAGATTTTGAGTCTCAGGAGGGAAAGGGCAGCGATTCTTTCTTTTACTCTTGGATCATCATAGCGTGCTTTCTACTACTCTGTCTGTTCTCTGTCACTCTCTGTCTGGTTTCTCTCTGCTCAAAAAAGGCCACTATTTATTACTTCCTCCTGCCTCAGGTGATCTTTCAGAAAACAATAGAAATTGGTTTTTATTGTAATTTTAGAAAGTTTGTACCTCGATAAGGATCAATATATTTCAATATAATTTTATATTAGGTTTTTAATTTAGATTACAATGTAGAGTCTCTACTAATTAATGAATAGAGATTCCACAATGAATGGATTTTGGTAATTTATCTATGCTTTTAATTTAAACATATTTTTTAAACTATTTATCGAGGTACAAATCTTTTCAAAAAGGCCATCTTGAATTCCTGAACTAAAAATAAAGCATTTTAAACATATACAGTATATTTAAAATATATAAAAAAATTCAAAGTTAATTATTTGAATTTTTTTTTTCTTTTAATAATAAAAGAGAATAAGTGTTAGTACAATTATGATCCAAAATAATTTATAGGATTTATTCAGGATAGTTAAAAATGTTTTTTTGGAATAATAAAAAAAAAAGCAAATGTTAGTAAAATAAATAATTAGGTGGGTCAGACCGTGAAACGGCAAATCGGAATCAGATTTACCATTTCAATATATTGTAACGATCCGGAGAGTATCGCTTAACGTAAACTGCACTACAGGGCGCCATCTAGGCATTTGAACCTAGAAAAATTTATAAAGTAGGCAGATACGTAAGTAAAAAAAAATTTTTTTTTTTTTTTTTTAAATTTTGATTCCGGTCGTTAGCCCATGTCACTAGCTCAGTGGAATAGCAGAGATTTAATAATATAATCTAAGAATATATATAAAAAAGAATAAAATAAGCCACTGCCATTAATTAACATACAAACATTTATTTAGGCACATATATATAAGATTTAAAATTATTTTAGTATTAGTTTACATTTCAAAATTTAACCTACATTTTTAACTTTGATTTTTGACTTTAATTTACATTTAATTACTATTATATTCTAATTTTACATTTTAATTAAGTTCGCACAGATAAATTTATGAAAGCTTGTTTATAATGTTGAATATAGATCGGTTACATAGATTTCACGGTCAAAAACATTTCAAAATAAACATAAATGATCAAAATACAAAATTATTGAATTACTGACAATTGCGGAGGGAAATTTATACGTAACCCAATAGTATTCACCATAAGATACTTGCATTGCCACCAATAACTTAAAAGACATCTGAATAAATACATTTTAGATACTCACCATAAGGTATCATTATTTATCAAATGTCTATATATCTTGATCAAATATGGAAACTCAAAACATAGTTAACCAATAAACAATCCATGCAAGCATCTATAAACAACTTAAATTTAATGCATTTTTATTTAGGGTCGAGTATGAATAGACCACATAAATTTGCTTTTGAAAATAAACATTCTATCCCTTTTTAACCTTAGGCTAAAATTCATAGTCAAACTGGCATCAATTCATCTGATATATCGATGTATTCAATGTAATACGGAATATGGCAGCACCAAAAAGATTAAGAGAAGATATTGACTCTCATCAGATAAGAATATTACTTCTATCTAATGAGAAGAATAATAAAAAAAAACTCCATAGAAATGAACTGCGCTCTGCATCTTATAATTCCTTCCATAGGCAAAACGGGAGAGTGCGGCGTATGAAGCGATTCTGCCAGTAGCGAATCTCCGACTACGTCTACTAACTACATCAATATATCCAATCCATTGACCCAATTTAACAATGACACAGATGACCTAATATTACCCTCCCCTAATATAACTTTTCAAATCTATACAGCCATTCATGCCCGACTTAAGTTTAACATTTATATAATTAATTTAACGAAAACAAAATCATGATAAAACTTAAAGAACAATAAATAAATAAATAAATAAATGGAAATGATTTTAAATATATATATATATATATATATATATATATATCATTTATATTTATATATATATATATATATATATATATATATATATAAGAAATACATCAAATACCATTATTAATAAATGAAGTTGGTCAGATAGGATAATATTGCAATCATTTAAATCGGGAAAGTTTTAATTTAATGTTCATTATTTATAAAGTTGTTATGGTTTAAAACAGTTTTTCTTTATCCGTTGCTTGCCATGAACGTGAATTCTCACACCGTCCTAAGATTTGTATTCTGTTGGCCGATTTATTTCCATCTGGAGGTTTTTGCTTTAACTGGTCCTCAATGTAGAAAAACGATAGTTCATTTCTCTTTCTTTCCTAGCAAAACTGAAGGGATTGAATCGTGCGTCTTTTTCAATCCCTTCTCCTTTACTTCCACACTAACACATATCTCTCCCATCGTAATTAATCATAATAACTCACTGAATAATAATTTCCAAATTTTCCTTTTATACGTATTCGAAGGGTTGACTTGGCATTATGTCATCGATGTGATGATCCTTTCGCTGAGGTCCGATTTCCCGATGGATTTCTTTCATTGGCTATTTGCTTCTATTGTTTTCCTATCTGACCGATGTTTTTACATTTAAATGCCCAAGGCTGGTTTACATTTGACTAATTAAATTTATCATTTCCATTTCTGATTAATTAACCTGTTTTCCAAATCAAAGATATATTTAAAGGTAAATTTAAAGATATAATTTTATCTCCAAATCTTTTTAAGTTTTTGTTTTTAAAATACCTTTTCTATTTTTAATACAGTTTTATTTTAATAATTTTTTTTATCTGTGCGATTTAATATATACGAGTTTAAGATGATATTTAATTTCAATTTTTAATTCCTAAAGAAAATTTTTAAATGCAAACTTTTTAATTTACTTTCATGTTTAATAAATATAAAAAAATACAATGTAATGAACGTCTATGCTCGTTACATATCAGTAAAGTTGCTTAAAAAATGATCAAAAAAATTACTTAGGGTTGGTAATTACGGTACACGATTGACGAAAACATTTACAAAACATCCAGTTAATAATTTTACAAAAAGACTATATACAAAAAGAAAAAGAAAATGTTGACTATCGCTTACCTAAGGACCATTTACGTTTACACCCCTTCCCACAAGATTTCTATTTTATTTTATACATTTTATTTTTTTACACATGGCATGACAAGCAAGTTATTTTATAAATTACTTATTTAAGAAGGTTGCATTGAAGTAAATATATTTTGAAAGACAATGGATTTATACGTGTATATTTGCAGCACAATTATAAATACCACCAACTTATTTATGACTGATTGAAATGCATACATAGGGTTACACTGAAGTAATTCCCTAAATACTCATCATAAGGCACCACATTTCGATCATAAACTTACGTGGCTGTGTGCACCTATACACATAAAAGCATAATATATATCAACAAAAAAAAACATATCAATTGCAACCTTTTGACTTTCTTTTTAACAAAATACAGTTTAAAATTATTTACATCTTTCCGTTGGTTCTTAATATATGTGCTATTTCTTTCTGGCAGTGCTTTTATCAGATATAAAGTATACGACTTTATGTAAACAGATAAAAATATTTCATTTTGAAAAAAAAAAATTACTCAGGGCATATGTGGTTTTTATTAACAGATCGGCCCAAGTTGGAAAAGCCAGTTGTAATGATCCGGAGAGTATCGCTTAACGTAAACTGCACTACAGGGCGCCATCTAGGCATTTGAACCTAGAAAAATTTATAAAGTAGGCAGATACGTAAGTAAAAAAAAATTTTTTTTTTTTTTTTTAAATTTTGATTCCGGTCATTATCCCATGTCACTAGCTCAGTGGAATAGCAGAGATTTAATAATATAATCAAAGAATATATATAAAAAAAGAATAAAATAAGCCACTGCCAGTAATTAACATACAAACATTTATTTAGGCACATATATATATATATATATATATATATATATATATATACATATATATATATATATAAGATTTAAAATTATTTTAGTATTAGTTTACATTTCAAAATTTAACCTACATTTTTAACTTTGATTTTTGACTTTAATTTACATTTAATTACTATTATATTCTAATTTTACATTTTAATTAAGTTCGCACAGATAAATTTATGAAAGCTTGTTTATAATGTTGAATATAGATCGGTTACATAGATTTCACGGTCAAAAACATTTCAAAATAAACATAAACGATCAAAATACAAAATTATTGATTTACTGACAATTGCGGAGGGAAATTTATATGTAACCCAATAGTATTCACCATAAGATAATTGCATTGCCACCAATAACTTAAAAGACATCCGAATAAATACATTTTAGATACTCACCGTAAGGTATCATTATTTATCAAATGTCTATATATCTTGATCAAATATGGAAATGCAAAACATAGTTAACCAATAAACAATCCATGCAAGCGTCTATAAACAACTTAAATTTAATGCATTTTTATTTAGGGTCGAATATGAATAGACCACATAAATTTGCTTTTGAAAATAAATATTCTATCCCTATTTAACCTTAGGCTAAAATTCGTAGTCAAACTGGCATCAATTCATCTGATATATCAATGTATTCAATGTAATACGGAATACGGCAGCACCAAAAAGATTAAGAGAAGATATTGACTCTCATCAGATAAGAATATTACTTCTATCTAATGAGAAGAACAATTAAAAAAAAAACTCCATAGAAAGGAACTGTGCTCTGTGTCTTATAATTCCTTCCATAGGCAAAACGGGAGAGTGCGGTGTATGAAGCGATTCTGCCAGTAGCTAATCTCCGACTACATCTACTAACTACATCAATATATCCAATCCATTGACCCAATTTAACAACGACACAAATAACCTAAGATAACCCTCCCCTAATATAACTTTACAAATCTATACAGCCATTCACGCCCGACTTAAGTTTAACATTTATATAATTAATTTAACGAAAACATAATCATGATAAAACTTAAAGAACAAAAAATAAATAAATAAATGGAAATGATTTTAAATATATATATATATATATATAAAAGAAATAAATCAAATAACATTATTAATAAATGAAGTTGGTCAGATAGGATAATATTGCAATCATTTAAATCTGGAAAGTTTTAATTTATTGTTCATTATTTATAAAGTTCTTACGGTTTAAAACAGTTCTTCTTTATCCGTTGCTTTCCATGAATGTGAATTCCCATGCCATCCTAAGATTTGTATTCTGTTGGCCGATTTATTTCCATCCGGAGGTTTTTGCTTTAACTGGTCCTCAATGTAGAAAAACGATAGTTCATTTCTCTTTCTTTCCTAGCAAAACTGAAGGGATTGAATCATGCGTCTTTTTCAATCCCTTCTCTTTTACTTCCGCACTGACACATATCTCTCCCATCGTAATTAATCATAATAACTCACTGATTAATAATTTCCAAATTTTCCTTTTATACATATTCGAAGGATTGACTTGGCATTATGTCATTGATGTGATGATCCTTTCGCTGAGGTCCGATTTCCTGATGGATTTCTTTCATTGGCTATTTGTTTCTATTGTTTTCTTATCTGACCGATGTTTTTACATTTAAATGCCCAAGGCTGGTTTACATTTGACTAATTAAATTTATCATTTCCATTTCTGATTAATTAACCTGTTTTCCAAATCAAAGATATATTTAAAGATAAATTTGAAGATATAATTTTATCTCCAAATCTTTTTAAGTTTTTGTTTTTAAAATACCTTTTCTATTTTTAATACAGTTTTATTTTAATAATTTTTTTTATCTGTGCGATTTAATATATACGAGTTTAAGATGATATTTAATTTCAATTTTTAATTCTTAAAGAAAATTTTTAAATGCGAACTTTTTAATTTACTTTCATGTTTAATAAATATAAAAAAAAACAATGTAACGAACGTCTATGCTTGTTACAATATATATATATATATATAAATTCTTATTTTTGGGTGTAAACCATGTATTATTTTGCATTACCATCTGATATTTCGAAAGACTACCATTCGCCATTAACAAGGTTAACTTTTGAAAAAAAAATCCTTAGATCTCAAACAATAACATGACTCAGTGTGAGATGAGAAATGAGATTCAACTTGAAGTAGTTAAGCATTCACAATATGAGGCCTCACCCAAACCCAATGAAACTAAGAGAAAACCTGGATGTCCTAAGAAATATTGTCAAAAATATAAAAAAATATTGATACAAATTTCATCCCATTTATCACTGAGATGGCCAACAACTCTTGAAAGACCATGGAAATTACCACATCATTATAAAAACGTGATGATTCACATTGTTTTTTTTCCAAACCAAAACCAACACCATTCCAACATAATTCCACCTCTCCAACTGTACCCATTAATTACCCTCATTCACAATTGATCATCAAACAATTACATAATGTGATACTCCACATTTGCAGTTTCAGATATCATTTCACAGCCTCTTACTTTCAATTTTCTTTCTGGCATCATTATTCATTTTTACTCTATGTGGCTTACTATCATTTAACATCATGTTCTCAAATTTCTGGAAAACACAATTTACAGTGGATCATGTGTTGATCCTGCTGTCTACTTCCATAGACTTTGCCACTGTACTTGTTCAAGATCTACTTCTCCATCAGCAGGCATTGACATTCTCAATACCTCTAATAGCCTGTTTAACAACGAAATATAAATGTGCACATACTAATTATTATTCATAGCTGCATATATTTGAAATGAGCATAGTTATCATATATATTTCACCTGACCCTATAGTCATCACATATATCAACCAACCATCAATTCATTTTCTTGCAACTAGTTGACAACTTATCATATTAATGGGTGATTTCACTCTGGATTATCCAAATTTTATAAATAAATGTTTTCATCTTGTAAAATTCCCACTAATATGTGCCCAGGGTTTTTTTTACCAGAGAGGTAATCAACTTTCCCAACAACTGACATGCCACACCACTTTAACCCAAATCCATTCTCAGATCACTCAGCCCAGGGAGACACATTTAATCTTAATGATCTTAGGCAACATTAATTGAGTTATGTGAAACAATCCATATGAGTTTTTCTTTATTTACTACTGAATTCATGTTTTCCAAATATTATATCATGCTGAACAATCTACACAAATGGTTACAGACTCAGTTCAGAAGTACCTTGCTTTTATCCACATATTTCTGTCAGTTACATAAGCATATTGCTGCTACAAAGCTGACCCGCCAACTATACCAACAAACAAATTGCCTAAAAGAGCATCACATGTGGAACTGAGCGTACATATATTGGGAAGTGGACCACTAAACACTCATAAAAAGTTGCTATAACACTTCAAACTGATATAGGTATATGTGCCAGCCATAATATGATCAAATTTAAATATCTGCATTTTAAAAATATACTTTAGACTGACAATATATTCATTTCATCTATACACCCTTTGTTGGAACAGAAACTACTATGCCTTTCTAAACCAGTCAATTTGCTTCCAATCTTGCCACTATTGAAAATTCTTGAAATCCTAGGTCTTGAAAATTTCTGCATTCATCTGAGTCATTTTAGTTGTTTCATTATGCTGTATAATTGTGACCTGGCTAATTCCCTATCCCAACGTGTTTATTATATATATATATATATATATATATATATATATATATATATATATATATATATATATATATATATATATATATATATATATATATATAGTGTAAAAGTTTGTACATAAGTTCAATACTGCCTTTCTCTAAATATCCTTAGTCAATATCTGGCCTAACCAACTTTCAGTCTTTCTCCATGCACCCACTAACCAATAAAATACTGCAGAAATTAATCAAGGTTGAAATGGTGCCACACATCCTTTCATTATTATTACATCTACATTTTTTCAAGTAAGGCTCCTACATCAGTGAAATAGTACTAAATTTTCTGACAATTTTAAGCTCAGAAAATAAAAACACACTCCATTTACAGTCCAGTATGACATAAAATCAGCTTTTGATTCCATATCAATCATCATACTTATTCAAATGCTTGTTAACACCATATCATCTTTCCATTTTGTTGTATCTAATCACCAATCTCCTTTTGAATTGTGAATTGTACATCACACTTAATGAAAAAAGTACACTATCCTTGGGAAAAAATCACCATCCATCAATTCCAATCAGTATATTTCACAAGGATTATCTCTGTGTCATTATTTTACATAATCCACTTTTAAAACAAGTGCAGAATTCTAAGTCCATATACCCAGCAGTATATTCTCTGCATAGATTACATGAAAAAATCACTGTCTTTCTACAATTTCAAAAATTACTACTCATATTGCAAAACACTGTTAACGATTACACAGCAGTTTAAAAACTGTATTTTAATCCCAAAAATCTATAGCATGGAATTTTTTCATAAAGAAATCATGTTCCCAATTTTTTTAATAAAAGCCTACTCCATTCAAAGGTATTACACTTTACAAAGGTTACCTTGATCTGAGACACACAATACAAACAAAATTACAAGATTATATACTCCAAATAACAAACTCATGTTCTAGATTATATTTATTCACATACTCTATTACATACTTGTTCAATACTTTTGCTATTAAAAAAATTGCATACTATGCCATATTATTCAAATTCTTAAAAACATTCATTTCTTCTATCAACCTCATGTGCAGTACATTTCTATGGGGCCAAAATAACATCAATATTCCATAAAATAGCTCAACCAACAACACTTATTCAATGATCTAGGCCTACATACATTTGGGTGTTCTATACACAAAAAACCCTTAACATAATAAAAGCTATTACCAGAAGTTTCCAAAGCCTTCAGAATCTGAAGCTATCCATCAATGACATGTCTTACACCATTTATCTTCACAACCCTAAGTACATGACAGTTTAACCTTTAAAAAAATTCCAAGTACACTTACTGGCAAACATGTAACCTGCTGCATCCATGCTCAGGTAATGATTACTCCCTCTGCATGCTTGGCAATAACGACCAACATTTCCATCAATTTAAACTTTTGTCACTAGAAATGAAGTTTTTTGACTTTCTAATCAGACTCAACCTGCATACACTTCTAACTTTCTTTTTCTTCAGTATCATCATCTGTACAAAAAACATTGACCCATTATATGGGCTATCACATGAAGATGACGAGACCTGCTGAACACTACATTTTACGCAAGAAACTATTTTCAATGCATACAGGTCTGGTCTACTACTTCCATCCACTATATATATATATATATATATATATATATATATATATATATATATATATATATATATATATATATATATATATATATATATATATATATATATATATATATATCAGTCCTTTTAAAAATCACACACCTCTGCAATGGGCAGCAACATTTAATCTGTTTGCCATCTAGTGCACTTTTTGCATCTTCATGTTAGGCAATACATCTAGAAGATATCCATACTCATTTACCAATAAATCATAGCAGCTGAAATCAGGAAATAACAATATTATTCCCCTGAATATTTTCACATCCACCTAGTCACTCATTATAGAGCAGTCCTATCTATATGCTACCATAATCAGAGTAGCTATTACTAACAGCCTTTTCAGATATTTCATCTGCTTCATAGCATGACTCATATGAAAGACTATGCTTCAGACATCCCTAATTAGATTAGTCCAATACCAAAAAAGGCTGTCAAACCAATAAGTTAAGTTTTGGGTAATGAACTTTCTTTCAAATAATATGATCTTTTTATATCCTATGCTATGTCGTAGAAAAAGTATCATTAATGACAATCATTTATAATTACCAATGTCCACACTTATACATCATGAAATAATTATATAAAATCTGTTATATAATTGTACTGCAATCAGTTATGTTAACAATATTTATACAATAACCAACAATTGATTAAACTCATTCCAGTATTATTTTAAGCTGTATCATTCTAACTAATGCCATGTTAGTTTGAAATGTCTTTGTAACCCCAGCAAAACCTTTGTAAAACATATGTAAATCCTACATAATACAATTTGGTGAGTAAAGCATATTGTTGAAAAAATAAAAAATTAAATACTACTACTACTAATAATAGTAATAGTAGTAGTAGCAGTACTAGTTGTAAGAGTAGTAGTAGTTGTAATAATAATAATAATAATAATAATAATAATAATAATAATAATAATAATAATAATAATAATAATAATAATAATAATAATAATAATAATAATAATAATAATAATAATAATAATAATAATAGTAATAATAATAATAATAATAATAATAATAATAGAAATAGTAGTAGTAGTAGTAGTAATAGCAGTAGTAGTGGTATTATTATTATTATTATTATTATTATTATTAGTAGTAGTAGTAGTAGTAGTAGTAGTAGTAGTAGTAGTAGTACTACTACTACTACTACTACTACTACTACTACTACTACTACTACTACTAATAATAATAATAATAATAATAATAATAATAATAATAATATGGAAATAAGCATTTATTTTTATATAGCACTGTGTTTACAATTGTATTACATTCAAATATCAGCCTTTCAAGCTAATTGTGCACATGCTTTGCGAGTGTTAATAATAAATGAATATTTTCCCTTCCAATACAAGATATAGTATTTATGCAGGAATAAAATGAATCACTTATTCCTACAACTCAAATGCTTATATATGAGCAAATCAGAGGTACTGGCAAGGAAAGTGTGAGGACAGACCACTCACTTTAAATTACTATTAATGATATCTGAATGAATGACATCAGGGAAAATAGAATTTACTAAACGTCACTCTAACTGAAACTTAATCATATGTAAATAAGCATTTAATTTTATATAGTGCTGTGTTTACAATTGTATTGTTCTCATGCTTTCTTTGCCAGTACTTCAGATTTGCTCATATATATGCATTTGAGTTGTATGAATAAGTGATTCATTTTATTCCTGTATAAATATTATATCTTGTATTGGAAGGGAAAGTATTCATTTATTATTAACACTTGCAAAGCAGGTGCACAATTAGCTTGAAATGCTGATATTTGAATGTAATACAATTGTAAGCACAGTGCTATATAAAATAAATGCTTATTTACATTTGATTAAGTTTCAGTTAGAGTGACGTTTAGTAAATTCTAGACAATTTCACTGATGTCATTCATTCAGACATCGTAAATAGTAATTTAAAGTGAGTGGTCTGTCCTCATGCTTTCCTTGCCAGTACTTCAGATTTGCTTATATATAAGCATTTTAGTTGTAGGAATAAGTGATTCATTTTATTCCTGCATAAATACTATATCTGGTAATGGAAAAAAAAAATATTCATTTATTATTAACACTCGCAAAGCACGTGCACAATTAGCTTGAAAGGCTGATATTTGAATGTAATAATAATAATAATAATAATAATAATAATAATAATAATAATAATAATAATAATAATAATAATAATAATAATAATAATAATAATAATAATAATAATAATAATGCTACTGCTATTACTACTCTGACTTCTACTACAACAACATTGAAATTAAAAGATAATCGAATTTTTAAGTGATACTTTTATGTAAATACACTTATCATATAAACCCCCAACAAATATAGTGTACTAAACCTAGAAATATAATATTTCGAACATGTTAATTTTGTAATTAAAATATTAAAAATAATATACATCAGTGGAACTGTTGTTTCTGACTCATTTTATACTTTAAGAGCTAATAAAATATGCTTATTGTATTTAAAAAAACAATAAACATATACATAAAATATTTTTTACAACAATAATAAAGTTCTTTTTCTGATAGCTTGAATACAGGCAATGATGATTATAGTATATTAGCATAGAGATAATGTTGTCAATTTGCATAAATCAACGTTCCATTAGCAATTATTAAAATTTATATTAAATTTATTAAACGGTTGTCTTTGTGAAAAAGTTATTTTTTAAGAGTTAACATCATTATTAATTAGAACTCTATTTTAAACTTTAAATTGCAAATTTAAAACAAAATTTAATGTTTTAATTTTATTCTAATTTTTGGCTATTTGATTTTTCTTAATCGGCTGTTCTAATTAATCAATTGTAGACTTTTAGAATGCATAATAATAGTTGCCCAAGTGTTATTGGTGAAGTAAGTGGCTTGAGAAAACCAGATATTGACAAAACGCAATGATATTGTCTATATGAAAACCACTTTTTTATTTACAGATAACTAACAAAAAAAAATATTTCCAAGAAATTAAAACAAATTTATAACATTTTGATTGTATCTATGATGCAATTGCAACAAAGAAAAAAAATCATGGAAATTTTCCAAAAATAATTTAATTAAAATAACTCTTATGAATATTTTTGCCTTTGAATAGTTATTTTTCAGACATGATAAGAACATATTTATTTAAAATATATAAATACTAAATAATAAATTTTTAAACTTAAAAAAGTTATGACTAATTACAAATGAAATAAAGAAAACATTCTACTTCTCTCTTTTTTTCATTTGTAAAAAAATGCAGTTGTTTTTAAAGTTCAAGTTAGTTAAAAATACAGTTACTTGTAAAAAATTAAAATAACAATACATCCACGTTAAATTTGTATTACTATAAAAACAAAACCCCAAAATGTAAAGTTTTAGCTGTAAATATATATTTTTAAATATAAAACAACACTAATTACAAATGATGAGAGATGTATTATTTTGTGGGAGATTTAAAAAAATCACTGTTGTGAATGAACTGTTTAATATCTTCAAAAATGGTAAAAACAGTATCTGTTTATTTCACATGAATTAGCCATGCTAGGATTCTTGGCTGCCATGACAACATAAATGGAAACTGAATAAATATTATCAAAAGGGAATGTCATGGAGTACTGTGCATCATAGCAGGAATAAGAAAATGTTTAAAACATGTTTAAATATAAAATCTATATTTATAATAAAGTCCATAAGAAAACTTGAATATAAAGTTAATATTTTTAAATTTCATTTAGTGTGTTAAATATTCTGATATGTCCTTTGAAAATTGCATAAATGTTATTAAAAACAACATCAGTCCTAAATATATATAAGGTATAATAAAGTGTGTTCACATTATGTTGTTGATTAGGTGGATGGTATGTATTTATATAAAAAAATGTCATCCTGAAAAATAATAAAAATAGATAGTCATTAATATAGCATATGTCCAGCTAAACATAGCCCACATATATTAGATCATATAAAGTTGGCTAGAAAGAAAGATTTTCTGTTATATTAAAAAAAAAACACCTTTAGGTTTTTTTTTAATGAATTCCAAAGTATTAAGCAGGGAAAAATTTATTTTTTACTCCAAAAGATGTGTTGTTGCAATGTTCGCCAACATGCATCAACCTTCATGGTGAGTTAATTGACTTCTATTCTTGGTTTAAAATGAAGAAATACTATAGTTCTTTATTCTTATCTGATAGTTCTTGGATGTAATATTAGTTGAGTTTTCTTGAAAACAAAATACATGTGCATTAAATAATTTGACAGTTAAGCCTTAATTATGACCATTATTTACAAGATGTTGTAAAGTGTCCATCCAAGGAAGTAGTTTACAGCCAAATTCAAACAGGGCTAACAGACTCCTCCCTACTTAATTGTGATAATATATTTGGTATATATAATTGTAGATCATTTTGAAGTAAAGGCAAATTGTATAAATTAGAACAACTAGTTAATAATAAAAGAAAATTGGTGGATTTGTTAAGTTATAATTAAAGATGAATAGGCATTGAATTAAAAAGTAGATACATGTTTTACTCAAATATCAGTAAAATTAGAAGTATAAGTGGTAGAAAATTTATAACAAATAAAAAGTAAAAATATAATGTTACACAGACTGGTAGAATGTCAGATAAAATGCAATATTAGTTACAGAATTAAATATTAGTTCCTCAACTTAATGTAATATATCAAATGCAAACAATTCAGTTATATAACCTAAGAAATTGTCCTTGTGAAAAAAAGTTAAAGATTTTTATATTGTTGTTCAAAAAAAATTTGATCTGATAAACACCATTTTAAAATTGTTGTAGAAGTTTTTAATGCTAGAGTAGGAAAACGTTGGACAAATAATTGTGTTATAGGTTATGGTAAAAGAAATGAGAGAAAACATTTGGTGATGAGGAAAGAAATGAAAGAGAGCTTAGACTTGTAGAGTTGGCAGAATATATATATATATATATATATTGTACCGGTCAGAATTGTATGTTCATCTAACAAGAGCTAGCATCTAGGCAAAAGTGCCTAGAGTTCAATCACATGTGAGATACATAAGTCAGGAATAATCATAAACCCCACCCTATTGCCTATTTTCCAAATCTATAACATTACGAACAACACTTCTGATGATAGCAAATGAAATTTCTAACAATTCCCATCCCAGTGCATGAGCAGAGAAACAAGAGATCTATAGGACTAACTAATGGATGATGCAATATAATGACAGATGTGAATGCATGGATGAACAAAATATATCCGAAGAATAAATTATTAAATGATTAATTGATAATAATAATAATAATAATAATAATTTGATTAAACTTTTATGTAAACAATAAGGATTATACAAAGAAATAAATGTGTAATGAATCTATTCAAACATAATGAATACTCTCTGGGTTTCAGATAATTAATATTTATTTGCACATTCCACAATGACCTATTCAACATGACTTAAGGATTAATGGATATGCAGATACCAAGTACAAGTATTAATAAAATCAGTAACCAATCAAAATAATGTCGCTTAATATGCTAATGAAAGATATCAAGTTACGAGGCTTGTATTCTGAACCCTATGATATATTAAATAAAAAAAAATGATCTACCAAATTTCAATAACAGTAAGTGGGTTTTATCGCAGTTTATCATAACTGCCAATTAATTACATTCTAAATTATAAAATGTATACAATCTTTACAATTTACATTAATGATTTGAGATGAGCACATTTATTTTCACATTCAGTTATACAAATAGATTTTGATAGGATTTATCAGAAGTTATTTCTCAACATATCTAAGGATTGTTTAATGATAAGGTGAATAGCTTAAATATGTTTTAACACGTGACATTTCTAACCAAAATAATATAATAAAATGAAAGCTTGGGAGATTTACAAGATCATAGCATTACAACTTATAGACTAATAGAGGAGACAATAAAATATGAATACCTGTGGTGTTGACCAAATGATAACATTAGGAAGGACAAGAAACTTCATCAACTTTAACGAGAACAAACAAGCTCATCTGCACTTGTGACAGATTGCATCAGAAGAAGTGTTTTGTAGGGTATTATGGTTTCAAGTATTTCAAATGTTAACCCATATAGAGCCTAGCCACAACCAAGCACAACCTATGGTGTCGGGGCCTCCACACTCTGCTGAGAAATGTGCCTTGTGAAATAATCTGGTATCGAAGGATAGTTTGACAAAGCAAGATAAAAACTTATGTATGTTATCACTGATAAACAATGCTGAGTATTTCAGATCTGTAGTGACACTGATATATTAAGGCCTTAGAAAGTAATAAAATTTGGTGTAATGACATGATATATTTTAAATCATCCTTAATGGCATGTAAATGGCCTAAAATACTAGTTAGAACATCTATTATAAAAAGGAGAGTATGTAACTCCCTTCTCCCTTCGTTAAACAAGTATCAATACATTTGAGAAGTAAAAGACTTAATTAAAATCATCGTTAGATGGCAGGCGAATCAAATACTAGATTACTAGCTAAATGTAAGGTCACAAACTTTAATTTACTCAATATTAAATGTTACAAAATCAATAGCACTAAGGTAATAGTAAAATAATATCTGTAATGATAATGGATGTATATCATGAAACACAAAATAATTCAGTAAGATTATTCAACCAAGCAACTTTAAAATTTAGTAAGAAAACTTATGTTTACTGATTTAAGATTCCACAATGGCAGAATAGTAAAAGAAGACAAGATCGGTTCACCAGGTTGAATTATTAGCATATTAAATTATATATAATTAACATAAAATCAAATAAAAGTTTGCCACATTTAAATAATAGGATAGCCGGAGTGAAACCCATAAGTTAAGTTTAATAAAACTTTAAATTTGTGCATTAAAGAAAGTCATTATTTTAAGAAATTAATAATTGGCATTATATAACCAGTTGTGAAATAGGCTTATTTACATTTTAAATAAAATAAAAATTACATAAATGGAAGTTTTATAAAGGTACAATTTAAATGAAAATAAATTTACATAGCTGGAGATTGGAAATTTACATTTAAGAATATTAAAAGCATTTAGATGGAGGTTTTAAAGTTCATATTTGTGGTAGAGAATTACCTTCAGTTGTTTGAAGACTTGATGGTTGTATACACATATGTGGATACCATTTCGAGAAATACAGTCAATAGGGCAGATTTTTAGAAAAATGGTGGCTGGCATGCTTTCACAGTTTACTTAAGAGTTCATTTCGGCAGTGTTTTGTGGTGATGGCATAAGAGTATATCAGTATGAATCTGATCTGTGAAAGATCAGGGCAGCAAATTTCTTTTCTACTCACTATTCATAATGTTAAAATTTTGGGTGATGCAGATTCGTCCTGCAACACCTTCTGAAAATCAAATGCAGAGTTCTTAATATAGAAAATTTGTCTGTATTTACAACCCATTGAAACTGCCTCTGGTAATACTTAGATGTTTGTTAATGGTCAACTGTTATGCAGTTTTAAAATATGGATGACATATAAGTTCAAGAGAGTATCGTTTCAGTCTATTTTGAGTTGGAAATAGACCGGCAGGATACATTTTTCATTAACGTAAATCATTTAAAATAAATCTACTCTAAGAAAAACTTTTTAATTTCAAATAATGCACATCTTTTGTTTGCAATTTTTCAGTCAATCTCCAAAACTTTCTCTCAAATAAAATAGTACACGAATATAAAAAAATATAGAACATGAAACATATTTAATAAACATTATTATACCCATTTATCTGTCACACACACATGCATGATTATTTACCTTGATGGAAATTTATATACTTTATAATTAAATTAATATTATTTAATGAGAATAATTCTTAACTAACAAGAGGGGCAAAATAATCATGCACATATTATACCTGCACTCCCTAGTGATTTACTACTACACAACTGAACTTGAACCCCTGTTTGAAAGTTCCTACCATCACTAAACAGTGAAGCAAAATATGTGCAACAGATTTGACTGCTTCACATTTCCCTTGATAAAAGAATGATAAAAAACAATAAAAAGAGTGTACTTTGAATCAACATATCATTTCAGGTGGCAGGAAAACATATGGTTTAGTACCTCCATTACCCTCATCTTAATATGACCTATGTAACCTGAACCCTATCACTAATTGCAATCAATAAGTTTAATGAATAATTACCCCCATCTGAACATCATTTGTTAGCTAACCCCTGTCGTTAATACTTACAATTAGTAAATTGTATCAATAATTAGTAATTTGTGATCCGTAAACTTTATAAATAATTTTGGAATCACTCACTTTTAAAAGATTAGTCTCTAGTCTCTAAATTACTTTTATTGTTGGAAGTGTCTCCTAGGATATTCTACTTCTGATGTCATTGTTTGGTCGTTTTAACAAGTCAGGCTGTCCTTTTTGTGGGCATACATCATTATCTTCCTGGGTCTGGTGGTACATATGGTTTTAAATGGAGATCATAAGAACTCGCAGTTCAATGACCTCCTGATCCTTCAAGTTTCCTGGGTTTTTCTGGTTCTGGAACCAAGTTACCATAATCAAGAGATGTCAAAAATTGAGACATCTTTTCCACTTCTACAATTTGGCTCCCCAGTATAAGTTTTTGCACCCAGGCAGGCATATTATGAAAGATGATTTTTTATGATTCGGGGGTCTGAGTATGCAAAGGCTGTCAGTGATCTGAACTTGGCAACCTGATGCATGGAAAAGTGTGTATGTCTCATTAGAGCTCAGCTTATATTTCTCCATCAATAATGCTTGCAAGATCCCATCTTGTCACTCTTCATTCCAGTAGCTCCCCAACACAGCTGCCTTATATTCTCTAAAGGTTTTGGACTTCTCTTGCAGAGAGCTCCACCAATGCTGGCCCGTTTCCTTCAAGTAATGGCCTGCTATAGCCACTTTTTCTGCATGTGTAGCTGGGTTAAAGGAAAAAAGTTTTTTCAAACTTCCCTGATGTTCCTGTGGGCTGTCTCCAGGTTCAACATGGAAAACCTGCACCTGGATAAAATTGGCCATATTGGAGTTAGTTTCCTGATGGACCAGGTTACTTGGTCCCTGAGCTTTTTCTATTGTGGTAGGTTCCTTAATTAATGTATTGTCCTGATCTATTTTATGATAGTGGCACTCTGTCAACCTTCTTTTAATATCAGAGTCTTAATGTGTTGGTCACCTGATATGGGTTTTTGCACCAATTTCAATTCCATTTCTTTATGTAGATCCTCAATGGCATGCCTTATTGCTTCTTGAATCTCTTGGAGGTCTTTCACTTGTTCCTTTTGCAACCTGATATGATGCTCTGACTCAGCCACTATCTTTTATAAACCTTGAACCTGCTCATATATTTGGTTACACTCATCTTTCACTTCTCTAACAGCTATGGTTGTTTCATTCACTTTTTGTTTTGCCCAATCGTCCACCCTTGGCTCATCTCCTCAATTTTTTTTAATCTCTCAACTATTTTCATAGTGTTTCTTTTTATCTCTTGGATCTCTTTAAACATGCTATGTAGTAAAATTTTTAAACTTTGGTCGCCCTCTTCTCTTTTTTGTTTTATAGCCCTATTACTAATTATTCCTTCCGGGTCCTTAAAGGTGATCTCTGAACTTGAATACATTCTTGGATAAGTATCTAATTCACTATTACAATGCTCACTGTCATTTCCTGACTTACTACTTTCTTTTACATTGTCCATTTCTTGGTTAATGATTCGCTCCATTTGACTGCTATTTCTAAACTTAATTATTTTTATTTACTTATAGGTGATTTACTCCCTCTTTATTCTCTCAATCATCTCCTATGCTAAAACTCTCAGCCTCTTTTCACTTTTTCTATTTCTGTCATGCTCTATTTTACTGCCTAAACATTTACATTAACATATCTATATCAAACATTAATAAATGTCAAAACAGATAATGAATAACGAAATAAAAAAAATGTTTTTACTGTGCCTTCCTTCATTTGTCACATTTTCCATTTGTTTCTTCCACCTGAAATTTACTAGATATCTTTTGGTTACATTATTGTATAAGACACACAAAATGTACGATATAATGACTTTCTTTTGTTTACTCATATACATAATTATGGTTTTCTTGACTGTTTATCGGTTGACAATATTTATAAGTTTGTACAATACATGGGTGCTATGCCTACACAGTGGATCACCACTCATAACAATCTTTGGTTTGTTCATGCATGCACATCGACAGATTGGATTGCTAACTTTATTACAGTTAAATATATAAGTAGGCATAATAATCTTGGCAACAGACTTTTGGAAAGAAAACAAAAAATACACACCAATAAGTAAAAAAAAACTCATTAAAGTTTAGCAATAGTATAAGCAATTACTTATAAGATTAATACCAATATGCAAAATTCATTTTGGGGTAATATCTCATTTATTGTTTGGCCTACATTGCGTTGTTAAGTCCGAGAAAAAAAAATTGTGCATATCTATTATTCACCATTATTTAAAAGCAGGAAAAAAAAATATATATACATATTAAATGCTCTACATGATATTGCAGGGTGTTGGAATATTATCAAAGCCTCACGATTCGGTCACCAAACCCAGGAAAAAAATACTCTGTACCGGTCAGAATTGTATGTTCATCTAACAAGAGCTAACATAAAGGCAAAAGTACCTAGAGTTCAATCATAGGTGAGATACATAAGTCAGGAATAATCATGAACCCCACTCTATTGCCTATTTCCGAAATCTATAACATTAGGAACAACACTTCTGATGATAGCAAATGAAATTTCTAACAATTCCCATCCCAGAGTGTCAGCAGAGAAACAAAAGATCTATAGGACTAACTAATGGATGGCGCAATATAATGACAGATGTGCATGCATGGATGAACAAATTATATATCCAAATAATAAATTATTAAACGATTAATTTATTTATGAAAATAATAATAATAATAATAATAATAATAATAATAATAATAATAATAATAATAATAATAATAATAATAATAATAATAATAATAATAATAATAATAATAATAATAATAATAATAATAATAATAATAATAATAATAATAATAATAATAATAATAATAATAATAATAATAATAATAATAATAATAATAATAATAATAATAATAATAATTTGGTTAAACTTTTATGTAAACAATAAGGATTATACAAAGAAAGAAATGTGTAATGAATCAATTCAAACAAAATTAATACTCTCTGGGTTTCACATAATTAATATTTATTTGCACATTCCACAATGACCTATTCAACATAACTTAAAGATTTATGGATATGCAGATACCAAGTACAAGTATTAATAAAATCATTAACTAATCAAAATGATGCGGCTTAATATGCTAATGAAAGATATCAAGTTTAGGAGGGTTGTATTCTGAATGCTATGATATATTTAAAAAAACAAATGATGAACGAATTTCAATAACAGTAAGTGGGTTTTATCGCAGTTTATCATAACTGCTGATTAATTATGTTTTAAATTATAAAATGTCTACAATCTTTATGATTTACATTAATGATTTGAGATGAGCACATTTATTTTCACATACTGTTATACAAATACATTTTGATAGGATTTATCGGAAGTTATTTCTCAACATATCTAAGGATTGTTTAATGATAAGGTGGATAGCTGAAATATGTTTTAACACATGACATTTCTAACCAAAATAATATAATAACATGAAAGCTTGGGAGGTTTAAAAGATCATAGCATTACAACTTATAGACTAATAGAGGAGACAATAAAATATGAATAACTGTGGTGTTAAGCGAATGATAACGTTAGGAAGGACAAGACACTTCATCAACTTTAAAGTGAACAAACAAGCTCATCTGCACTTGTGACAGATTGCATCTGAAGAAGTGTTTGGTAGGGTATTATGGTTTCAAGTATTCTGAATGTTAACTCATATAGAGCATAGCCACAACCTTTGGAGTTGGGGCTTCCACACTCCACTGAGAAATGTGCCTTATGAAATAATCTGGTATTGTAGGATAGTTTGACAAAGCAAGATATAAACTTATGTATGTTATCACCAATAAGCAACACTGAGGATTTCAGGTCTGTAGTGTCACTGATACATTAAGGCCTTAGAAAGTAATAAAATCTGGCATAATGACATGATATATTTTAAATCATCTTTAATGGCATGTATTTGGCCTACATTACTAGTTAGAACATCAATTATAAAAAGGAAAGTATGTGACTCCCTTCGTTAAACAAGTGTCAATACGTTTGAGAAGTAAAAGACTTAATTAAAATCACTGTTAGATCACGGGCGAATCAAATAATAGATTACTAGCTAAAGGTAAGGTCACAAACATTAATTTATTCAATATTAAATGTTATCAAATCAATAGCATTAAGGTAATAGTAAAATGATATCTTTAAATGATAACGGATAATATATTATGAAACACAAAATAATTCAGTAAGATTATTCAACTGAGCGAACTTTAGAATTTAATAAAAAAAACTTACTTTCACTGATTTAAGATTCCGTAATGGCGGAATAGTAAACTAAGACAAGAGAGGTTCACCAGGTTGAATTATTAGCATATTAAATTATATATAATTAACATAAAATCAAATAAATGTTTGCCACATTTAAATAATAGGATAGCAAGAGTGAAAGCCATAAGATAAGTTTAGAAAATAAAAGTTTAGATTCATGCATTAAAGAAAGTCATTATTTTAAGAAATAAATACTCGGCATTATATCACCAGTTGTGAAATAGGCTCATTTACATTTTAAAAAAAATAAAGATTACATAAATGGAAGTTTTATAAAGGTACAATTTAAATGAAAATAAATTTACGTAGCTGGAGGTTGGAAATTTACATTTTAAGACCATTAAAAGCATTTAGATGGAGGTTTTAAAGTTCATATTTGCAGCAGAGAATTACCTTCAGTTGTTTGAAGACTTGATTGCTGTATATGCATATGTGGATATCATTTCAAGAAATACAGTTAATAGGGCAGATTTTCAGAAAAATAGTGGCTGGCATTCTTTCAGAGTATATTTAAGAGTTCTTTTGGGCAGTATTTACATGGCGATGACATAAGAGTATAGCAGTATGGATCTAATCTTGGAAAGATCAGGGCACAAATTTCTTTTCTACTCACTATTCATAATGTTAAAATTATGGGTGATGCAGATTCATCCTGCAACGACTTCTGAAAATCAAATGCAGAATTCTCAATATAGAAAATTTGGCTGTATTTATACCCATTGAAACTGCCTCTGGTAATACCTGGATGTTTGTTAACAGTCAACTGTTATACATTTTTAAAATATGGATGAGATATAAGTTCAAGAGATTAACGTTTCAGTCTATTTTGAGTTGGAAATAGACCCGCGAGATAAATTTTCCATTAACATAAATCTTTTAAAATAAATCTATTCTAACAAAAACATTTTAAATTCAATTAAGGCACATTTTTTGTTTGCAATTTTTCAGTTACTCTCTAGAACTTTGTCTCAAATAAAATAGTACATGAATATGAAAAAATATAAAACACGAAACATATTTAATAAACATTATTATACCCGTTTATCTGTTACACACACACACGCATGCACGATTATTTACCTTGATGGAAATTTATATACTTTATAGTTAAATTAATATTATTTAATGAGGATAATGCTTAACTAACAAGAGGGGCAAAATAATCAGATGCATATGTATACCTGCACTCCCTAGTTATTTAATACTACACAACTGAGATTGAACCCCTGTTTGAAGGTTCCTAACATCAGTCGACAGTGAAGTGAAATATGTGCAACAGATTTGACTGCTTCAATATATATATATATATATATATATATATATATATATATATATATATATATATATATATATATATATATATATATATATATCAAAAATCAAAACTACCCCAAATCCAAAATTAAACCAGACCAGCATAAAAATAATATTAAAACACAACCTAATGTTTCACTGCTACAGGCAGACTTCTCAAGTGTAAAGAACTACCAAAAACAACACAATATATATAATATTAAAAACTACCCACAAATCCATTCACTTCCCATCCACCCTTAATATTAAAAGAACTCTTAAATAAGTTAATTGCTTCAGAATAATAAATTTTCAATAATAAAGATTCTTTAATTCTTCTTTTGATTTCATTTCTTTCAAAGAAGACAACCTTAGCTTCATCAAAATCAATAGGATGACCTGTATCTTTTTCATGGACATACAAAGCAGAACTAAGATATCTATTTTATCTCTACTTTTATGAACCTATGTTCATATATATATATATATATATATATATATATATATATATATATATATATATATACTTTACCAAAGTGAGTACTGTTGGGTGTTTCATTTTTCACACATAATTACAAACATAAGTATGGACATAATAAATGGATAAAACTAATAAAAATTTAGCATTATTGGCATGTGATGATTTGAAAATGTTTATTAAAAATAAATTTTGATCCAAAATATTTGGTCTTGAGTAGCCAAATTTATTTATTTTGTAAGAGACATTTAGTCTTGCAAGAAGCTGCTTAAATATTATATTCTTAAAATTGTTTTACTTTAACATCATTGCTAGTGACAACTAAATGGGTTTATTTTTTAAGGGAACATGATCTTCTAAATTATGAATAGAGTAAAGATGCATGCATAAGATGTGGTAACAGCATGGTCAAAAATAAAATAAGAGCACATGCATGATTGGTTTCCCACCTTTTGCTGTTGTAAGTGCAATACTCCTTGCTCTATTTGAGCAGAAAATCCATTTCCACTACACAGATTCTAGAAGCCCCACTGCAAATTCATTGAGCTTATGTGAAATACTGGAACTATTTTTTTCTTCATAATGGATTTTTTAACCAGCACAGTGGGAAAGATTACCAGGAAAATTTTTTGCAACTATGATTGACCAGTGTATTTTTTGTTAGAATGTGTGTTCCCAAGTTGTATGTGTTGATGTAAGGGAGCAGTTGATAAAGACATAACAAGAACCTATTAAAATAGATGAAGTGAGGTTTGATGGTTAATGAGATTATTACAGATGAAGTCTGCTAAGTGGTGATTATCCATATATGAGTAATGATAAAATATTAATGTAATTAATAAAAAAACATGGGGTCTGGTACGATGGACCCTGGATTTTTGAATTAAAAAGAGTCTTGATTGTCCTTACTTTTCAGTGCCATGTGAAATAAAGCTATGATAATTCCTATTATTGATAGACAATATGTGGTCACTCTGTCATTCACTCAGATGAGTGGCCAGCCTCTGCGATCTCAATGATAAGGGTCTTCAACATTTCACCATCAAGCACCAGACAAACTATGTAAATCTGGTGATGGGTGCTCATATGCAGCCTATTGAGGGATCATGGCTTCAAGCCAAAGTTAAAATATTGAAAAAGATGAGAGGCAAATCATTGGATCTATTACAATTCCATTTGGATTCATTTGTTGGCAGATGAATAAGAAAATCTAAATGAGGGAGATTTATAAATTAAAGTTTTCAAATATGCTGATGATACCTAATGATAGTGAAAAGGTTAGTGTTTGTCTTATTTAAAAATTAATACTTGTTTTACATTTGAAATAATCAACAACTTTTTATTGATTGGTTTCTATTATTTTTACTTTCTAGCATACACATTTTGCCATGGACCTACTTTAGCAAAATTCTTCTTGATAATTAAAACTACTTCAAATTTTAGTGTTTGAAAATAATAAAATATGTAATTATTTTTTTAAACCTGTTTCCATGTTTATTTGTTGATGGTAAAAGTCATTTCGACGTAAATAAATATAGATTTCTATGAATTTCAAGAGCCTGTAAGGACCTCTCATTATCAAGTGTAGATTTAATAACCACACCAGGAGATGAAATGTGAATAATGCTATTTTTACTTATCTCTACTTTTTCTATAATAATATGGAATAAAGGAAGCATGCAATATCAGATTTTCTTTCTGGTAAGATAAAATCTTATTAATTGTAAAATAATGATCCTATATTTCATATGGTTATGGCAAATATTGTAATATAATTTGCATTTAATAAGCTTTTAGTTTTTTGAAATTATAAGTTTGGTATGATCAATTTTACATTATTTATACATGTTCTTATGAATATATATATATATATATATATATATATATTCATAATATATATATACAATGAATTATATTACAATATATATATATATATATATATATATTGTAATATAATTCATTGGGCATAGATTGTAATAAAATTTGTATTTAATAAGCTTTTACATTTTTGAAATTATAAGATTGGTATGACTGATTTTATGCTATTTCTACATGCACTTATGAGCATATCTTGTAATATTTTGAAATTATAAGGTTGGTATAAACAATTTTACTTTAATTGTACATATGATTATGGACATATATTGGAGTATAATTAGTTGGGCATATATTGTAATATAGCTTGCATTTAATAAGCTTTTAGTTTTTTTAAATTATAAGGTTAGTATGATCAATTTTACATTGTTTCTATATGTTCTTTTGGGTGTAAATCGTAATATTTCAAAATAATAAAGTTGGCATGATCACTTTTACTTTATTTCTACATATGCTTATGGGGCATATATTGTAAGAAAATTTGATTTACTAAGCTTTAGTTTTTCAAAATTTATTCATTCATCCCATTTTTATACTTTGCATTTATTAGTCATATGAGTTGATCAAGCATCATTGTATAAAATTTATGCTTTAATTTTTGAAATATTAATGTAAATTGTGATTTCAAAAGGAATGGTCATATCATGAAAATGCATAGATTTTTTGATGTCATTTATTGTTTGTTTGTGTCAATGGTGGTTTAGGGCACTCCTTATAAACCAAAATGGTAATCAGTGAACTCTAAATCAGTACTCAATTTCCATTAAAAATGTCTATATTTTGCTAAATAGTATCTTTTAATGTCATTCATCAGTAATATAGATATGTTAACTGTAATTACAAAATAAACGTTTCACCACATTAAGGATATTTGATAAACACAACCCAAAAAAATTCAAAACTGTTTGCATCAATTTTGACTTGAAAAAATTGCTTTCATTGCTACTTAATTTCTGATTAAAAAATTAAAGCAAATTTTAAAATGTTTATAATTTTAAAGTAATATGAGTGGTTGGTTGAGTTAAACCCCTACTATCATATTATATTATGAAAAATAATTACATGAGAAATACTTTATACTGACTATTTTTGAACTGTATATAAATAAAACATTACCTGGAAACAAGTGAGCAGTTGTAGTATAAAAAGATTGTATTTGGCTTGTCCTCATGAAGTAGAAATGACTCAAATGATTGAAATCTGGTTGTGAAGTGGTGGTGGTGGTGGGGGGGGGGGCAATGCTTTGTCCAAAAAACAAAAAGGAATCTGGATTTCTTTTGTATTTAAATCTAGTAAATGGTGTTTATTTGTTAAAGGCTTTTTTCTTTCAAATTGTTTCTCTAGTCTTGTTTTTATTAATAGCAATACACACATACACACACACATATATATTAATTTGTTTTAATTTTTATTTGTTAATTGAATATTTGTTCTTTGTTGTCTTTTGAATTTCGATATGGTAGCAGAATAGCAGTAGTGGTAATCTCTGACCATTTATTTAATTATTTATGCTCCCCATACTTCTATATCTATTTATCTAGTTAGATTATTTGACATTAAAATGTTGAAAGTATATTTGGTACAATAACATTATTCAAAATTTTATATTCTAATTCGGTATGAGTATTATTTTGCATTAATATTGAAGCCGTGCATATATGTTTGGTTCATTTTTTTTAATTCCCACGTTTTCCCATTAAAGGTAATAGTTTCCCTAGAACTCACACACATAAGAAATCAGTGCATGTGTGTGCATAATTATATATTATTAAAAGTTTTAATAACTTAATGATAAAAAATTACGAAAGTAAAAGATTAAAATCTAACTAAAATCAAGTATATAAAGTTAATGTAAATAAACAATAGAAAGGTGTTGGTAATGGAAGGAAGCCATTACATCAGGTAAGAATTGGTGCCTTATATTAATATCAGTGATAAAGATCACTCATATAGTTACAGTTCAACACCTTTAAGATAGATGCTCAAAAAGATGTTGGAAAAAAAATAAACAAAAGCCAGAAAACAGACACAGCAGCAGATAATTAAGTAACTATGACATGAACACTAATGGAAGTGAAATTAAGGAAAGAAAGTATTCAAGTCCATTAAAACTTAAAGGCATCTGAGGCATATTAAAAATGCATATAAACTTGGAAAAGGGTATGATTAGAGAGGATTACTATTATAATTTTTCATTAGTCAGTAATATTGTAAATTAAAGTGCTAAAAATTTATATATATTTATGCTCCCTACCAGAATGAGTGAGGTATCCAGTGTTGGCTTCTACATTGTCATTAGAGAAGATTGGCATCATAATCATAGTTCCCACAGAATGATGGAAGCTGTTCATGTTCCAGTAAACCCAATTGTGGATCTTGAAAGACCCACTTAACTACCATATCCAGAACTTTTCTGATAAGGGAATGGGGCCATCTTTAAGACTGTACACATACACCATACATCAATTAAAAATAACATATAAATGCAGCACATGAACAATCATCTAGATACTATGATAAAATGTTATAATTTGTTATCTGAAAATTAAACATTTTTATTAACTATAACTTAAAATGTTTATTAACTATAACTTAAAAATCCGTATACATGCACTATTCTTGTCTTTACAATTTTAAAATATTTAATTATGCAATATTTACTGGATTAGATTATTATTTACATTCATTTTTCTATTGTATCTATTTGTCAAAACTTGAATGATTGAGGGTCTATTCTTAATTGTGAAAACATTTTGGCATTTCTTTTTTCATGATGACCCAAGGGACATCAGGGGGTAAGAAAATTCTAAGAGTAAAATAGTTAAATAAAAGTTAAAAAAAACCCCAAAAATATGTGGTTTGTTAATCTTCAATTCATTTCCTCCAACCATTTCAAATAAATATGTATTTTTACTTAGAACTTACTAAATCAATTATTTTATATAGTGCGGTGTTTATAAACTGTAATCTGCAAAGCATATGTGCAACAGTTTAATGCTGTTTAAATATTAAAACTTACTAAGAAAAACTAGTGAAGGATGACAGTATGGGACTATTATTTAATTATTTTATATACATATCCTTGCTTAAGTGTTGCCATATAAATGTCTGAATAAAATAAATAAATTAATTCTGCTTTTACAATTTATATTTTTAGCCATGAAGCAAAAGTGATTTTAAACTATATGAAGTTGTGTGCATTCATATATATGTGAAGCATGATTCTATATATGTAAACTTAAATTGTAAATTACTTTGTATCAAATCAATGTAATAAGTAACAAACTAATATCAATTAGTATTATATGTTGTTAAGATTTTCCTCTTTTCAGAATATATATATATATATATATATATTATAAAAACTACAATTAAATTGTGGATGTGTTAATAATGCTTCAAAAAAATTCACATATTGTTATATAGGGGTATGTTCTATGAGTATATAAAATTTCGTTATTCTAATTTAAATTGGATGAAAAATGTTTAAATATTATTTTATTAAATACCATATTTGCATGACTGCATAGGTGTGGGCATCTATGCTTATATTAAATATATTTTGTTACATCTTTAGCATGATTCACTAATATGTATATATTATGTGTGTACAGAGCTTGCTATATTAGGTCTACATGCCTGTGAGTTCTCTTCTTTTAAATTAATTTCCATATATATATATATATATATATGATAACAGATGGCATTCTACCAAAAACACCATCAAGCGTAGTTTTCTGTTTACATAAACGTCAGAGCAAGCATTCACTATCTCTAACTTTAATTCCACTTTCAGATAATGATTTCAAGCTATTTGCTATCGTCAGTGAAAGACAGGAATAATCTAAACACAAACTCTGAGCATTTATGAAACAGTTTCTATTCAGCTTGCAAGCGTGAATCTTTTAGACACATTAATGTCTTCAAACTCAGCTTAGCAAGCCAGATAGCTACATGGGTCTGTTATCATAAATACAAGCATTAGCAAGTTTTTTAAGTTGTGGTTTTTTTTTTCATAAAGGTACCTTTGAGGTCTTTCTTACAATGATGTATATTGCAGAGGCTTCTACTATGTGGTGATGCTGAACTGAGATCAGACCCATGTAGCTATCTGGCTTGCTATGCTGAGTTTGAAGATATTAATGTGTCTAAAAGATTCACGCTTGCAAGCTGAATAGAAACTGTTTAATAAATGTTCAGAGTTTGTGTTTAGATCTAGTTTCTTATTCCTGTCTTTCACTGATGATAGAAAATAGCTTGAAATCATGATCTGAAACCAGAATTAAAGTTAGAAATAGTGAATGCTCACTCTGAAGTTTATGTAAACAGAAAACTATGCTTGATGGTGTTTTTGGTAGAACACCATCTGTTATCATAAATACAAGTGTTAGCAAGTTTTTTAACTTGTGTTTTTTTGTTTTTCATATATATATATTGTAACGATCCAGAGAATAGTACTAACGTAAACTGCACTACAGAGCGCCATCTAGGCATTTGAACCTAGAAAAATTTATAAAGTAGGCAGATACGTAAGTGAAAAAAAAAATTTATTTTTTTTTTTAAATTTTGCATCCGGTCATTAGCCCCTGTCACTAGCTCAGTGGAATAGCAGAGATTATATAAAATAATATCTTATCTAATTATATTTCAATATTAAAAAAATAAATAAAATAAGCCACTGCCAGTCATTAACACACAAACATTTATTTATCTCACGTATATATAAGATTTAAAATTATTTTAGTATTAGTTTTACATTTTAACATTTAACATTATTTTTAACTTTACTTAATTTACATTTAATTACTATTATATTATAATTTTACATTTTAATTAAGTTCGCACATATAAATTTATGAAAGCTTGTTTATAATGTTGACTATAGATCGGTTACACAGATTTCACGGTCAAAAACATTTCAAAAGAAACATAAACGATCAAAATACAAAATTATTGATTATTGACAATTGCGGAGGGAAATTTATATGTAACCCAATAGTATTCACCATAAGATACTTGCATTGTCACCAATAACTTAAAAGACATCCGAATAAATACATTTTAGATACTCACTGTAAGGTATCATTATTTATCGAATGTCTATATATTTTGATCAAATATGAAAACCCAAAACATACTTAACCGATAACCAATCCATGCAAGCATCTATAAACAACTTAAATTTAATGCATTTTTATTTAGGGTCAAGTATGAATAGACCACATAGATTTGCATTTGAAAATAAAATATTCTATCCCTATTTAACCTTAGGCTAAAATTCGCAGTCAAACCGGCATCAATTCATCTGATACATCGATGTATTCAATGTAATACGGAATACGGCAGCACCAAAAAGATTGAGAGAAGATATTGACTTTCATTAGATAGGAATATTACTTCTATCCAACGAGAAGAACAATAAAAAAAAACTGCATAGAAAGGAACTGCGCTCTGCGTCTTATAATTCCTTCCATAGGCAAAACGGGAGAGTGCGGCATATGAAGCAATTCTGCCAGTAGCGAATCTCCAACTACATCTACTAACTACATCAATATATCCAATCCATTGACCCAATCTAACAACGACACAAATAACCTAAGATTACTCTCCCCTAATATAACTTTACAAATCTATACAGCCATTCACACCCGACTTAAGTTTAAAATTTATATAATTAATTTAACGAAAAACAAAAAAATCATGATAAAAACTTAAAGAATAAAAAATAAATAAATGGAAATGATTTTACATAAATAAGAAAAAAAATACATCAAATAACACTATTAATAAAGAATTTAGTTTTGTCAGATAGGATTCTATTTGTAACAATTAAATACTAGGAAAGCTTAAAATTTAAAGTTCTTAGTGTTTTCAAATTAATATTGTTCGTTATATCTTATAAAGTTCTTACAGTTTTAGAAATGTTCATCTTTTACAGTTGCTTGCCATTTGAAATACAGCGTTAAATTTCCCGATGATCCTGTGGTCCTCTGAATATAAGAAAAGCGATGTTTCATTTTTCCATTTTATAACAACTGAAGGGATTGAACATGCATCCTTCAATCTCTTCTCCCGCACCTCCGCACTAACATCTATCTGTCACATCATAATAATCATAATAACTCATTGATTAATAATTTCCAAATTTTCCTTTTATACGTATTCGAAGGATTGACTTGGCATTATGTCATCGATGTGATGATCCTTTCGCTGAGGTCCGATTTACCGATGGATTTCTTTCATTAGCTATTTGTTTCTATTGTTTTCCTATCTGACCGATGTTTTTACATTTAAATGCCCAAGGCTGATTTACATTTGACTAATTAAATTTATCATTTCCATTTCTGATTAATTAACCTGTTTTCCAAATCAAAGATATATTTAAAGATATAATTTTATCTCCAAATCTTTTTAAGTTTTTGTTTTTAAAATACCTTTTCTATTTTTAATACAGTTTTATTTTAATAATTTTTTTTATCTGTGCGATTTAATATATACGAGTTTAAGATGATATTTAATTTCAATTTTTAATTCTTAAAGAAAATTTTTAAATGCGAACTTTTTAATTTACTTCCATGTTTAATAAATATAAAAAAAAACAATGTAACGAACGTCTATGATCATTACAATATATATATATATATATATATATAATTATTATTGGGCTATGTAGGGTCAGTAGATTGGTGCTCCACATCATAATCTTAGTACACCTGTTGTTGTTTTTTATGTGGTAGATACATTCTACAGAAAAAAATTGCACAAAATTAGACTTAACTTACCTTGAAAAATTTGGGATGTGTTCCATAATTTTCAAAAATTGATAAAAACCAAAGAAACAAGATGAAATTGCTTTAAAATTTGCATAAAAATAAAAAATAAAGAATGACTAATAAAAAATTTCAAGTATTTGAAAAAAATAATACAAGACATTTTTTTTAATTTTTTTATTAACTATTTAATTTTTTTCAATACAATATGTTTTTGTGTGTAATTTGTTTTATATTTTTTGTACAAATATTAATCATTATCACTATTTGGCAATATGCAGGTTCGTTTGTGAACAGGTAAGAAATCAGATTCATTGCAAGAGGAAACACAAACAGCATAATAAATGTCGACTTCATTCTCACATTGCATTAGTGGTTTTCTTGTGCTAGTGTAATCAGTAATTAAATTTTGAGATAATTATTTTACTAATTGTTCATTAAGATCACAATATCCAGGCATAGAACTATTTAGCTCTCATTCGCAATTCATCACATTAACCAGAAAATGATTTTCTAATTGATTAAAAAGTTGAAGACTTTCTCGAATCATTTTTGCTTTGAAATGGACAGGTTCCACATCTGTTTTATTATTATTTTTAAATCTTTTATGGTATCTAAATTTGTTGCCAAACATTTTTCCAATAGGCATTTAAAGTATGTAAAATTTAATGTGTATATATAAAATGGGGAAATTCCGATTTTAAGTGAAATATGAACTTCTTTATCGCATAAAAGAAAACCAGATAAAAAGATATTAAAAAGGAATATGAGTTGCATAACTTCAAAATCGCATTTAAAAAATACACATAAAAAGAGACCCATGTGTATTTAAAACATCCAAATATCCTCATTTAATGGGGAAACTTTGGCTAGAATCAGAAATACCCCTGTGGCCTGCGACATCTACTTTGCTTGTAAATCATGACACCAATATTACTAAGTTGATCCATCTAATAATATGGCCAGTCAACCTCACACCATTATGCAATCTCATATTGTTTCATTATTCCTCACTTATGTTCAGCTTTCACCGCATTCTCTATATTTGCAGCTCTAAGTAATTTCTTAATTTAGCTCATACACAATAGTGTCCTAGTATTATTAAGCTTAAGTAATTAAAATATATTTGATTCAACCATGTAATTGATTGAGAGTATAAATTTTAAAACCTTATGGGTTAAATGAGGTACACTATCTTTTTAGATCACCATGATCCTTGATTATATTTGTAAAAATGAGTAGATTATCTTTCATTCTAATATCACAACATGCAAGCTACCCTGTTCATGTTTTAATAAACATTTTCAAGTGATCACATCAGCAATGCTAAATTTTTGTTAGCTCTATCCATTTATTATATACATCTTTTTGTTTGTAATTGAAATGGAGCACATAACAGTACTCGGTTTGATAAAAAAAAAAAAAGATTTATTATTTTTTTATTAATTGTATTATTTATATTATTTAATTTGTGCAATTATGTTTTTGACTCATCTTAAGATAACATGTCATTTATTATTAATTGTAGAATTAATATGCTTCAGCAGATTGGTGATGGTAAAAGTCACTTTAATATATATATATATATATATTATATATAGTGATATATATATATATATATATATATAGACTTGTATCAATTTCAATAAAACATAATGGCCTATGTGATCAAGTGTATGTCCAAAAACTATGTTAGGAGATGAAATGTGAACAATGCTATTTATTCTTATCTCCATTTTTTTCTAACTACATAGAACAAAGCAAGCATGCAACATCAGACTTTTTCTGATAAAGAAAACAATCCTATTAATTTTAAAATTAATATGCTTTATTTTATATGGTATGACATTATTATAATATAATTTGTATTTAATAAGCTTTTTATTTTTTTGAAATTATAAGGTTAATATCATCAATTTTAGTTTTTGGCATATATTGTAATATTTTAAAATTATAAGCTTAGTATAATCAATTTTACATTATTTCTACATATCTTATGGGCATATATTGTAATTTAATTTTTTTTTTCTTAAATTATAATGTTGGTATGATCAACTTTATTATTATTTCTACATGTGCTTATTGACATATATTGTAAAATAATTCATTGGGCATATATTGCAAAAAAAATCATATTTAATAAGGTTTTACTTTTTCAAAATTTATTCGTTCATCCCCTCTTTTATATTTTGTATTTTTAGTCATATGACTTGATCAAACATTGTTGTAGGAATTTGCGATTTCATTTTTGAATTATTGATGTAAATTGTGATTTTGTAATGAATGGCCATATCATGACCACACTTGGATTATTTAATTATATTTGTCATTTGCATGTGTCAGAAGTTGTTTTGGGTCATCTTTAGAATTCAAAATGGCAATGAGCACACTCTAAATCAGTACTGAATATTGTTTTCATGCAGATGTAAACATGTATTTTATTTTTTCTTTAATTATTTCATTAGTAATTTTAATCAAGTATTTGATATTTTATTTGTTCTTAATTTTTAACCTTGTTCATGTATTTCCAAAAAAAATAATGTTAACATACTTTTCAATATGAACAGTTATTTATTTTATGTACCAGTGGAAAATTAGAGAAGCCATTGAGCTACTTAAAAGGCCAGCTTGTATCAATAAGTGGGATGATACATGCAAACTTCCTCCTATTTGGAAATATTTTTTTAAAAAAACCTTCTTAATTTACCATTTTTGCTATTGGTGGAACTTTAACGTTTTTTTTTTTTAAATCAGTGATTGTAGAACCTCTACAGCTATCTTTCTACCTTTTATCACCCATTAGACGATATGTGTGGTCAAGTTGAAACGTTCATATATTAATATGTAAATTTTCTAACATGAATGAACCAACAACATATGTCTTATATATATATATATATATATATATATATATATATATATATATATATATATATATATATATATATATATATATATATATGGCATGCTGATGATAAAGTCAAAAGTTGACTATCACTTGATTACAACAGCAGTGCTTCTGTGTTCTTTTAAATTTGAAAATGACATAAAACACTAATATTATGTCCATGTGACATGTGATCACTCAACTGAATACTTGACAAAATTTTCACAAATTGACAAAAAATGTGATTATTTTTAATTATTCAATCTAGAAGTAATTCAAACCTTAACATTTTAGATAAAGTAACTTTCTTACAAGACTAAAATAAAGTTATCTGAATAAAAAAGAATCCATAGTTGTTCAATGCCTTGAGATAAATATGATGAAGAAGATACATGTTATTCTAGAGCAAAATTCTCAATTTGGTTAATATAATACAAGGGTAGTCTATTTTTATAAAATGGCATTAAACGTTCCTTTACTTTTTCAACAACTAATAATAGTATGCATTATTATTAAAAGCCAATGTAAATTTAATTTCAAGTTGGATAACCAGGACTATTCTAAGGCATTGGGAATAGCAAAAAGTGCAGTTCTATTAGGATTAATTTAATTTAGTAACACCATTGTATAAAATATAAAAGTCAGTGTTATAAAACATATCCAACGTATTTGACGTGTAAAGAAAACAATTTCTGCTATTTGTAAATAATTAATGATAAATATAACAACTATAACAAGAAAAAGTTTAAACTGACATGAATGGAAAGCATGATATACATTTAACATGATTTAAAAAAAAAACAATATCATAAAGCCTATTCTGATAATTCATTTTTTTATTTTCCTAATATTAAATATAGTTGAAATATTACTTATTTAAAATTATATATATTTAGCTATTAAAATAGACCATAAAGAGAGATCTAAATTCGTTGTGAGTAATGAAATAAACATAAAATGGAATTATAAAAGTAATGTATTCTGCAACACAAGAAACTATCGCTAAATTAATACATAAGTAACAGTCTATTACACGGTGATGTAAAATATTAGTAATAAAGCCGGAAACACCTGTTATAGATATAAAAAAGCTAGTAATTACTTGCATTGCCAACATTCCATTTAAAAGAATAAACATTGATTTCATTTGTTGAAAATTAACATTACATTTGTCATGGCTTACAAATTTAACTCGATTGACTTTAATTTTCTGATATTTCCATATTATTGCAATATTTAAAATGAAAGATGACATCAAAGGAAAAACAACAGTAAGACTAAATGTAAGACCCAACAAAAATCGATTCCCACGAAATTGATAATTTTCCCATGTTATTCCCAAAATAGTAGTTTCATGGCCACCATTACAAATAACACGGTAAAAGTCAAGCGAATCTTTCAAATGTAGATTTAGTAAAATACAAATAACTAAAGAAATCAACATAATTTTATTAATAACACTTGATGAAATCCAGGATCTGTAATTACTGTGGGGATAAAAAAGAGATAAAAATCGATAAGTTGTTATCAGGAATATTAAGGAATAATTACATCCCGTTATAGATAATATAAATGGAAAAAATACTTTTGAAAGATAATAATTAATAATAAAGTGACTATTACTTAAATAATAACAATAGATTACCAATGGCAAATAGGAATTGGTTAATAAGAAATCAAAAAAAGTTGAAATCATAAAAGCATTTCTCATTTGCAAGTCCAGGGTCATTTTTTTGAATATCAGCATGCTTAACAAATTCCCTACAAATCCAATGCCCCATCCGAATGGTAAAACGAATTTAATTATAATAATTACAACGGGCCATGATGTTATTAAAAGAGTGTAGCTATTCAAGCTAATATTTGTATAAACAGAGCAATTTTTCAAAAACATGAAAAAACACAATTTTACAATAACATGTATAATCAATTAAACTAACTAGCATAAAATGAAATAAATTGTGTAAAACTTATTATAGTTTACAATGTACTTGTAAAAATAAAGTATTTAAATTATTCATGTTAAGGAGAAACCAATAGATGGATGAAGCACTAAAATTCAATAATCTACTTAAAACAACATGCTTTGGGTTCTAAATATGATGGCATTCTGCAAAAAATAGAAATAAAACGGAATTATGTTTTTTATTTATTTTTATTAATATTAATGCATTTACATTTGCCAATCTAAGATTATTTACAAAACGGAAATTACTTTTTTATATATATATATATAAAATCATGATATCAATATGATCTTCAGATTTATCCATTTTTTAGGAACTCTCCAGTATTAATTCAATTTTACATTGCCAGTGAAATGTGATTTACAGCCAAAATAGAATATAAAGTACTTAAATAAAACAGGAATGTTACCAAATATTAAATATTCCTGCTTTGTCATAAAGTGCAGCAGAATCTTTGAGATGGAAGAATAATTAACTTCCATTATCTTAAACAATTTATTTTTTATTACAATAACTATGATTCTTATGTAAATAAATCATTTGTTTTATGTAATATATTTGTTTCTTTTCGAGTTAAGTTAATGTATATATTATTAAATTATCGACGAACATATCTAAATTATTTATTACCATTGTATTGGCAAAAAAAGATTATTTACTAATAAAATTAGGAATTTCTATTTTTTTATTAAAAGAAATCATTTTCTATTATCTTATAATACAACATCATAAAATATTAACAAAACAATGATTTTTTTACCAATAGATAATGAATGAATTAATAACTGATTCATATTGTTTTTTTAAAATATTTATAATTTGACATTGAATTAATAGTGTATTAAAATATAATGTAGTTGATTAGGTTTATTTTTTTATAAACGACGTGTGTGCACACATTTCCATGTGCACACACATATATGTTAAATCAATCACTATTGAGTTATCATTAAAATGTGATAAAATATTTATTATTATTATTATTATTATTATTATTATTATTATTATTATTATTATTATTATTATTATTATTATTATTATTATTATTATTATTATTATTATTATTATTATTATTATTATTATATGACAAATCCCATATGTTATGGGCATGTCTATGTGCTTATATAAACATGTGTCAAGTAGACACATATATGTTAAAATAACCATTTTTTATTATTATATGATAATTCAAATATGTTCAAGGATTATTATACTGCATATATGTGTGGTTATATAAGAATGTTCAATGTAAATCTGTTGAAACCTATTTGTAAAATACCATGTAATAGTGAAAGGGAAGATTAATACCTTTTGAAAAAATGTGCATATACTAACTTGTTTGGCATGCTATAACTAACAGTTAAATGTATTTGGAATATTTAAATGAAGTTAAATTTTACTAATGACATTCAATACATATATTAGATGATGGAAATTGTCCAATAAAAATACAACACAAACGTTCAGGAAAACACTAATAATGAATTTTTTTTGTATTATTTCAACATGTATATCTCTTTTCTATTGACCTTAATTTCATTTTAATTAAATTGTTATTAATAAATTTATAGTTCATTGTTTACTGTTATTTGAGTGAATTTATTTAATTATAAAATATTATAAATTATTATATGTTGCATTATATCTCTTGTTCACAATAAGAGTTATTGAGCTTTTATTGCTGATCTAGATTCAGTCCCAACTATCTGTTATATGAAAGATGTTTGTATTTATTGATTATGGAGATCAAATTGATGATGATTTTGGATTGGCACAAAATGGAATTTGATGTAATACATTTTATTTACTTTAGTATTTATTAGATATTAAGTTTATATTTGGCCATTACATTAAAGTTACTAAGTGGCTAGTTCATTTCTGTGATCAGCATGGTTTAGTATTGAAACATTATTGTTTTTGTCATATGTTCTGATAAATTAGTACTTATGTTAGTGCACCCAAGAAAATGCTTAATTAAACTGCCTCAAGCTGGCAAGGGTTAGACAATTATCATCACCTATACTAGACCCATGTCAAATCAAGTCACAAATGTCACTGTTGATTTATTTTATTGTTGATCATACATGGTGATGATAATTTTTGTTTTTGTCTGTTATGCTGTTGAGCTTATAATTACTACTTTTAATTCTCTTTAATGTCAAGCATGCTCATTATATTCTCTAATATTTTGTATTTAAATTTTATATTGACTTGGAAATGATAATGATGAGTTCAATCACCACAGCTCCACCCTGTGTTTTCTTTTCTGTTACAATATATATATATATATATATATATATATATATATTATATATATATATATATATATATATATATATATATTGAAGCAGTTGGATCTGAGTTTGATCCTAGCTTCATGACATCTAGCCATAAGCCTGCTTTAAACCCTAGTACTAACCTTAAATTTCTGATGCAATGGGGCTTTATAAGTTCAATCCATGCTAATTTCCATAAAGAATAACTTATTTCATAAATGCGTATTTAAAATTAATTAGTTTCAGATTTAAATTAACTGCGTGGATTGTGCGTATATATTTGTAAATTTTAAATATATATATATATATAATTGTTTGAAAGTTTCATTGCATCGGGAATGTTTGATTTTATTTTTAAATAATTTGCCAAAGTTTTATTGATTAAAAGCTACATTCTTTCGATAAGCTTTCAGATTTTCCCTTTCCAAAAACAACAGTTAAAGTTTTATTAATTAGAAAAAAAGATAAGGATTCCCTAATTAAAATTATGTTCTGATTTTAAGAATTCATTTTCTAATTAGAAAATGAATTCAAGTTAATGAGTTTGAAAGCCTTATCAAAGGAATGTATCTAAAAACATTGATAATGAAAGAAGCACTAGCCTGAAGGCATCAAATACACATACATAGCTCTGAAAAGTTGAGGGGGAGAAGCCATATTTGTTGCAGAAAAGTGTAAATTATGTGCTGTTCAAAATCATGTTTTCAAATAGTGTTTCGATTATGGCGAAGGGCTAGAACATCAGGAATCTGGCTACAGTTCCTGAAGCCTTTGAGAATCTTCAGTGAAGTTGCTAAATTTCTTACAGACAAATCATGCTGCCAAAATCAAATAAAATGCTTTTCAAATAATCAATCAAATGGTGCCTACATTTTTTTACCAACTCGGATGTGTAACTTAAGGATACAGCCCGGAAGAAATGGGTAATATATTTCCATATGAACCTTAAACTTTCTGGCCAGTTCCGAACTTTACTTTACACTCCCTTTAAGAGCACTTTTCATTCTATAAATGTCATAATCTCTGCGTAATAATCTCTGGGTAAACTTACTTTTATTTATGCTATTATATCATAATTCTCTCAACCTCTAGTCTTTAAACTTTCCCTTTTCTTACTTGGCGGTTCATTTATTATATATATATATATATATATATATATTTGTGCGTGCTTTATTAATGTCATTTATTTTTAATTATATGCCAATAATCTTTCGACTCGATGAGCTCCTTTGTTCTATTTACCTCACGCAAATAATATAATATTAATTCTAGTAGTAGTTTTCACCCATTAGAAATAAATTTGTAAGTTCTATCAATCATAGAGTCAAAATAAATTATTACATGTTTACTATTTTTATAATTGGCTAATAATAAATTATTAGCTCCGCTTCCAATCTATGCCTCAGCTATTTTCTTGTATTCACCAATGTATATTTATTCAAATATAATCTTAAAATGTTTTTTGCAAAGGGAAGATAAAGGAATCAAATAAATATATTATAATTCAACTTTGTTATTTTCTAATAAGATTCAAGAAGGGCACGATGATTGGGGCATAATTAATATGATTTACAAATACTTTAAAATAGTTTTACTTAAAAGCTCGTTTGGCTTTAATTCATTTGATCAAGTCATCATGTAGAACATTCTATAATTGGATTTTAGTTCTCCAACAATAACTAGTAAGTCATCATCTTGAAAATTGTTGATGTAGGGCAATCTTCCGCTCTGTTAGGCTGATCGGTGATAATATTTCTGTTATTTTAAATTATCGAGGAAGAAAGCACTTCCTCTCCCGTTCATATTAGTCAAAGGGCATAAGACTTGTCAGATGCAAGCCCCCATAGGACTTCGATTATTGACTAGCCACAGTCTTTCAATTTCACTTTATAGCTCATAATTCGTCAGCACCGTTACCTCTCTGTTCCAATAAAGCCCGCTCTGATGCTCGTAATTCGTGATAAAGTGATGTCAATTAAAGTCAAGCAAATTTTCAGTTACCTAGAAGTAAATAAGTTCCTCTTCATGAATGGATTTGCGAATGTGAAAATAAATCTCACATTCTTCTGTATAAAATAATAATCTTAATTTCCTTTACAACTGAATACCTTTATCTGCCTTTATTTTCTTGTTGGGGGCATAGACATAAAATTCCAAAATATTGCATAATATTCATTTACATATAATAAGGACCACCACTCTTATTATAATTATAAATTTTGTTTAAGGATTAGAATTAATTAACTTAATCTTTATTTAAAATTCAAACCAAACAAATTATTATTAAATATTTTCTAAACACACTTGGTTTCTTAGTTCTTAATTCTTTCATAATTATTTTAATGTTAATACTCATTGTCTGTGTTGGCAACCCGAACATATACATATGATTCGATTTAAAATTATCTTTTAGTTAATTTATTATCCGATATTAATGTCAGTTCAAGTGTCTCTAATCCTCACCAACAATTGAGCTTGTTTCTTGGCGAAAAGCACTGTGCTGTCGATTAGATTTCTACTAATTAGAGCTGGTGAGTTGGGTTTGAATTCAGTTTGAACCAACTGAGTTTGGATCCAACTTGCAGTTTAGGTAGTGGGTTTTTCGATTGGTACAGACTACGACCATTATCAAAAATTAAAACCATACATGCCACCTGATATGGGGAAAAAATAGGACAACCATTAAATGACAGATATATATATATATATATATATATATATATATATATATATAACCTGTATATATATATATATATATACAGACAACCAACTGACATGACCATAGGGAAAATGAGACTTGATTAACGGACCTTATTATAAGCTAGATATTAAAAAAATGATCACAATGAGACATATATAATTTTGCAGGTTGTACAGATGATATTATTCACTCTCATGCTGTTCTCCCATTCATATAATTAATTATACATATATTTTATCTTATTACTTTTCTTTGAATATTTTTTTTAACTAACAAATCTTTTACTAATGAACATTTAAAAATAATCTCATGAAAACATTTTTAAGTCGAGTACACGTATGCGAATGTATCACACATAAGTAAAGAAATTTTTTTTTCATTGTTTTTTTTTTGAAGTGAAATAAAATGAAGCAGTCGGATCTGAGTTTGATCCTAGATTCATGACATCTAGCCATAAGCCCATTTCAAACCCTAGTACTAAACTTAAATTTCTGATGCAATGGGGCTTTATACGTTCAATCCACGCTAATTTCCATAAAGAATAACTTATTTCATAAATGCATATTTAAAATTAATTAGTTTCTGATTTAACTAAACTGTGTGGATTGTGTGTATATATTTGTAAATTTTAAATATATATAATTGTTCAAAATTTTCATTACATTGGGAATGTTTGATTTTATTTTTAAATAATTTGCCAAAGTTTTATTGATTAAAAGCTACATTCTTTCAATAAGCTTTCAGATTTTCCCTTTCCAAAATATCAGTTAAAGTTTTATTAATTAGAAAAAAGATGAGGATTTCCTAATTAAAATCATTTTCTGATTTTAAGAATTCATTTTCTAATTAGAAAATGAATTCAAGTTAATGATTTTGAAAGCTTTATCGAAGGAATGATCTAAAAACATTGATAATGAAAGAAGCGCTAGCCCGAAGGCATAAAATACACATATATAGCTCTGAAAAGTTGGGGGAGAAGCCATCTTTGTTGCAGAAAAGTGCCAGTAAATTATGTGCTGTTCAAAATCATGAATTAAAATAGTGTTTCGATTATGGTGAAAGGCTAGAACATCAGGAATCTGGCTATGGTTCCCGAAGCCTTTGAGAATCTTCAATGAAGCTGCTAAATTCTTTACAGACAAATCATGCTGCCAAAATCAAATAAAATGCTGTTCAAATAATCAATCAAATGGTGCCTACATTTTTTTACCAACTCAGATGTATAACTTAAGGATCCAGCCTGGAAGAAATGGGTAATATATTTCCATAATGAACCTTAAACTTTCTGGCCAGTACTGAACTTTACTCTTCACTCCCTTTAAAAGCACTTTTCATTCTACAAATGTCATAATCTCTGCGTAATAATCTCTGTGTAAACTTACTTTTATTTACGCTATTATATTGTAATTCTCTCAACCTCTAGTCTTTAAACTTTCCCTTTTCTTACTTGGCGGTTCATTTATTATATATATATATATATATGCGTGTGTGTGCTTTATTAATGTCGTTTATTTTTAATTATATGCCAATAATCTTTCAGCTCGATGAGCTCCTTTGTTCTATTTGCCTCATGCACATAATATAATATTAATTCCAGTAGTAGTTCTCACCCATTAGAACTAAATTTATAAGTTCTATCAAGCATCGAGTTGAAATAAATTATTACATGTTTACTATTTTTATAATTGGCTAATAATAAATTATTAGCTCCACTTCCAATCTATGCCTCAGCTATTTTCTCATATTCACCAATGAATATTTATTCAAATATAATCTTAAAATGTTTTTTGCAAAGGGCCGATAAAGGAATCAAATAAATATATTCTAATTCAACTTTGTATATTTTTTATTAAGATTCAGGAAGGGCACGATGATTGGGGCATAGTTAATAGTATTTACAAATACTTTAAAATAGTTTTACTTAAAAGCTCCTTTGGCTTTAATTCATTTGATCAAGTCATCACATAGAGCATTCTATAATTGGGTTTTATTTCTCCAACGGTGACTAGTAAGTCATCATCTTGAACGCTGCTGACATAGGGCAATCTTCCACTCCGTTAGGCTGGTCAATGATAATATTTCTGTTATTTTAAATTATCGAGGAAGAAAGCACTTCCTCACCCATTCATATTAGTCAAAGGGCACAAGACTTTTCAGATGCAAGCCGCCATAGAACTTCAATTATCGACTAGCCATCGTCTTTCAATTTCACTTTATAGCTCATAATTTATCAGCATCATTACCTCTCTGTTCCGGTAATGCCCGCTCTGATGCTCGTAATTTGTGATGAAGTGATTTCAATTAAAGTCAAGCAAATTCTCAGTTATCTCGAAGTAAATAAGTTTTTTTAATAAAGATTAAAGTTATGCCCTAAAATACGTATCTTGCTCTTCATGAATGGATTTGCGAATATGAAAATAAATCTCACATACTTCTGTATAAAATAATAATCTTAATTTTTTTTACAACTGAATACCTTTATCTGCCTTTATTTTCTTGTTGGGGGTATAGACTTAGAATTCCAAAATATTGCGTAATACTCATTAGCATATAATAAGGACCACCAGTCTTATTATAATTATAAATTTTGTTTAAGGACTAGAATTAATTAACTTCATCTTTATTTAAAATTCAAACCAAACAAATTATTATTATTAAATATTTTCTAAACACATTTGGTTTCTTAGTTCTTAATTCTTTCATAATTATTTTAATGTTAATACTCGCTGTCTGTGTTGGCAACACGAACACATACATAAGATTCGATTTAAAATTATCTTTTAGTTAATTTATTATCTGATATTAGTGTCAGTTCAAGGATCTCTAATCCGCACCAACCATTGAGCTAGTTTCTTGGTGCATAGGACTGTGCCGTCGATTAGATTTTTACTAATCTGAGATGGTGAGTTGGGTTTGAATTCAGTTTGAACCAACTGAGTTTGGATCTGACTTGTAGTTTAGGTGGTGGGTTTTTCGATTGGTACAATATATATATATATATATATATATATATATGTTCATTAGATGGAACTTACAACTAGTTCCAAATCAAGCTTTAATTATAAGTGCCAACAGAAAAAGAATTCAAAATCTCTATCAGAAAAATCCACATCTCCATACAAGTTGATTTCAAGTTTAGTTTAATGACTCACCTCCATGAAGAGTAAGGATTTCAAAAACTAGATCCAAAACTCCAACTCAGAGCACTTATTCAATACATTACTATCAGTTTCAAAACTTGGATTTTTCAGACATGTAAATATCTTAAATCCAGCATTACAAATCAGATAGCTATATGGGTCTAAACTCAGCTGAGTTTCACCATATATCAATAGCTAAAGCAACATTACATCCCAAAAACATTCAAGTGTACACTTATAATAATTAATAAAACAAGACACAAATTGTGCAACTTATATATATATATATATATATATATATATATATATATATATATATATATATATATATATATATATATATATATATATATATATATATATATATTGAATTTTTGTTGAAGGAATAGACAGCTTAATAACTTTAGTAATAATGCTGATATTCAAAAAGTCAATTTGCTGCTGATTATGTAGAATTAGATTATAATCATGGATTTATTAGAAATGTATTTAATAATAATATTTATACTCATGATACAAAAAGAACTAATTTTATTGTTAGAAAGGATAAAGAGTTTATGCTTTTATCATTTAAGTTATTAATATATTATTTGGTTTATAAGAATAGACATTTGTTAAGAGGATTAAAGTTTGCATGGAAGAAATGTTCTAATTTGAATTCTTTACTGAATAGTTCAAAACAGTCAATTAATAGTAATCTACTTGCAGTATTGTTTATATGATTCCTTGTAGTTGTAGCAAGATTTATATAGGTTAGAGTACATTTTGCCTTAAAGAAAATATTAAAGTTCATAGAAGTAGAGTTAAACATAGGTATCATAACTCAGCACTATATATCCACGAATTGAATATAGGTCATAAAATATTATGTGACAATGCAATGGTTATTTTTTATAAAAAAATGAATTAAAAAGCAGAGTAAAAGAAACTTGAATGACAAATCTTCTTGAAACTTAGGTTATCAATTTTATGAAGACATCCTTTAATATAAAGAGAAGTTGGTTTTTGAAATGAATTCTGAAAAATTTATTTTTTTGAAAAAAATAAGATAGTTATATGTGTTATAATTGTAATAATATAATTTAAAGAGATTTAAAGGTTGTTAAAATGAAAATATAAGATGTCAAAGAATATTTTAAATCTGTTTTAATTGTTAAAATTGTAAAAATAAATCAGAATAATTTAATATTTTATGGTTTAAATAAATGATATTAGTTGTACTTGGAAATATGTTCAATATCCTAACAAATATTTTGGAAAATATTAATTTACAATATAGTATTAAATATAGTTGAATAAATTACAAAAACTATCTTTGAAGGAAGTTAAAATTGTGTAATAATTATTTATTAAAGTTCATAATATTTTATGATATACCAAATCTTTTAATTTTATTTATTGTTATACAAAATGTTAAATTTACTATTCTAAATTTATTATTATATTTAATATTTCATATTATGTATTATTTTTTTAAATTAAATACTCATTTAATTTTATTGCAAGCAGTAAGTTTCAAAAACTGCAACATATTTGTCTGGAAAAGTATATCAAATGACTGGTAAAATATGTGTGTAATGCTTGCATGAATTCAGAGAAAGTTTTTAATTACTTTCTAAAATTTGTGACAAAAAATGGAAACATTTGAACATGATAAAATAAAGCTAAAATAAAAATTATTTAATTTTTAAAGATATTTTAAACTTATAAAGGTAAACTAAAATGGCTACATTAAATAAATGTAGATTTAAAATTTAATAAATTAATAAAGTATTAATAAAATGTATTATTTTAAAAAATATTTTTGTTTGGTTAAATAGAGCTATAAAATGAATTAGGTATTAAATGTTTCTTATATTTCCTATTTAAATGATGACTCATTATTTTATTTCCAATTTTAAAACTACTTAATTAGGTAATATGTAAATTACTTTATTGTCTGACATTATTTTATACAATGGAAACTTTTTTTTAAAAAATAGGTATAAATAGAGTGTGTAATTAGTTAGTGTGGTTGAAAATTGTTGTAGAAAAATTGCTAGTTAAAAAAATGTTGTTATTGTGTATTTTTATTACTATAGGCTTGTAATTTAGTGAAACCTAAAAGTAAATTATCTAAAATTTTAAATATTATTATTTTTAAAAATCAAAAGGATAAGGGAAATTAGTATTTAGTTCAACAATTTGTGTGCATAAATCATTAACTTTCCTATCAGTACACTATTCGGAAACTTTATTGAAATTCATTATTAATTTATGGAGCAAAACATATACTATTGTGTATGGGAAGATTAGTGATGAACAACTGAAGAGTTTATGGAAGTACGGTTTTGCTAATGTTATATGAGAATTTAAATATTTGTTTTGGTGAAGTATTTTAAAATTATATACAATTATTATCTAGAGATATGTTATATATAATGACTATGTCTGTATTCATAAAGTTTAAAACTTTTAAAAGACATTACTTCAATAAAAATTATTGGAAAAGATGGTAACACAATTTATCTGTGAATTTTAAAAGACATTGGAGATGAGCTATAAAATATATCAATCTTTCTATAATATTTATATCACTTTCTTTGGATGATTACAGTTTTAATAATATTTATCTTTAAAACAAATGTTATATTTGAACTTATGAAGCAAGATATTTTTTGAAGATAATTTATATAAAAAATATAGTTGCTAAAAATGCTATATGAAATAAGCAAATGTTGACATATGATTACTTGCTATTTTAATTGCTGTATTTTTTTTTTTTAAAAAGAAAAATGATTAATGGAAGAAAATATATTTTTATCAGGAATAAATAACCTTTTTAATATTTAAGAAAACCTGAGAATGAATTTACCTAACTGAAATAAATATTTTAAGTAATATTAAATAACTTATTGTTATCCTGGAGAATATTTGAAAAAAGAGACAATATAAATATCTTTTAACAACAGTATGGATAATGATTTTTATGATTTTTTCAGATGTTAAAAAAAAGTCAATAATTATTTTTATTGTTATTTTTATGTGCAGAAATGGAGAAAGTTGGGAGAGAGGAAAACTTTGAACAATGACTGTTGTTTAGTGACTGCGCAGCCCCAACTTATTAGCAGAGTTTTTTTTTTTTTATAGAAGAATTTTATGAAGAGAAGAAATATGTAACATTGAATTTTATTATTACTTTTTATATGTTAATTTTTTTTTTTTAAAAAAAAAAGAATATTCACATTACAATTAAAACTTACTTTTAAGTTATGTTAGATAAATTGAATTAGTAGACACTTTTGATTACTATAATCATAATTTCAAATTAATTTAACAATTTTTACAAGTTTTTGGAAACATAGTTTTTTTAAGTATATTTTATGATCATTTATATTATTATGTATTGGAGAACAGAAGACATCCAAATGTGGTTATAATATTGTTTAATCACATAGGTAACTTAAATTGTTATATATATATATATATATATACATATATATATATATATATATATATATATATATATATATGTCCAAAAGATGGCGCTATACCAAAACCGCCGAACAAGTGTAAGATTTGTTTTACATAAACGAAAAAAGAGTCAGAAATTAACTACCTCTTTCATTTGCTCACTCCCAGATCAGCTGATTTCAAGCTGGTTTGCTATCCTCAGTGGGAGATAGAGTATAGAAACTAGATCTAAACACTGACTCTCAAGTTTTTATGCAAAACGTTTCTATCAGATTGCAAGCGTGAATTTTTCAGACCGGAAAAGTCTTCAAACCCAGCCTAGCAAGCTAGATATTTATATGGGTCTGATCTCAGTTCAGAATCACCATATAATCAAAGTCTCTGCAATATATATCATTGCAAGAAAACTCTAAAGGTACATTTATGAAAAAACAAATACAAGTTAATCACGTAACCTGCTATCACTTGTTATTTATGTCCAAAAGATGGCGCTATACCAAAACCGCCGAACAAGTGTAAGATTTGTTTTACATAAACGAAAAAAGAGTCAGAAATTAACTACCTCTTTCATTTGCTCACTCCCAGATCAGCTGATTTCAAGCTGGTTTGCTATCCTCAGTGGGAGATAGAGTATAGAAACTAGATCTAAACACTGACTCTCAAGTGTTTATGCAAAACGTTTCTATCAGATTGCAAGCGTGAATTTTTCAGACCGGAAAAGTCTTCAAACCCAGCCTAGCAAGCTAGATATTTATATGGGTCTGATCTCAGTTCAGAATCACCATATAATCAAAGTCTCTGCAATATATATCATTGCAAGAAAACTCTAAAGGTACATTTATGAAAAAACAAATACAAGTTAATCACGTGAATTTTTCAGACCGGAAAAGTCTTCAAACCCAGCCTAGCAAGCTAGATATTTATATGGGTCTGATCTCAGTTCAGAATCACCATATAATCAAAGTCTCTGCAATATATATCATTGCAAGAAAACTCTAAAGGTACATTTATGAAAAAACAAATACAAGTTAATCACGTAACCTGCTATCACTTGTTATTTATGTCCAAAAGATGGCGCTATACCAAAACCGCCGAACAAGTGTAAGATTTGTTTTACATAAACGAAAAAAGAGTCAGAAATTAACTACCTGTTTCATTTGCTCACTCCCAGATCAGCTGATTTCAAGCTGGTTTGCTATCCTCAGTGGGAGATAGAGTATAGAAACTAGATCTAAACACTGACTCTCAAGTGTTTATGCAAAACGTTTCTATCAGATTGCAAGCGTGAATTTTTCAGACCGGAAAAGTCTTCAAACCCAGCCTAGCAAGCTAGATATTTATATGGGTCTGATCTCAGTTCAGAATCACCATATAATCAAAGTCTCTGCAATATATATCATTGCAAGAAAACTCTAAAGGTACATTTATGAAAAAACAAATACAAGTTAATCACGTAACCTGCTATCACTTGTTATTTATGTCCAAAAGATGGCGCTATACCAAAACCGCCGAACAAGTGTAAGATTTGTTTTACATAAACGAAAAAAGAGTCAGAAATTAACTACCTCTTTCATTTGCTCACTCCCAGATCAGCTGATTTCAAGCTGGTTTGCTATCCTCAGTGGGAGATAGAGTATAGAAACTAGATCTAAACACTGACTCTCAAGTGTTTATGCAAAACGTTTCTATCAGATTGCAAGCGTGAATTTTTCAGACCGGAAAAGTCTTCAAACCCAGCCTAGCAAGCTAGATATTTATATGGGTCTGATCTCAGTTCAGAATCACCATATAATCAAAGTCTCTGCAATATATATCATTGCAAGAAAACTCTAAAGGTACATTTATGAAAAAACAAATACAAGTTAATCACGTAACCTGCTATCACTTGTTATTTATGTCCAAAAGATGGCGCTATACCAAAACCGCCGAACAAGTGTAAGATTTGTTTTACATAAACGAAAAAAGAGTCAGAAATTAACTACCTCTTTCATTTGCTCACTCCCAGATCAGCTGATTTCAAGCTGGTTTGCTATCCTCAGTGGGAGATAGAGTATAGAAACTAGATCTAAACACTGACTCTCAAGTGTTTATGCAAAACGTTTCTATCAGATTGCAAGCGTGAATTTTTCAGACCGGAAAAGTCTTCAAACCCAGCCTAGCAAGCTAGATATTTATATGGGTCTGATCTCAGTTCAGAATCACCATATAATCAAAGTCTCTGCAATATATATCATTGCAAGAAAACTCTAAAGGTACATTTATGAAAAAACAAATACAAGTTAATCACGTAACCTGCTATCACTTGTTATTTATGTCCAAAAGATGGCGCTATACCAAAACCGCCGAACAAGTGTAAGATTTGTTTTACATAAACGAAAAAAGAGTCAGAAATTAACTACCTCTTTCATTTGCTCACTCCCAGATCAGCTGATTTCAAGCTGGTTTGCTATCCTCAGTGGGAGATAGAGTATAGAAACTAGATCTAAACACTGACTCTCAAGTGTTTATGCAAAACGTTTCTATCAGATTGCAAGCGTGAATTTTTCAGACCGGAAAAGTCTTCAAACCCAGCCTAGCAAGCTAGATATTTATATGGGTCTGATCTCAGTTCAGAATCACCATATAATCAAAGTCTCTGCAATATATATCATTGCAAGAAAACTCTAAAGGTACATTTATGAAAAAACAAATACAAGTTAATCACGTGAATTTTTCAGACCGGAAAAGTCTTCAAACCCAGCCTAGCAAGCTAGATATTTATATGGGTCTGATCTCAGTTCAGAATCACCATATAATCAAAGTCTCTGCAATATATATCATTGCAAGAAAACTCTAAAGGTACATTTATGAAAAAACAAATACAAGTTAATCACGTAACCTGCTATCACTTGTTATTTATGTCCAAAAGATGGCGCTATACCAAAACCGCCGAACAAGTGTAAGATTTGTTTTACATAAACGAAAAAAGAGTCAGAACTTAACTACCTCTTTCATTTGCTCACTCCCAGATCAGCTGATTTCAAGCTGGTTTGCTATCCTCAGTGGGAGATAGAGTATAGAAACTAGATCTAAACACTGACTCTCAAGTGTTTATGCAAAACGTTTTTATCAGATTGCAAGCGTGAATTTTTCAGACCGGAAAAGTCTTCAAACCCAGCCTAGCAAGCTAGATATTTATATGGGTCTGATCTCAGTTCAGAATCACCATATAATCAAAGTCTCTGCAATATATATCATTGCAAGAAAACTCTAAAGGTACATTTATGAAAAAACAAATACAAGTTAATCACGTAACCTGCTATCACTTGTTATTTATGTCCAAAAGATGGCGCTATACCAAAACTCTTTTTTCGTTTATGTAAAACAAATCTTACACTTGTTCGGCGGTTTTGGTATAGCGCCATCTTTTGGACATAAATAACAAGTGATAGCAGGTTACGTGATTAACTTGTATTTGTTTTTTCATAAATGTACCTTTAGAGTTTTCTTGCAATGATATATATTGCAGAGACTTTGATTATATGGTGATTCTGAACTGAGATCAGACCCATATAAATATCTAGCTTGCTAGGCTGGGTTTGAAGACTTTTCCGGTCTGAAAAATTCACGCTTGCAATCTGATAGAAACGTTTTGCATAAACACTTGAGAGTCAGTGTTTAGATCTAGTTTCTATACTCTATCTCCCACTGAGGATAGCAAACCAGCTTGAAATCAGCTGATCTGGGAGTGACCAAATGAAAGAGGTAGTTAATTTCTGACTCTTTTTTCGTTTATGTAAAACAAATCTTACACTTGTTCGGCGGTTTTGGTATAGCGCCATCTTTTGGACATAAATAACAAGTGATAGCAGGTTACGTGATTAACTTGTATTTGTTTTTTCATAAATGTACCTTTAGAGTTTTCTTGCAATGATATATATTGCAGAGACTTTGATTATATGGTGATTCTGAACTGAGATCAGACCCATATAAATATCTAGCTTGCTAGGCTGGGTTTGAAGACTTTTCCGGTCTGAAAAATTCACGCTTGCAATCTGATAGAAACGTTTTGCATAAACACTTGAGAGTCAGTGTTTAGATCTAGTTTCTATACTCTATCTCCCACTGAGGATAGCAAACCAGCTTGAAATCAGCTGATCTGGGAGTGAGCAAATGAAAGAGGTAGTTAATTTCTGACTCTTTTTTCGTTTATGTAAAACAAATCTTACACTTGTTCGGCGGTTTTGGTATAGCGCCATCTTTTGGACATAAATAACAAGTGATAGCAGGTTACGTGATTAACTTGTATTTGTTTTTTCATAAATGTACCTTTAGAGTTTTCTTGCAATGATATATATTGCAGAGACTTTGATTATATGGTGATTCTGAACTGAGATCAGACCCATATAAATATCTAGCTTGCTAGGCTGGGTTTGAAGACTTTTCCGGTCTGAAAAATTCACGCTTGCAATCTGATAGAAACGTTTTGCATAAACACTTGAGAGTCAGTGTTTAGATCTAGTTTCTATACTCTATCTCCCACTGAGGATAGCAAACCAGCTTGAAATCAGCTGATCTGGGAGTGAGCAAATGAAAGAGGTAGTTAATTTCTGACTCTTTTTTCGTTTATGTAAAACAAATCTTACACTTGTTCGGCGGTTTTGGTATAGCGCCATCTTTTGGACATAAATAACAAGTGATAGCAGGTTACGTGATTAACTTGTATTTGTTTTTTCATAAATGTACCTTTAGAGTTTTCTTGCAATGATATATATTGCAGAGACTTTGATTATATGGTGATTCTGAACTGAGATCAGACCCATATAAATATCTAGCTTGCTAGGCTGGGTTTGAAGACTTTTCCGGTCTGAAAAATTCACGCTTGCAATCTGATAGAAACGTTTTGCATAAACACTTGAGAGTCAGTGTTTAGATCTAGTTTCTATACTCTATCTCCCACTGACGATAGCAAACCAGCTTGAAATCAGCTGATCTGGGAGTGAGCAAATGAAAGAGGTAGTTAATTTCTGACTCTTTTTTCATTTATGTAAAACAAATCTTACACTTGTTCGGCGGTTTTGGTATAGCGCCATCTTTTGGACATAAATAACAAGTGATAGCAGGTTACGTGATTAACTTGTATTTGTTTTTTCATAAATGTACCTTTAGAGTTTTCTTGCAATGATATATATTGCAGAGACTTTGATTATATGGTGATTCTGAACTGAGATCAGACCCATATAAATATCTAGCTTGCTAGGCTGGGTTTGAAGACTTTTCCGGTCTGAAAAATTCACGCTTGCAATCTGATAGAAACGTTTTGCATAAACACTTGAGAGTCAGTGTTTAGATCTAGTTTCTATACTCTATCTCCCACTGAGGATAGCAAACCAGCTTGAAATCAGCTGATCTGGGAGTGAGCAAATGAAAGAGGTAGTTAATTTCTGACTCTTTTTTCGTTTATGTAAAACAAATCTTACACTTGTTCGGCGGTTTTGGTATAGCGCCATCTTTTGGACATAAATAACAAGTGATAGCAGGTTACGTGATTAACTTGTATTTGTTTTTTCATAAATGTACCTTTAGAGTTTTCTTGCAATGATATATATTGCAGAGACTTTGATTATATGGTGATTCTGAACTGAGATCAGACCCATATAAATATCTAGCTTGCTAGGCTGGGTTTGAAGACTTTTCCGGTCTGAAAAATTCACGCTTGCAATCTGATAGAAACGTTTTGCATAAACACTTGAGAGTCAGTGTTTAGATCTAGTTTCTATACTCTATCTCCCACTGAGGATAGCAAACCAGCTTGAAATCAGCTGATCTGGGAGTGAGCAAATGAAAGAGGTAGTTAATTTCTGACTCTTTTTTCGTTTATGTAAAACAAATCTTACACTTGTTCGGCGGTTTTGGTATAGCGCCATCTTTTGGACATAAATAACAAGTGATAGCAGGTTACGTGATTAACTTGTATTTGTTTTTTCATAAATGTACCTTTAGAGTTTTCTTGCAATGATATATATTGCAGAGACTTTGATTATATGGTGATTCTGAACTGAGATCAGACCCATATAAATATCTAGCTTGCTAGGCTGGGTTTGAAGACTTTTCCGGTCTGAAAAATTCACGCTTGCAATCTGATAGAAACGTTTTGCATAAACACTTGAGAGTCAGTGTTTAGATCTAGTTTCTATACTCTATCTCCCACTGAGGATAGCAAACCAGCTTGAAATCAGCTGATCTGGGAGTGAGCAAATGAAAGAGGTAGTTAATTTCTGACTCTTTTTTCGTTTATGTAAAACAAATCTTACACTTGTTCGGCGGTTTTGGTATAGCGCCATCTTTTGGACATAAATAACAAGTGATAGCAGGTTACGTGATTAACTTGTATTTGTTTTTTCATAAATGTACCTTTAGAGTTTTCTTGCAATGATATATATTGCAGAGACTTTGATTATATGGTGATTCTGAACTGAGATCAGACCCATATAAATATCTAGCTTGCTAGGCTGGGTTTGAAGACTTTTCCGGTCTGAAAAATTCACGCTTGCAATCTGATAGAAACGTTTTGCATAAACACTTGAGAGTCAGTGTTTAGATCTAGTTTCTATACTCTATCTCCCACTGAGGATAGCAAACCAGCTTGAAATCAGCTGATCTGGGAGTGAGCAAATGAAAGAGGTAGTTAATTTCTGACTCTTTTTTCGTTTATGTAAAACAAATCTTACACTTGTTCGGCGGTTTTGGTATAGCGCCATCTTTTGGACATAAATAACAAGTGATAGCAGGTTACGTGATTAACTTGTATTTGTTTTTTCATATATATATATATGGGATTTAAATATTCTTATTATGCTGAAAGAATGAGTGGATGTACGGATGTGTGAATTAATAACATACATTTTTTTGTATAAATGGCATAAGCTATAAATAAAAATATGCCAATATATTTTATATTATAAAGTTCTTTATAACTTTATTAATTATCATAAATTTGTATAAATTTTGCTAAGTAAACAATATTATATTCATTTTAAATATTTGAATATTAGTAGTATATTTTAATCAAAGTCTTTGTATTTATGGCTAAGCTTAAGTGTGTGAAACCATTTCTTAATTCATTCATAGTTTGATGAAGCAATATGTTAGTTTTACTTATTATTGGGAATAATCGTTCATTTTATTTTGCAATGTAGATTCTTTAAATCCATTTGAAATTTTAGATTATAGTAAAGAGTGTAGTAGGAAATGAAGTCCTGGAGTTTATATTAGTAGAGTATGTCAAGAAGATAGGAGGATGAAGTTATGTTATGTCAAAGTAGATATTGTACAGATACAGTTAACAAAGCCCTGTATTATTTTATATTATTTGCATGCACAGTGTTGGGTATTTGTATTTTGATGATCAGTAAGTGCTAAAACAGTGCCAAGACTTTATATTCTATTGGTATAGACTAAGTCAGACCTATTGCTTCACACTGCTTTTTGTGCAAATTAGTGAATTATTTTTATACTATTGAGTCAATACTCTAGCTATTCTTTCATATCCTATACATTGTATAACTATCTTAATTTCATTAGAAATTCATGGAGGAGTTTAGTATTCTGAAAGCAGAATAATGAATAAACTTAGAATGATGAATTGCTTTTTTTAAAAAAATGAAAGCAAGGCAGGTTTTGAATTAACTACAAATGCAAATGATCTTGATTTTTTTTAATACCAGTGATGAAAATGGTATAGGAGTCTTTAACTATTCCTAATATATTTTCAAATATTTTTTGATATTTTTTTCGATTTTTCATAAATCAATAATATTTTGAAAAATTGCATATTTTACAAGAAATATCAGAATGATGAATGTGAAGTGTAATTATGAATGCTTCTTTATTTAATTAATTTTATATCTTGTGTTTTAACATGAAACATATAATAAAACTTAGAATGGTACTAAGCAAAGTATTTTAGTACGTGAATAAACATTACTTTATTGACATATATTTTGTGAATATAAAACGAACCTAGAATATATTTTTGTTTAATTAATATATTATATAAAATATCTTATTTTATATTTCATGAATATAAAGAAATCTTGCCATATTATTTTTTTTTATTGGTAATGAATCTAACACAATTTTAAAGACTAAATATTGAAATTAGGATGTTTTCTTATGATAGATAAGCCAGAGTGAAGGCTTATACTTTTGCGATTTTTCTCTTATGGCAGTATGCAATCTAATTATTTTTATGCATAATTTTATACATAATTTTATAATTCTTAGTATTCTATTTCTTAGTTTTAATAATTTTTAACTATAGATTTATTGTATAAACTTTGTAATTAATTAAGATAGACTTTTTAATGTTGTTTTATAAAAGCTTTTGTCAGTGTTGTTTATTGATCTATTCAATTCCAGAACATTTGATCCACAGAATTTAAAATTGATCATATAATATATTTTGAGATTATAAATAAAAATAGTTTATTTAAATGATAATTATTATTCAGAATATGATACTGAAATATAGTTTTGTTATAATATCATTTTATAGTCATAAACTATTACTTAAATTACTGCCATATAATTAAGTATATTTCTTATTGCCACATATTATTCTGTGCATACCATACTTTTAATAGGCGACGTGAGAAATAAAAGAATTGTATTATTATTATAATTATTACTATTATTATTATTGTATTTGACTTGATGATGAAATAGTAAATATAGTACAAATTATTAATTACATTAAGGGTAGGATTATCATTATTATCATTATTATTATTGTAGTAGTAGTAGTGGTTGTGGTCATGGTAGAGGTTGAGGTCAAGGTCGAGGTCATGGACGTGATGGTGGTGGTGGAAGTGGGGGTGGTGATGGTGTGGTGATGGAGGTGATGGTGGTAGTGGTGGTGGTAGAAGTAGTAGTAGTAATATTAGTAGTAGGAGTAGTGGTAGTGGTGATGGTGGTAGTAGTGGTAGTAGTAGTAGTAGTAGCAGTAGCAGCAGTAGCAGCAGCAGAAGCAGTAGCAGTAGTAGTAATAGTAGTAGTAGTAGTGGTGGTAGTATTGGTAGTAGTGGTAGTGGTTGTGGTAGTAGTAGTGGTAGTAGTGGTAGTACTGGTAGTAGTGGTAGTAATGGTAGTAGTGGTAGTAGTGGTAGTAGTAGTAGTAGTAGCAGTAGCAGTAGTAGTAGCAGCAGTAGCAGCAGCAGTAGCAGTAGCAGTAGTAGTAGTAATAGTAGTAGTAGTAGTATTACTAGTATTATTATTATTATTATTATTATTATTATTATTATTATTATTATTAGTAGTAGTAGTAGTAGTAGTAGTAGTAGTAGTAGTAGTAGTAGTAGTAGGTAATATATATGATGGCATTGATACAGCTCTGCTGCACCAGTTTGATGCTCTTAGGAAAACCAATGTTTATTATAATTTACTTTATGTTTTATTATCTATTATATACACAACACTCGTATTAACAACTATTGAACAGCTTCAAATAACCAGGTAAGTCTTTTTTATATCACTTACCTAAATATAACCCTTTTTATGGCATTTAACGCTCCATTAAAATCTACCTTAATGGAGGAAATTTGCAAACCTCATCAATCCACAGTTATCGATCATAATTTGATAGCCTCAACTATTCCTTTCAATTTCCAATCTGGAATTAACCAAAATTCTTGTACCAAAAATAATCAAAAAGTAAATAAAAAAATCAAGCGACTAACAGAAAAGTTTTTTCATATTGTAGGAAAAAACTCTGAACAACAATCATGCGAAGAAGGCCTTAGCGATAATGTGGAAAATTTTCCTAATCTACAAAATAATAAAACCGACAACTGCAATCAAGTTAAAAACACCAATACAAGTGAAAGCAAAAAAGATTCACTAACTAATCTGTCTAATCTGAAAATTTATAAAACATAAACACTTGCGCAAGAGTTGTTAAAATTATTCAGCAAGTGTGGTCATTACCGTCCAACTAACATCTGAGGACATCATAGATGTTTACAACCTTGATAATGAAAATGATGAAAATCAAATAATGGACACAACAAATATTTCAAACTTACAACAAATAACTCCTGAATTATATGCCTATTATACCGAAAAATTTCACTCTACCATTCCACAAAATTTATTAAAATCTTTTAAAAAATTTCGCAACCACAAATCTGTCATAATAACCATTACAAATAGTAATTGTGAACTTACAAAATTTCCCGTCAATGAACTCTATCAATTATTTATGGAAAAGAAACTATGGAATTACATTTATAAAATACTAAACCATCCCAACAACAGATATGTATGCCTTGAGTTTCACAATAATATGCAAAGAGATATTTTTAAAAATAATATTAAATTTCTTAATGGAAAAATGCTTTGTTACATCGACATTGATTGCCCTCTATTATTACACAGGCAAATTAAAAATTGTCACATTGATTTCTCAGAAATAGATCTCCAACTATTACTCAAACCATATGGGAACATCACTAATTTTAAATATCAATTAAACAAAAATGCAATGACTCCTATATTCACAAATATAGCGACATTTGCCTTCACTCTAAATAGAAACATTAACACAATAGATATTCCTACGTTACATGCCTCAGATACATCGCCACTAATTATAAAATTTAAAGGCATACCACCACAATGTTTTTCTTGTAAACAAAGAAATTGTATTATAAAAAACTGCCTGAACAGATTTTGGACTAAATGCAGATTTAAACTCACAAAACTACACCAATGTACAAAAACTCCAAAGCAACAGCAAGGCAATGACTCTAATGTTATACTACCAGCTGATAAACAAGAGGCATATCATCATCAGAAATTATCGAACATTCCTTAGTAAAACAAACTACAATCAATAATCCCCCTACCACAAAAACCAACCAAGATAAAATTAAATATAAAGAACCGCTGGACACAAACACAGAATCTGAAGATGAAATCATGAACACCACATCATTATCAGGACATCTTGGGAACACCTCAGATAACAATACACCCTTCCAAATAGCCAAGAATAATAATATTAAAATAATGAAAAAAAAAGAAAATCAATGGCAGCAGTACAAAAGCAGCTGACCAACAAAAGCTTTCTGAGAACTGTAGAGCCACATGCAATACACACAGAAATAAACCTACCACTCCTGTAAAAAAGAAACTAAATGACACTAATCCCAACACTTCTCCATCTGAAATCACAACAGACAGTCACTGGACTTGACAATTACTCTTGGATGGTGTCACCCTCATGCTGGAACAAAAAATTTTTTTTCAAGAATGGACATCAATAGAACTACCAAGCAATACACAGTCTATAATTATTTACAAACTAATCATGCCACATCCAACACATCATCTGAACAAGATCCTGTCACAGTTAAAGCACCACTATAAATAATACAACAGTATAATTTATCATTTCCCTCCTTTCAAAAATAAATGAATAAAGTCTTAATACAAGACTATGCAAAGGTATATCCAATAGGTCACACTACTAACCTACTTATTTATATATAACTTTACACTTGCACAATTATTTCTACATACACATAACACAAAAACTTCACTATGGATATTAGCATTACTGAAATTAACACAAGGGGCCAAATCTCTCTTCATTAACAAATTAGGCAAAATTAAGCTCAGGGATCAAGCCTTGGCACCCACAGACATATTTGCAGCTACATGGAGTCTTATTACATTATCCTCTCCACTGTGACCTATGGATATTTTTTGTTATTGTTGTATCTTTTGACCTCTTTTATTGCTGTTTTTTTCCCATTTTTTATTATTATTTTATTATGACTGAATCACAATTGGGCAAAATCAAAAAATATTAACATCAACTCAACCATCTAGGTATGTAATCAATACTTTATATTCTAATATCATTTTAGTTTTCCAATATTATTAACCTTGTACTTTTTTATATTTTATTATAAGTTGTACAGCTTTCTTTTACTGTACTTATTTCCATTTTTTAAAGTGTAACTAAATAAATTGCCAATAAAATATATTTTAAAAGACGTAGTAGCAGTAGCAGTAGCAGTAGTATTAGTACTAGTAGTACTAGTAGTAGTAGCAGTAGTAGTAGTAGAATTAGTAGTATTAGAAGCAGCAGTAGCAGTAGCAGTAGCAGCATCATAGCTCATATTTACTACCTTTTACTCATCTATTTTGAAGGATGTATCCTGAAAACATCAAGATCAACTTATAAACCCATCACTCACACAGTGTGAAGCAGGGTGGTAAGTACATCCTTGTACTATTTAAAATAACTCATTTATTGTTTTTGATGGATTATAACGATCCATCAATTGTGTTAGAAATGGCTGCTTCTATTGGCCAAATAGAAAAATCTATATCCAATCTAACTGCAACCCATCTTATTAGAAATTAACTATCACAATATGAAGATTATAATAACCAAATCTATTCTGAAGCTTCTAAATTAATTGCTAATGGCAATATTTATTCCTCAAAAAACTCAAATATTAATATTAACTCTGAGGCAGAAATACGAGAGCCTAGAGACGTGCTAAATGTGTCTGCGTTAAGCAACTTGAGTCAAATTTTCAATCCGTTACTACTAACAATGAAAATACATTCAAATCTAACAGCAGAAACAATTAATATCATACTTAATAAAAATGGGTTGTTTCCTACATCAAATTATAGCAAATCTGATACCAATAATTTTACTAACTTATGTAAAGCGATAAATTCCATTCAAGCAAATACAAAAATACGAGGGCTCATGTTCAATGCAAACGAATATCCATATCTTACAACAACAATACAAAATCAAGTTCAAGAAAACAATAGGGAAAATAATCATTCATCACAAAATTCAATCTACATTAATACACCTAGTAAAAAATTAATACTTATGCCAAAATAGTTAGGTTCTTTCCTTCATCACAAGTTGCTGGTGTTCCTACTACTATCGATTAGGTCACTGAAGTGCTGGGCCTTGACAATGAAATGGAAGTACCCTGCTTAGAAGAATCTACAGAAGAAATACCTCAACATATTACTCCTGAAGTGTACGATGAAATCAATGCTAAATTTAATGTAACAATTCCAGTAGGTCTCCTCAATTCTTTTAAAAAAATTGAAAACTACAAAACCATTATCATGATGGTTACTAATATAAAATGTGAACTAGGTTATTTCCCCCTTGATGACTTCTACCCGATGTTGACAATTAAAAATCTATGGTCATATGTATATATACAGTCCTGACACACCCAAACAATAGATACCTTTGTTTGGAATTTCACAATAAAACTCAGCAACAAATCTTTCAAAAACATATAAAATTTCTGGGTATAAAAATTATTTGTTATATTGACACTAACCACCCACTAGTTCTTCAAGGTCAAATTAAAAATTGTTATGTTGACTTTAAGGAAGCATACCTACAGTTGCTAATGAAAAATTATGGGAAAATCATAAATTTTACATATTTAAATCACAAAAAATAGCTATTCCTGTATATACAAACACCACAATATTTTATCTAATAATGAAAACATATATTAGCATCTATGACATTCCTACTCTTCATGACACTGAGGCCTCGCCACTTATAATAACATTTAGGGGCATTCCACCTCAATGCTTCGAATGCAAACTCAGAATGCATTTGATTAAATACTCTTCTAATAAATATTGTAATAAGTGTGGACTCAAAATCATCAAGCTACACTCATGCTCAAATAATACAAATGCGAAAAATCCATCATACATTTACCCACAAATAAATAAAGTTAATCTTGTTGTCTCACAAACAAATCTACATACCATGCAAGAAACAAATACACACACACACACAGCAATAATTTCACATACTAATGCAAGCTCTCTACCAACATATAACACAGACCAACAATCCAATCTTGAAAACAGTTCAGGCTCTCTACCAACATTTAACACAAACCAAAAACCCTTGCCTGAGACCAGTTCTCTAGAATCCTCTAACAATGTAGAATCAACTGCTGATTCCATAACAACAGAGACTAAAAGTGACGATTCTTTTCAATGAGCGAAGAAAAACAAAAGAAAAAACAAAAGCAATGGAGTAATACCCAAGATAATTACTAATTTAACTACAAACTGTGAAAAAGGCCAGGTTCATCAAAACCCTAAAAAGGAATCAAAGTGTAGTTTCTGCACCAGTTAAGAAAAAAAATTGAAAGCTCCTAACACATCACCAGTAAACATTGACAACATTGTAAACACTTATTGCACTAGGCAATCACATGCAAGAATCTTCTGATAAGGTTAATCAACTCAATGTCTACAAGAAGGTGTAGACATACATAGAAGAGCTTCCAGAGAATCAAAAAGCAACTCTACAGTGGCAACACAAATAACCTAATAATTTTAAATATAATAATCACAATGGGTTCAGAAATTCTAAGGTTGATCTGATTATTGGCTAGCTGTTTTGATTTATTTGGACTCTTTCTTCTTCTGCTTATAATAGAGCATAACCAGTACATAGTTGATAACCAGCTTCTTCGGGCCTAGAAAAACACTCTCCCAATGGATGTATCACATAAAATAGTCAATAACATTGAAGAAGTATACCAATTGGCATATGTTAAATACCCTTATTGTTCCACTCACCCAACTTACTAAACATACAACAAGCTTTTCTCTCTGGTAGCTGTTAACATCAGATGGTTAAACTCTCTCCAAAGAGTCTGTGCAATATCCGAGTTGATTGCAATATATAAACCTCATCTCTTTCTTTGCTCTGAAACCAAATTATCAGTAAACCCATTAATCAACCCAGACTGCTACTTCCAGAGGTTTGGTTTTAATTAATTTTCCAACTCTTACACATCATCTGCCGGAGTTAGCATTATTAATCACCACACTTCTCCTTTTCAATCAATAAACATACTATACTTGGATTCACAAATGTGCATAATAACTTTATATAATCAAGCTTATACAATTAGCATTATCCTAGTACACTTATACAGCCAACTGGGTCTTATTTATCAGCTAATCACTAATATAAACATAATACTAGCTACCAACCCCTTTCCCACAGTCTTGATTGACAACTTTAACATGCCATATGCTAAATTCACATCCAAATATCTTCACCTACTAAATAAAAAAACTCATGAGTGGTGAAGGGTTTTTCTCATCAAACTCAATCTCATATTACTCTAGAAAACATTCCTCATTAATTGACCTCATATTTTACTCAACGGAACTATATTTTTTAATACAGCAATCTTTAATACCAGTTGTTTTCTCAGACCATATGGCACTTACAGCCACAATTAAAATAAATATGATTGTATTTGAAGCTCCATTACTAACTAATACCACGAGATTAATTCTCAAATCCAGTGCACCAGAGGCCACCCTTTCTGAGAATTATATTTATTTTAATAAAATTAGAATACTCACTCTGCAGCCAGAATATGCATTGTTTAGCTTCATAAACATTATTACACCCACTATTAAATATTATACATGCATAAATACTACAACTACACATATGATGAAAAAACTTGAAGTGCTACATAAAAAAAACAAAAGCACACCACTCAATAATTACTCAATACCCTATATTATACTACTTAAGCAATAATACAAGCAAACACAACTAGTTTTGGTAGACTACATAGCTACCAAAAAGCAATTTTTTTAAAAAAAATACAAATAACTGGTCCAAAGATTACATATGCTGGGCACTAGGATATACAAATAAAATACTCATGCCCACATATATTCTTCACAACTCAAACAAAATAGCTGGAGAAGGAATGATTGCACCAATGCTTGACTATTTTAAAAATAAACTCCAATCAAATCCCCATGCTAACATTGCAAATCTCAAACTTATCAATTTAGTAGTTAACCACATTATAACTAAAGAAGAAATAATAAACAAAATTAAAAATTATCATAACAGTGCACATCCTCGAATTCATGCAATCCCAAAATTCCTGTTAGAACACCTTAATAACTTCACTGTACCTATAATCCAAAAGATGCTCAACCATCTTTCAAACCAAGTACATGTCTTCCCACAGCTATACCCTATCTCTCTTGTACCCTTTCTCAATAAACCTATTTATCCTACACCTTTAAACAACATTAGGTCAATATCCATGTCTCCACTGATCATAAAAATAACTGAAGCACTAGTTAAAGATAAAATACAACCTCTTATCCTTCAAAAAATCTCCAACTATCAATTCGGAAAGAAGAGAAGCTCCATCCCTGAAGCACTCTTCCTGTTCAGAGCCATAATTGAGAAAATCAGGGTGAATATAAAGGCAGTACCAATACATCAATTAGATGCATTCTGGAAAATCATTTGTATAATATATCCATCCATATCACATTTTGTGCCAGACAGTTCCATACCACAGGGCTCACCAGTCAGTGTGCTGCTATTTATTTCGTACATTAACCCTTTGTTAGTTGAAATTGAAAAATAAATGTCGTCTATAGTTCTATCTCAAATTAACCTCCATATAAATCACATATCCTTTATCGATGATATAGTAATATTCTCCCTTCCAAAAAATTTATTCCCATGCTAATTTATATTTTAAATAAATATACACTCAATTACTTGCTCAAGTTCAATACTAGAAAAATGACAATATGGAATATTCTTACAGGTAATCCTAATAAATCACTAACAAAATCCCTCCTGTATCTTTTTTGGGAATACCTTTTCACTTATCAGTCAATGCCAGAAGGCTTGCCATTCAAAATCAACTAATGGAATCAATAAATAAAATAATAAATTCTTTTACTAGGGTATATCTCTCAATACATAGTAAGATTACACTCATTAATATGTTGTTATTGCCCCAAATCAATTATTACATGTCAGTCATTGGTTTTTTCCAAAGCTTTCATTGGGAAAATCAACTCCTCATGTTGCAAATTGATCTGGAATAAAAAGGCCATCTCAATAAGCATCTCAAACCTGCAAAAGCATACAAAATACAATGGCATGTCATTGCATTTCATTACTACATTCTATTACCAAAGAGTACATAATATCTTGGTAAAAGTTGCCACTAATTTTCCTGTTTCCACCTTATTTACAAGTAGAACCAACTACTCCCCCACCTATCAAGAACAAGTTCATAAACCATCTTTTACAATATATGAATAAAAATCAAACTACAGATATATATTGGAGTGCAAAGATTGATTATTGGACTGATCATCAAACTCTCAATAACATAGATACTCAAACACCACATAACAGCGTTCTCAATATAAACAATAAAACACTAATTGCTAAATTTAAGTATTGGCACCTCAAGCCTAAATATCTTGATTTTACGATTAAAATCAACCTTGAAATTTTACCCACAAATGAATTTCTTGCAAGGAAAATTAGATTCTCAAAAATTGACTCTATATGCTCTATCTGTAATAGAGAAGAAGAGACTATGAATCACTTTCTAATGGATTGCTCTTCACTTTCCAAATATAGTCAACTCATTACGACCATCTCACATGGCAATAAAATGACAATCAATATCTTAATTGACAGCATCTCAAGAGGTTTTTTCCCCAACAATCAGGATCTCAATATTTCTATTATTTACATTATGGTTCCTGAGACGCCACTTTGATTTTAACCCAACTTTTCGCAAATATGAGTCATTGTTTTTAAATAAATTAGAAAAAATTAAAAGTAGGGACTGGCTCATTGCACCAGCTGACATAGCATCAGCCACCTGGAGTCTACTAAAACTCTAGCACTAATCAATAATAAATAACTGTAATCACGAGCATAGAAGAAAAATAAATTTGATTCTACTCTTGGCAGCATGAATATATCAATTCATCGCTTACAAAGTAATGACAATTTGCAATTCATTAACTGAATAAATATTTCTAAATTATAATTACATGCACTTATAATATGGCATATAGCAATGACAATAAATCACATTTCAGACTAATAATTACATAATATTGTTTAAAATGAAATGAAAACAAAAAATGTTATATCAAATTATAAAATTCAAATCATGTATACATCTCATGTAAATATACATATATGTAAATAATAACATTAATAAAACAATTTTAAAACTAGTAGTAGTAGTAATAGTATTTAGCAGTAGTAGTAGCAGTAATGGTAGTGGCAGCGATGGCAGTGGTGGTAGTGGAAGTGGTAGTGATGGTAGTGGTGGTAGTAGTTGTACTACTACTACTACTACTACTACTACTACTACTACTACTACTATTAATACTACTACTACTACTACTAATAATAATAACAACAACAACATTCATATATCATTATAATGTCTTTTCCATGATATACTATGATATTTGAAATCAAAAAACAATGATGAAATTTATTTCCTCTTTCCTAAGGATTAAAGAAAGTATTGTCCAGATTCTGCTACTATTGGACAATAATGTGCTTAATTGACACTTACTTCTAAAGTGGATAGAATCATGTATAAATGTCTATATAGATATGTACTTTTAACAAAGATGAATATTGTAACACTCAAAATTGAACTGACAATAATAGGTTTAAACATGTATCTCACTACAATTAAATGGCATTGTAATACTATGTAACTAAAAGGATTAATAAAGTTTATTATTGTTGAAACTTACAATAATAATAATAATAATAATAATTCATTATTCATTCATTTTTTTTTTTAATTACATTCAACGCTTTGCTAGTTGCCAAAATACAAATCAAATAAGCATAAAAAAAATAATAATAATAATAAAATAAATAATCCAATAAAAGAAAACAATAAAAACAAAAAATAAAGGCTTTCAAATGAAATAGGAAAAATTTTTTATGAGGCTTTAGTGAATTGTTTAAACCAAATTAAAACTCATCTTCCAAATCTTTGTTATAAGTTCTAGGTAAACGAAAAAAGGGGAAAATCTTAATACATCAGATTTACAATTTTTCAGTTCAAAAACATTATGAGTACGTATTATATTTTTTTTTAGTACCTAAGTTAGAAAGCAAATTAGATACGAAATATTCTGGGAGATGAATTTATGAAGAAGTTTGAGTTCTGTTTTTCGTCCAGTACTAAATCAATATAGTGTTCATTACTAAACTTTTATTTTGCAAATTTGCAAAAAAGACTAATTCTATGATTCTGTCTGTTATGAGGATTCCATATAATTGAACCATACTCCAAGATGGGAAGAACTAAGGATATAAAAAGTTTATCTTTGTAAATTTATTAAATCTTTTCCATATCTGTAAATAGCTCCTAATTTTAAGAGTTTATTCACCATAAAATTAATGTGATTATGAAAAGTCCTTATTGAAAATATTATTCCGAGTCTCTTTGATGATCTTTGTTATATTTTAGGTCCCCAATGTAATAGGAAAACCTAAGCTTCAGTTTTCTAGGTAGAGCATCCTATCCATATTTATATCTATATAATTATATTCACACCAATTCAAAATTATCTACATCCTTTGAAGTAAAAAGTCATTAATAGAATAAATATCAAAATTTTGCAATCATCCATAACATAGAAGTTAAAATTTATTTTTAGTCATCAAGTATACATTAAATAATAAAGGTCAAAACACGTTGACCCCCAGTGAACTAATAAGGTAAACAATTTACCATTAAACCTCACACAAGCATTCTATCCCTAAGAAAGGTCAAACCAATTAATTAATAATTTAGAAAACAACCTACAAGCTTCGAAGAAGAATTTTATGATTAACTCTATCAAAGCCGGACATATCAAAATAAACAACATCTAACCTAGATTGATTCTCAATTGAATTTGAAATGATCAAAAATAGTTAGCAATTTGTTTCAATGGACCTATTAGCAAAATCCATGCGCTCGGTGCCAAAACCTTAGAGACATCCAAGATAATTTTATTATACAAACTCTTTAAAAATTGAGCAACAGTGTGTAGAATTGAAATAGGCCTATAGTCACTTACCAAATCTCTAGTCCTTTCTTAAAAATAGGAACAACTTTAGCAATTTTAAGGGATGTAGGAAAAGTACCATTTGCTAAAGAGCAATTAAAAATATGCAAAAGAGGAGAAGCAATGTATTCAGCCTCCTTTATAAATGAAAGCTGGAATATTGTCAAGCCCACACTAGAATGTAATTTGCGCCCAATAGCAAAAATAACATCAGATTCAATAAATGAATCCAATTTATTCTTTCTTCAACTAGATCATTATTTTCAGTCAAATCAGTAAAAGAATTAGATTGTTTAAAAAGCTCTGAGAAATAATGAGAAAAATCATCAGCAACTAGATTAGAATTATTATTCTGTAATTTTTTTTTTGTAATACCTAAATCCTTAACTAGAGACCAAAATTGCAAGGGATTATCAGAAATATGACTTTCAGTATTTTGTATAAATTTTTGAAAATCTCTATGATATATAACCTTTGACAATCTTCTATAATTAATAAAATTGTTATAATAATTTAAGTTCTTAGTTTTCCAATATTTACGATGATGAAATGATTTCCTTTTAATAATTTCTTTAAGAGAAACGAAAACAAAGTTTGTTAAAAAATTTTCTTAGGAATTATTTGTCAATTAGTTCACAAAATGATTGTTCAAAAATCTCATACAAAAATCTACATCAGATGAAGAATACAAATTTTCCCAGTTAAAATTGGATAATTGTAAACAAAGACCCAAATAATTTCCTTTTCTGTAGTTTCTTTTCATAGTTTTAAAGGGACAGAGTCTATTAAATTTAATATTAATATAAAATTCTAAGGGAGGATGATGCAAGTCAATGGAAAAAGGAAGAGAAGAAGTAGTTAAACATTCAATTGTAGGAAAATTACTGAGAATATAATCCAATGTGTGATCATTAAAATTGGTGTATGGATTAAATTGTTTTAAATTCAACAAATTGCAAACCAATCATTCTCAATGCTTTAGGTGAAAAAGAGACAGAATCTATGATAGTAGTACCCGAATATAAATCCGAATATTAAATCTCCGGTAATAATAAAATTATCATACCAATCAGAAAATCTTCAAGTGATGTCAAAAAATAATCAAACTCCAACAACACAAAGTGGGTTTGAGGTAAACATTACCCAAAATAAATTTAAAATTGTGATTTAAAGTAATTTCACACCATGTAGATTCACAAAAAGAAGAAGAAAAATAAAGTTCTTTATAAAAAACATCTTTATGAAGAGCAATCAGAGTACCACCACCTCAGAAATATTACCATAGTCGTCAGTTCGCAAAATACTAAATCTATCATCAAGAAAAGAACAATCAGAAATTGTTGATTTACCAAGTTTCTGTAAGTAAAATAAGTCAAAATGTTCTGTTTCAAAAATTGTTTATTTGAACACATTTAGTTCTCATACCTCTGACATTCATATAAAAACAAGACAGCCCTACCATATTAAATTAAAAATAAATCAAAACAAATAAATAAATGATATCAAGTAAAGAAAAAGTAAGTAAGTATAGTGAATAAAGAAAATAAGAAATAAAAGAAAATAAAGAAAATAAGAAATCAAAGAAAACAGAAAATAAATAAATAAATACCACTAAAGTTTTAAAGAATTAGCCAAAGTTCCATAAAAAAACAAATGAGCCACGGGCATAAATTGGAAGAGATTAAATCATTATGTTTATGAGGGAGATATATAAAAGAAAAGATTTCAAGTTATACATATTAATTTCATGACATATGATCCTAGTTCTTAACTTTTTCAAGAAAGACCTAATATTATATGAATTAAGATTCACTGGCATATTAGAAACAAAATATTTATTACATTTTGTATTAATATTATTAATAATATTATTATGAATTTTAGAAATACCAAACCCCCTTTCCACAGGTAGTCTACCTTTTTTACCAGAAGTTGAAAAAGAGCATCCCAAACCATTTCCCACATTAACCTCATTATCAATATAATTGTTATATTTAGAGAAATGCGAATAATTTGCTCTATGAGTAAAAAAACCTCTATCAGCATTCGCTAGACAATTTTTTTTCCTGAAATTAGATTTAGAAAAGTCACCAGAAAAATTACTATTATACTTTTTTGGAACAGAATGTGAATATCCATCCTTCAATATATACTTTTTATCAGGAAAATTATCATAATATCCCAGCGATGAATTATTAACAGAAAAGCCAGAAAACTTGTTAAATTTTTCATCATCATTAAGTCTAGAAAATTGTTTTTGATATTTATCAGACTGCCTATAAATTTTAGTTTTATAAACTTTTCCTTTATTGTATCTTGTACTATTATCAATTCCACATCCAATATATTCATCACATGAATGAAAATCCTGATCTAATATCTTATTATTACCTTTATAATCAACATTATAAATGCTATTGTTTTTATTTTTATCTTTTTTCCCAAAACTGTTTTTATCTTTATCTCTAATAAAGAATGAGGACTTGCAACTTTTCTAAGGTATTATTACCCTTAAAAGATGAATTAACATCACCACCACAATCAACCTCAGCAATATCCCCCAAAACTTGTGTTTCCAATAAATCACATTGTATACCTACATCACCAGAAATAACACCATCACCAATAGCTTTAGATTCCTTCACACCAAATTTTGCCATATTCATAATCATGCTATAAACTTCCTGAAGAGACATAGATTTTAATAATTCAAAAGTAAAACCAGCCAAGTCTACTTTTCTACTTTCCTTATCTTGAAGCAAATTAACTATATCCACATTAGAACTAGAATTTAAACTCCTATCAATACCTAAATTATTATCACTTTTATCTTTAACACTATCTCTATTATAATTATCCCTTTCAGAAATATTATCAATATGTATATCCGATTCCACATCTATAAGATCATTATTATTAACTATATCCACAGTAGAACTAGAATTTAAACTCCTATCAATAGCTAAATTATTATCACTATTACCTTCAACACTATCTCCATTATATCTATCTCTTTCAGAAATATTTTCAATATGTATATCAGATTCCACATCTATAAGATCATTATTATCTGTTGACCTAACATTCCCAATATTCTCATTTTATCCACAGACAATTGATTACATTCTATACAATGAAAAAACAAACAACAGAATCAAAAATTTTTGCATCAGACCTGAAAATTCAAACAAGATATATGAAAATACTTGACAAAAACAGACACTTAATTCCATTATCATAATTTAATTAAATAAACATAATAATAATAATAATAATAATAATAATAATAATAATAATAATAATAATAATAATAATGATGATGATGATGATGATGATTATGATGATGATGATGATAATAATAATAATAATAATAATAATAATAATAATAATAATAATAATAATAATAATAATAATAATAATAATAATAATAATTCAATTCATTTATTTAAGTGCTAAACAACAGCATAAAGCCAATTACAGTTTGCACATACAATAAAAGTGAAAATAAAACATATAACATAAAATGAAAATATAAATGTCTACATAATAAAGTAAAATTTAAAGGACAAAATCAAACATAACATTTCAGTTTAACAAAATTACAAAATTTCTTATAATCAATATCACACAGATTAAGGTTACTCCCAATTTGATTATATAAAGAGGGTAACCTAAATAAAGGAGAAAATTTAAGAATATTAGAACGACATGTTTGAATCTGATATACACAATTAGACCTAGTATCACAACTCAAAGACCTAATTGAGATCGTTGAAACTATATCTGATAAAATAACCTGTTTATTAACAATTTTATAAATATTTTTCAAATCCCTATACTTTTGTCTAGATGAAAGATTAATCATTTTACCCTCCCAAGAAACATATTTGAAAAACTTTTTTGAAATAGACTGCAACAAGTTACATCCTTGCAAAAAACTAGGGTTCCAAATTATTGAACCATTTTCAATAATAGGAAGAACCAATGAAAAAAAAAATTCCATTTAGTATCATTACTGAACTGATAACCATGTCTAAAAATGGCACCCATAACCGTAAAAGCCTTACCAACAATCATTTCAAGATGAGGAATAAAAGATCCATTACATGAAAACATAATTCAAAGATATTTTTGGCATTTAACTGAAATAATTTTATGAGAATTGATATAATAACAAAATTGTAAAACTTCAGCTTTTTTGGAATAAGAAATAAAGGAACATTTATCAAAATTAACTGTCATATTATTTGACTCACACCAATCACTAAAGTTATCAATATCCTTCTGTAGGAGAACACAATCATTCACTGATATAATTCTTCTAAAAATCTTACAGTCACCAGCATAGCTTAACAGAAAATAATATCTCAAGCAATCCTTAAGATCATTAACGTAAACATTAAACAGCATGGGTGCTAAAATACTACCCTGTGGAACACCTAAATTGCATTCAAAATTAAATGAAACTTTATTATTGAATTTAATATAAGCTGTACAGCTACACAGAAATGATTGAAACCAATATAATAATAATAATAATAATAATAATAATAATAATAATAATAATAATAATAATAATAATAATAATAATAATAATAATAATAATAATAATAATAATAATAATAATAATAATAATAATAATAATAATAATAATAATAATAATAATAATAACAATTTACTTTTAAAAATATATAAAGAGTACACATGAGAAGAAGAATTTTTGTGGTTTTATAATAATACATTGAGAAAAGCTCAGAACTACATTGAATATAAGGGTTACATGTTCTGTGGATGATTCCTTTATTGTGAACTGATAGGATGAATTCAGATGAAGTAAATGTGGCTCAATTTAGTATTTTGTGACGTTTTAAATAACATGGTTGACAATTTACTTATGGAGATAGGCCAAAGGTTGGCAAGGGTGGTTAGTGGAGATGATTTTTTGCTATGAGATAAAGATTCTCGATGTTGTAGATCTTAGTGAAACATAATTTGCAATGTCACATAGGACTGAATGGTGACATGAGTGAGATGGTCAAACATAAATCTTGCTATGCTTTGAGTACTGGGATGATAATAATTGATCAATGCTACAAATTCGATTGAAAATTCAGTAGTACGAAATAGTGAGTCTGACTCAGATGGTCCAAAAATATCATGAGGTAGAATAAAAGGTTGATGAATTGGAAACATTTGTATAAAATGCTTGTATGGGGCCCATCAAATGTAGCTTCTAGTTCATGTGTGCTGTTGGTTATGACATATTTTGCATTTTTGTTGGATAAATAATCTTTGTGTATCACATGTGTTGGTATATGCCTGGGTGAAGTTATGGATATGCTAGTATTTGTTGTGAATAATTTGAGATATCACTATCTGCTTATGAAGTTCATCAGCAAAACTACTAACCTGAAAATAATGGAAAGTTTTTTTGGTGATTTTGTTAATGTTAAAAAAGCATATTGGTATCTTAAGCCATACACCAATAGTCCAGCAAAAAAATATTTTGACATTTTTATACCAGATTTTTTATTTGTTTTCAGCAATTGTCTTATTATATACATGCCAAATTTTATAGAAACATGTTTTAGTCTTGTGGGTTTTTATGAAATTTGTCATGTATATATTTTATATTATTAAGTTATAATGTAAATTATTATCATCAGCAATTAATGAAAAATAATTAAGACCACAAAAATTATTATTATTGATACTATTATATTTTTATATAATTTTCATGGTCTTATTTGTTTTTCAATAACTGCTGCAGTTAATGATAATTTACATAATTAAATAGTATTAATTATACATGCGAAATTTTATGGTAACCTAATATAATTCATAAACACTTGTTGAATCCAAATTTGGTTGAAAACGTAACCAATTAATAAACTAATTAATAGCATTGACCTGACTTTCGGCAAAATATTGCCAGAGTCGTAGTGCTGAATTACTTATTTGTTAAAAACAGTTAATAACTTTAGATTAACCTAGTATAAAAAAATGTCAAAGTGTTTTTTTTCTTGACATATTAATTTTTTCAATATAAATTTTATCAACATTAAAGATAATTGAGGAAAAAGTAAATTGCCGTCAAATATTATTAACATAAAAAATATTTCAGAGTAAATGATTATCATTATCAATATGAACAATTATCATTTTCCTTCAAAGTGAATAAAAATGTTACAATTAGCCCAATTCAGGCCTTTATTTTTGCACTGCACTCTAATATACTTCATGTTCTTTATTTTCTTCTTTATGTATCTCATTGTAAGGTAATTTTCAAGATCTTTTGCAATATTTTGGTATTTCATTTGAACCTTCAGTTGTTTATCTATGTTCAATCTTTATAGTTCCATATCCACATCTTGAGAAATCTTTTTTTCAATAATCTTAGAAATTCTTTGCTTGTATTTGCTTTTGTAGGTTTAAATACTCCCTTGTTAAATCTATTATATGTATTTCCATATTGCAAAGAGGTTTCACATGACTATTACAATTAAATAGCCTAAGATGAGTATTATTATTTAACTATAAAAATTTTATTTCAAATATAAGCACATAATTTTTAATAATATAAATTTATTTCTGCCAAAAATACACCATCTAAATTGTTTCTATACTTACCAGTAATCAGTAAATTAAAGTTCAAATTCTAAATTGCTATTTATATAGTAATACGCATAAAAATATATAACTTAGAATAAGATTTATATGTGACTATTGAATTTTTAGAATATACTTAAATTATATAAACTTCTTGAGGAATAAGAAATATTTTATCTGAAACTATAATGTGAATAATTTATTTACAGTAATAAATTGTTCTGAATAATAAAATTATTTAAAAATCTTCCAGGTAAGTAATATATCATTCTAAAATGAAGAAGTGAATAATTTATTTTCAGTAATAAATGTTCATTCTGAATTTAGGACATGCTTAAACATTTTTATACTTTAATAATTTAAAATATGAAATATTTCTTTTTATAAAAATGGTTGCTAAGTTAAAAATTTTGGAAACAATTAAAAATATTTTGTGAGAAAATTAGTAATTTTTATTTAAATAATCAGATATAGGAAGTAGGGTAGTAAATATTATTAAGTCCTAACATTTATATTTGATTGATTTTTAAACAAATACTGAATGAAATTATTGCAGCCTATTTTTATCTAAGTAAATTTGGAATTTTAAACAAAACATTAAATCATTTTTTTTAAAAATTAACACCTTAATTAGCATATTGCAGTCAAGTAAGATTAAAAGAAATACCAAAAAAAAAATGAAATGAATGAAAATGTACTTTAATTTTTTTAAAAAAAATTGATATTTCATTCATATCTCTACCAATAGTTGTTGCAATCACAAAAGATCACAGATAAATAGCAACAATAAAAACTTTACTCATCCAGTATAAATTTCTTTTCTACTTTAAAACATTAAAACTTTATTGGCATCATTTCCTACTGTTGTATATAAAGTGCTTTCTAATTAACTAACTATAAATGGATAATTTAATACATTAGATATTTTCATCTAAAACATTCATTAAAATAGTACATTATCATACATAAGTGACCAGTGGAGGAATTTATTATAGTAAGTAAGAAAATTAAACAAATGCTATGTTTGACTTTTTATACTTATAAATGAAAACTGCTGTTCATTCTTTTCATATTAGATCTAGAATGACATTCAAAAAGATAGTCCTGCTTTTGAATGCAATCGGTCTTCAAGTTTTGCTTTAACATTTGGCCTGGGGCAGTTGGCTTTGATTAGCTGCTGTTCTAGGTAAAGTGCTTTCTAATTCAATAATTATTAATGGAAACTCTCCACATTAAATACTTCCATCAAAAACATCCATTAATTGAAAATATTATATTGCATTATGAAACCAGCCAGTGGAATGGCTTGTTATAATAAGTAAGAAATTAAAAATTTGCTACACTTTGATTTTGTATAACTTATAAATAAATGTAAACTGTAGTTCTTTGTTTTCTATATTATATCAAGAGTGAAATTCAAAAGATAAGTCTGCTTTTGAATACAACCTAGCTGACAATTACTTTAACTCTTGGCCTGGTGAAGTTGGTTTTTATTAGCTACTTTTTTAGGTAAAGACTTTCTGATTAAGTAATTACAAATGGATAACTCCACACATTAAACATTTCGATCTAAAACATTCATTAAAATATTATATTGTATTAAATAATCTATCAGTAGAGAAGTTTGTTATACTAATAAAAACAATTGGAACGTTTGCTATCATCATCATCATCAACCATTATCAATCCACTGCAGGATGAAGGTCTCTCCAAGTTTAATCCATCTTCTCCGATCTTTAGCTTCTTTTCTCCACAACACCCCTGCACATTTTCTTATTTCATCCATCCATCTCACATGTGGTCTCTTTCTGGGTCTTTTACAATCTCTTGGAATCCAGTTTAAAATTTCAAATGTCCATCTATTATCATCTCTTCTAGCAATATGTCCAGCCCAACTCCATTTCAATCTTTTAATTTTTTCAATAAGATCAGTAACACCTGTTTGTTGTCTTACCCATGCATTGCATTTTCGATCTCTTCTTGTTACTCCCAACATACATCTCTCCATACTCCTTTGAGTGGTCTGAAGTCTCTGTCTTGCTCTTCTATTAAGTGTCCAAGTCTCAGATCCATAAGTAAGAACTGGTAAAACACATTTGTTAAAAACCATCCATTTCAAACACATAGGCATATTTCCTTTTAGTATCAAGTTATTTCTACCAAAAGCACTCCAACCAAGTTTAATTCTATGATTAATTTCCTCCATTAAGTTTTCATCTGTATTAATAATCTGACCAAGGTATTTGTAACTGTTAACTTCTACTAATTCTTCATAATCAATCTTTATTTTCATATTATGAGCAAATCGATTAAACATTACTTTAGTCTTTTTAACATTTATCTTTAGTCCTACTGTTCTACTTTCATCTGCTAACTCCTGCAACATTTACTGCAGCTCTGAAGCATTATTTGCAAAAACAACTACATCATCTGTGAAATCTAAATGACTTAAATACTCTCCATTTACTTTAGCTCCTTTAGTTTCCCATTTTAATCCACAAAATACTTCTTGCAGCAATGCTGTAAAGAGTTTTGGAGATATGGAGTCACCTTGTATTACACCTTTCTCAATGTTGATTTTTTCAGTATCATTATGTAATCTAATTGTTGCTGTTGCATTTTGAAAAATATTCTTTAAAATATGACAATATCCTGGATCTACACCTTGATGATCCAATGCTTTAATTACTGAAGAAATGCGTATAGAATCGAATGCCTTTTCATAATCTACAAATCCAAATCATAATGACAATCCCTATTCGTTTGTCCTTTCTATGACTTCTCTCACTACCTGGATATGATCTATTGTACTAAAACCACTTTTAAATCCAGCTTGTTCTCTTGGTTGGTGGAAATCCAAAGTTCTCTGTAGACGAGTTGTAATTATCTTGGTAAAATTTTTATATAAAACTGATAAAAGGCTGATAGGTCTGTAATTTCTAATATCTTCTTTATCACCTTTTTTAAATATTAATATTATTACTGCATTCTTCCAATCTTCCGGTACATCTTTATCATTTAGACATTTGGTATATAACTTTGCTAAAATTGTTTCTATTTCTTCACCTGCTTCTTTTAATATATCAATTATAATTCCATCATTTCCTGGAGCCTTTCCTTTCTTCATACACTTAATTGCATGTCTCACTTCTTCATTTAAAATTCTGGGCAATTCTGAAGATGTAATAGATAAAGGAGGTACTTGTTCTTTATTACTATATAATTCTTGATAAAAATCTTCTACCAATTTCATGATGTCATCTCTCTTTTTAGTAATAATTCCATCTTTTTTTCTTATTGCAGATATAAATTTTGCTACCAATACCAAAATGTTGTTTAACATTTTTGAGACTTTTATTTTCTTCTACAGCTTTCCTTGCTATTTCACAGTTATACTTTCTTATATTATTTTCAACTCTTTTCCGTACCATTTTACAAAATTCGAGATATTCAATTTTTTTTAATACATCATTTTTGTATATCTTCATATTCCTTCTTTTCTTCATAAATTCTCTAGTCTCAGTAGAAATTTTATTAGTTAATTGCTGCTTTTTTCTACCAGCTATGTTTGTTGCAGTTTTTAAAAGTGTATCAGTTATTTTCATATTAATTTCATTCAAATCTGAATCATGTTCAAAATCTCCTAACACTTGAAACCGATTTGTAAGTTCCAATTTAAATTCATTAGAATGTTTCTGAAGATTAGGAATATCAACTGTAAATATTGTTTTTCTTAATAATTTTTGTCTCTCTAGTTTTACATTAACACGTAACTTACACCTTACTAATTGATGATCACTTCCTGTGTTAAATTTATTAAGAACATTACAATCTTGAAATATGTATTTTCTGTTAGTCAAAATATAATCCAATTCTGCTGTACCTTCATTTGGATGCTTCCATGTCCATTTCCTTTTAACATTTTTCTCAAAAAATGAATGCATAATATAAAGTTTTTCTTTTTCTGCAAACTCCACAAGTCTATGTCCTCTCTCATTTCCATTACCATAACCAAAATTATCTACAACAATTTCATCTTTCATTTGTCTACCAATTCTAGCATTAAAGTCTCCCATAACAATTTTAAAATGTTGTTTACTCTGATCAAAAGCCTTTTGTACATCCATGTAAAAATATTCTACTATTTCATCACTATGAGAACTTGTTGAGGCATAAACCGGAATTATCTGCATTTGGTCTCTGCTATTAAGTTGTGTAACTAATCTTGCCACTCTGTCTGATGCACCATCAATCTCCCAATATTGTTCTTCCACTTTTTATTTATAATAAATCCTACTCCACTTGTATTTCAAATATGTGTGCCTTTATAATAGAGTATATGTCCACTTTTTAAATCAATTGTTTCTTCTCCTTTTCTTCTAACTTCACAAAGTCCAATAATGTCCCATTTAATATAAGACAGTTCTTCTTCTAATTCTTGCAATCTTCCTTCACTTGAAAGTGATCTGCAGTTGTAAGTACCTAAATAAAAAGTCGTCATCAAATGGCAGCCTGGGTCCACAATCAGGGGATTCTTAGCACCCTCTGCCTTCGGCCACCAACTGCTGCCTTGGTTGGTGACTTTAAAGCCTCCTGGGAATAAGGGCCATGCTTTATTTTTGTCTGTCATAAATGTATAAATGTATTGGAAAAACATTTATCATTTACACAAACATTCATTTTGGCGTATCAGGCACTGAGAAGAAAGACCATGGTGTTTCTTGATCTTAAACTCAGAGGTAAAAAGCCAATAAACTCACCACACTGGCTAATGCGTGTTGGTGAGCAGCCCATCCATGTTCATATACTATATGAATAATCACATAGTAATAACAGCTGCAATGACAAGAACGTATGGAGTGGACATTAGAAATTTGCCCTGCTTGGTTTCTTTAAGACCTCCAAGAGGAATCAAAGGGTCTCCTTTCAGTTAACAGCAAACTCCTTTCTGCAGCCATGTTTGCTATACTTTGATTTTTATATCTATAAAGGTAAAATAAGAACTTTTTTCTACATCAGCTCTAGAGTTGCTCTGGAAATTATGGTGTAATTGGTTATCTGCCCTTCCAACTAGCTATATATGAAATAAATCAAAATTATGCAGAGCAATAATAAGACCTATCATAATAATTTATTCTCAGGTTTAATATGACTAACTAACAAAATATGTACTAGAAATAAAGGGAATTTTATTGAATCTAATATAGACATTAAATAAAAAATCTTATGTATATCTAAATATATCAACTAACACTGACTTGTATAAGTGACTTTAAAATTAAATAATAATTAAAATACAAAATTATTCATTAAATTATGAATAATTTAATAATCTTCATAATGGCTCTGGCAATAAAAGAAAATTAAGAATAAACTATTAGTACCCTTCCAAATAAACTACAAAGTCATTGCTAATAAAACAAATGTTATGCACTTTATTTTAATTTATGATTTGATTTTTAAATAGTATCTGTATTTTCATATTTTTTTAAATATCAACTAAATACAAAAAAAAAATATTATATACTTGCAATAAGTATATATATTAAATAGACAAAGACATATTTGTACTCAATAAGTATACATTAGTATAAACACAAACCAATATTTATATTTTCCAAATATTCAACTTTAAAAATAAATAAATAAATAAATAAATAAAGGTATATTAGATACAGCAAATATCTGAATTGTTGTTAATGTTTTGCATAAGAATTATTATATGAAGTTAAAATGAAAATAAATAAATAAATAATTGACTGGTAAAATATTGTAAAATTAATAAAGTAGATAATAGATATGCTCTCAAAGCTAGGGTAATTGATTGTATAACCCTAAATCTAAAGAAATCATGAAAATTCACTCCACTATATTATAACAAAAAAAAGGTTTATATATTATATCCTCTTTTGAACCAAGCTTACTACAACAAGCACTGAATACTTAAGTTTATTATCTCTAAAGAGGCTCACTCAAGCCAATAAATCTAATATTTCTTTGGCTACTTAGCCAATTAGTGCTACTTTATCACTTAATATAGATATGTGACTTATTTCACATAATCTTATTTATTAGTTTTATATACGTACATACACTCATATATATATATATATATATATATATATATATATATAATAATATATATATATATATATATATATATATATATATGCATTACATTTAAATTTTAATACTTAAGTTATTTGTAAATATCTAATACTGAATTAAAAGCACAAACGTTCAAAATGTACAAATAATGAATTATTAATTTATTAATATGTTTAATTTAAATATTGAAATAAAGTAAACTTTAAAAAAATTATAGAATCAAAACGAAGATTGTAATCATTAAATAAAACTTAATAAAAAATCTTTTAAGTTTAAAAATAACCGAAGAGAATTTTTAATCTTAGAAATAAAAATTACAAACATTTTCTTAGAGCAAAATGACCATTGAAAAGATGATTACAAAAGAGATAAAAAAGTTGAGGAATAGAAACAAAAGACTTACTTTTCCCACCCAAAGATATAGACACATACCTCAGTGGAAAACCCAAAATCTACTTAGCCACAAACCCAACATCTACTTGGCAACAAACTCAATGAACCAATAAAATATAGATATGAAATATGTTTTATGGATCCATGCATTCCAGAGATAAGGTGCCTGAGGTCTATAGAAAGAAAAATCCAAAAGAAATAGTTAGTTCGAGATTAGAAAAATTAAAAAATTGAATTATTTCATCTTTACTAAAAGTAAGAAAATTTTTAAAAAGCTATTGTCACCGTCATCAAGAATGTAATCCACTTTGTTGTGCTCCCTTCAATTTGTCCAGCCAGAGGCAGCTTTCATCTTCACGGATCCCAGAATCGATTTACTGGTGACACATGCAGAAATACTCGTCAAGCTTCATAAATAGTCATTGTCTGCAAGAAGGCCCTTGCAAAACTCAGATCTTTGTCATGAAGGAACGAGCACAGACAAAGGAAAGTATAGATTTATAAATGATAAAATGAAATATAAACTCTCTTAAACTTTAAAATCTTTGAAATTTATTTGCCTTTAAAATGAACTATAGATTTTATTTCCTGAGCAAGCCGGAACTTTATTTTATTTATAAACTATACAATTTTAAATTCTGATCTAAAGTTAAAACTTAATCTCTTAAAATATGTATTGTTTTTTTATTTAATGTTTAATAAGATCTGTTTGTAATAGGGTAGGGGTAAGCAATTGCAAACTTAAATTTAAAGATGAAAACACTTATCGTTATTTGTGCATTATTGAATTTAAAAGAAAGGAAAAGTATGTTAAATAGTATTTGTAGTAAAAATAAGTTAAATATAATGTGTTATCGTAAATTGATTTTAAAACCTTAAACTAAAGATTTTTTTAGAATTAAATTAATAAATTGATTTAAAAGTAAGTTGAGTGTGGGTAGCTGTTTAGCCTCATTTGAATAAGAGGTTTTGACTTCAGTCTATTTGTTTCGTAGTTGGGTCAATGCTGGTGGAGAGATATACGAATGTTTATATCAATGTAATGTGAAGTGTGTTAGCACATAAGGGCATGGAGTCCAACTGAATGCATGACCCAAAAGAGGTAGTCATACCATTTCAATGGATGCAGACATATTTCCTGCACCATTGACCCATTCCAGCTCTATGGATTGGATGATAAGCCGGCAAGATAGACCACTCTCCCATCCATATGTAGCATTATTCTCTTTATTATATTACATGCATGATTCCTTTTCCAGAGACAGACATATATTCCTGTGCTGGATGAAGGTAATGTTTCTTCAAATAATATCATGCTGTTCAGATGCACATTCCTGTCAGCATAGTTTGATGATAACATGTTCACATTGGATTGGTTATGGATATATATCTGGAAGTGAGCATTGGCATGGTTGCAGATCTTTAGCCTGGAATCAAGTGCCTTGAAGATCTTTTAAAGGCATCATCTGGGTGGTCTACCTATGCTCGATATTCTAAGATTAAAAATTAAAGTTAAAAGTAAATAAAATAATGATAATGAAACAAAATAAAGAATATTTTTTTAAAAGTTTGTGTATTATATATATATATATATATATAATATATATATATATATATATATAAATATAAATATAACGTTACTTTTTGTGTTATTAGTACTGACAGTGATGTAGTGATTGTTTTTATTATTCTTTTTTAAAAGAAATATATTTAATAAATGTTTTAAACCTCTGCTACTCCAAAAGATAGTGGCAAGGGCTGGAAGTCATGATCTTAATAGCGCATATCTGTCTACTTTATAAATTTTCTAGGTTCAAATGGCCTAGTGGCGCCCTCTATGGCAGATAGGTAAGTCTGTATATTTCAGTTCTTTCCTGACCATTATAAATGGTTTCCCAGGGTGTGGTATGATATTCATTAACCACGTATACCCTGATGCAAATAAAATAGTTTAGGAAATAGTGTGAATAGCACTCAGAACATCGGAATATGTATAGTAGGAATAAGTTAGGATAAGATGTGACTCTCAGGTATAAATATGATCATCAAATAACTTTAATATTTAAAAAAGAAAAGGAATGATTTAGTAATTTAAAAATATGCCCACAAAAGAAAAAAAAGGAACTTTAACACATTATTAGTGTCAATTAGTATTAACTCTAACTAAAGACTTTTTTATCATTTTTTAAAATAAGTTGGTGATATGTAATGGGATATATATATATATATATATATATATCACCAACTTATTTTATATTAAAATTTAAATGTAATGCATATATATATATATATATATATATATGCATTACATTTAAATTTTAATACTTAACTTTTTTGTAAATATCTAATACTGAATTAAAACCACAACTGTTCAAAATGCACAAATAACAAATTATTAATTTATTAATATGTTTAATTTAAATATTGAAATAAAATAAACTTTAAAAAAATTACAGAATTGAAACAAAGATTCTAATCTTTAAATAAAATATAATAAAAAACGTTTAATTTTAAAAATAATGAAGAGAGTTTTTAATCTTAAAAATAAAAATTACAAAAAGATCCTAAGGGCAAAATGACCATTGAAAAAATGATTACAAAAGACATAAAAAAGTCTGAGAATAGAAACAAAAGACTTGCTTTTCCTGCCCAAAGATATAGACACAGACCTCAGTGGAAAAGCCAAAATCTACTTAGCCACAAACCCAATGTCTACTTGGCGATAAACTCAATGAACCAATGAAATATAGATATAAAATATGTTTGATGGATCCATGCATTCCCAGAGATAAGGTGCCTGAGGTCTATAAAAAAAAATCGAAAAGAAATAGTTCAAGATTAGAAAAATTAAAAATTAGAATTACTTCATCTTTGCTAAAAGTAAGAAAATTTTAAAAAGCTATTGTTGCCATCACTGAGAATGTAATCTGCTTCATCGAGCTTCCTTTGGTTCAGCTGGTCGAAGGCAGCTTGCATCTTCAAAGATCCCAGGATGGAATTACTAGTGCTGTATGCAAAAATACTTGTCAAGCTTCATAAATAGTCATCGTCCACATGAACAAGGCCCTTGCAAAACCCAGATCTTCATCCTAAAGGAATGAACATGGACAAAGGAAAGTGTAGATTTATAAATGATAAAATCAAATATAAACTCTCTTAAACTTTAAAATCCTTGAACTACATTTGTCTTTAAAATGAACTATAGACTTTCTTTCCAAAGCAAGCCTGAACTTTATTTTTTTATAAACTGTGCAATTTTAAACTCTGATCTAAAGTTAAAACATAATCTTTTAAAATATGTATGGTTTTTTTTTCATGTTTAATAAGATCAGTTTGTAATAGGGTAGGGTTTTGTAATTGCAAAGTTAAATTTAAAGATGAAAACACTTATCGTTATTTATGCATTATTGAATTTAAAAGAAAAGAAAAGTACGTTAAATAGTATTTGTATTAAAAATAAGTTAAATATAATGTGTTATTGTAAAATGATTTTAAAACCTTAAACTAAAGATTTTTTTAAGAATTAAATTAATAAATTGATTTAAATGTAAGTTGAGTGTGGGTAGCCATTTAGCCTCATTTGAATTAGGGGTTTTGACTTCGGACTATTTGTTTCATATTTGGGTCAATACTGGTGGAGAGATATATGGATGTTTACATCAATGTAATGTGAAGTGTGTTAGCACATAAGGGTAAAAAGTCCAACTGAATGCATGACCCCAAAGAGGTAGTCATACCGTTGCAATGGACACAGTCATATCTCCTGCACCATTGACCCATTCCAGCTCTATGTTTTGGGATGATAAGCCAGAAAGATAGACTGCTCTCCCATCCATAGTAGCATTATTCTCTTTGTTATATTACATGCATGATTCCTTCGCCAGAGACAGATGTATATTCCTGTGCTGGACAGAGGTCATGTTTCTTTAAATAATATCATGCAGTTCAGATGCACATTCCTGTAACCATGGTTTGATGCTAACATGTTCACATTGGATTGGTTTTGGATATATATCTGAAAGCGAGCATTGGCATGGTTGCGGACCTTTAGCCTGGAGTCAAGTGCCTTGAAGATTTTTTAAAGGTGTCTTCTGGGTGGTCTACCTATGGTTGACATTCTAAGATTAAAAATTAAAGTTAAAAGTAAATAAAATAATGATAATGAAACAAAATATAGCAAAATTATTTTTTCAGTTTGTGTATTATATATATATATATATATATATATATATGTGTGTGTGTGTGTGTGTGTGTGTGTGTGTAAATAAAGTTACTTTTTGTGTTATTAGTACTGTCAGTGTTCTAGTGATTGTTTGTATTATTCTTTTTTAAAAGAAATATATTTAATAAATGTTTTAAACCTCTGCTACTCCATGAGATAGTGGCAAGGTCTGGCAGTCATGATATTAATAGTACATATCTGTCTACTTTAAAAATTTTCTAGGTTCAAATGGCCTAGTGGCGCCCTGTCAGATACGGTAAGACTGTATATTTCAGTTCTTTCCTGACTGTTATAATATATATATATATATAATGATTTCTAACTGAAAGGTAAGAATACTTACTCATGACTTTAAATAACTGTTAATAAGTCAATTCAATCCATGATTCCCAAGAGCACATCCAATTATCAAATAATTAAAAAAAATATATAAAAATTAAGATGTATAAATAATAAAAAAAATTGATAATAAAATATGTAAAGACAAATCTCATTTATTATAAAACAGTTTATAATAACAGATATGCAATTTAAACTTGTACACTGTATTTTTAAATTTTAAATATCTAGAGTTGATTTTGACATTCATATATATATATATATATATATATATATATATATATATATATATATATATATATATATATATATATATATATATATATATATATATATATATATATATATATATATATATATATTTAAACAAGATGCATAAATAGAACAGAATTATACTTATACAAACGTTTCATTTTTCTACTTAAAAAAAATATATGTATTGATCTCAAAAATATCTATATAAACTTATCATTTAAATCAATAAAATTATTTATTACCATTAAAAGTCCAACTTGTTTTGATATTCTACTTTTTTCTTCTTAATACTTGAATGCATTTTATCTCAGGCTAAATTTTGAAGAAAATATCGTGATAATGAAAACTGTTTTAGATCTAGTTTAAAATTCCTGTCTTTCACTGATGATAGCAAATAGCTTGAAATCATGATCTGAAAGTGGAATTAAAGTTAGAGATAGTGAATGCATACTCTGACGTTTGTGGGAACATATGCTTGATGGTGTTTTTGGTAGAATGCCATCTGTTGACATAAATACAAGCGTTAGCAAGTTTTTAACTTGTTTTTTGTTTTTCATAAATGTACCTTTGAGGTCTTTCTAGCAATGATACATATTGCAGAGGCTTATACTATGTGGTGATGCTGAACTGAGATCAGACCCATGTAGCTATCTGGCTTGCTATGCTGATTTTTAAGACATTACATGTCTAAAAGATTCATGCTTGGATGTTGAATAGAAACTGTTTCATAAACACTCAGAGTTTGTGTTTTAGATCTAGTTTCTAAAATTCCTGTCTTTCACTGATGACAGCAAATATCTTGAAATCATGATCTGAAAGTGGAATTAAAGTTAGAGATAGTGAATGCATACTCTGATGTTTGTGGAAACATACGCTTGACGGTGTTTTTGGTAGAACACCATCTGTTGACATAAATACAAGCATTAGCAAGTTTTTAACTTGTTTTTTGTTTTTCATAAATGTACCTTTGAGGTCTTTATAGCAATGATATATATATATTGCAGAGGCTTCTACTATGTGGTGATGCTGAACTGAGATCAGACCCATGTAGCTATCTGGCTTGCTATGCTGATTTTTAAGACATTACATGTCTAAAAGATTCGCGCTTGCAAGTTGAATAGAAACTGTTTCATAAATGCTCAGAGTTTGTGTTTTAGATCTAGTTTCTAAAATTCCTGTCTTTCACTGATGATAGCAAATAGCTTGAAATCATGATCTGAAAGTGGAATTAAAGTTAGAGATAGTGAATGCATACTCTGACGTTTGTGGAAACATACGCTTGATGGTCTTTTTGGTAGAACGCCATCTGTTGACATATATATATATATATATATATTCTATTTTTTAAAAAAATATACCTCCTTAAAGATTGAAATATTGAATTTAATACGCTGATTAATTCCAGTTGTTTCCTAATTATTATTGATTTTACCATTGTAGATTTTTAGATAGCTATCTGAAATTTCAGCTTACGATGCAATGGAATTCATATGCTGAGATGTTGCTTAATTTCTTTTAATTGCTAGGATAAAGAAAAGAAGTTCGCAGTTGATCCTTGACCTGTGTTATATATATATATATATATATATATATATATATATATATATATATATATATATATATATATATATATATATATATATATATATATATAGTATTCACCCCTCAATTATTGATGTTTTTAAGTACAATAGATTGTCTAATTATTCAGAAGAATGGTGATTCCAAAGAAACAAAGTATAACTAATTTTTCTCCTTCAGTTTTTTTAATAATAATTTAATAATCAAATAATGGTGATCTTTTTCTGTTGTTGTTGTTGTTTTTTACTTGCAACTGAACATGCAATCTTGATAACCATTGTTAATGAGTTTTTTTTTTAAACAGTAACATTCAAATTAAAAATATTAATCATATAAAAAATATTAAATCGAAAATTTATTTGATAGCTTCAAAAAAAATAAATAAATAAATAGATATATAAATAATAAATAACAACATTGCATTTTTTTAATCATCACTTGAAATAAAATAATCTTTTTTTATAACTAACAATTTATGTTTTTTATTTATAATATTGATATACATATATTAATTAGAACATGTCATAATTACAATCATGTACCATTAACAAATAAACAAAATAATAAATCCAAACAACAATAACTCTAACTAATAACCATAAACAATAATAACACTCAATATATAAAAATCAAATCAAAGAGATTTTTTTTTTAAACCAACAAATGACTATTTTAAAATAAAGGTGGATTTGTCAATCTTTTACAATATATATATATATATATATATATATATATATATATAGCTAGTTTATTAGGTTACATATATATATATATATATATATATATATATTGTAACCTAATAAACTAGCTCAAAGAGAAATGTAGCTTAAATTTTATTTGTAACTAATTTTAAAGAGAAATTCAATTGTATATTAAAATATCATTGGATTTGTCAAAATCCAAATATTATTAAAATCTCAAATATTCAAATATTATATTCATGGTAACTTAACAAAGATGATGAAACGATCCAAATGTATTAAATAATTAAGAAACGATTCAATATATAAGTATTTAGCTTAATAAAAGAAAAGCATTGTAGCTTAAATTAAATTATGAGAAGAATACCTGAGTAGTGGCTATTAAACAAAAAGGTCAGACTGAGTTATTAATCATATTAAGGGCATTGGATTAAATGAAACATATAGATTTCTCAAGATATCACAATAACAATAATTATAAACAAATTATTAATAACAACTATTATAACTCAGGTATATCCAACTGTAGATTTCACTCACTTCCATTTCTTGGTTTGAGGTTAAGTGCATGTCTAAGTGAACAACAAGTGAATTGGGTCTATCAGGGAGCCACTAGATTATTTGAATCTAGACACAGTTATATTTAATAACTTTTCACATGTACTGGGTGTGAATTCCTTTTGGTACCTTATTTCTTACAAAATGTATGATTTTGATTTTAGACCCATAGTACTGTCTGCACTAATATTTAAGTAAACACCTAGGTAACATAAAACATCTTTAAACTGAAGTGGAATTCTATCAACATCAATCATTTCTTAGACCTTAGCATAACAAATGTTTTTCAATATTTTTTTATAAGATTTACTAGCTCAGATTACTATTAATTTAGGATTGCAATTCACTCATCCTTGCATGAAGTAGATGATGGGATGGTGGTTATAATAATACTAAGAAATCACTAAATATTATGAAATCAATATTTATTTATGGCCTTTGAACATTTAAACAGCTCATTAATTAAAATGTGATGATGATGACGATGATAATGATAACGATAATGACAATGGTTTCAACCACAGCTTTAGGACTAAGCTTAATCATAAAACTAAATTGTTATAAAGAAATTCATGATTATTGTTAATCTTAGCATATTTAATCATATCTTAAACAACTAATATTCAACCATTGATGATGAATGATCACACTTACTAAAGACTACTCTTAATGAAATATATACGCTTCATTTAATAACATAAACTAATATTTATTACTGCATTTCTAACATATACATAAAAATTTCTATATTTACATGAAAATTTATATTAACAATAACAACAATAATCCTAATCGACTGTTTTAAAATCATAACATTAAATTTTCAATTCTTCACCCTTTCCCGTAAATGTATTTCAAAAGTATATTGTATTAAATTGGGTAACTGATTTGTTAATATGTTCCATCCACAAGAAAAGTATTTCATAAAACAAAATCTCCACTCATTGGCACACATACTTTAAGAATCTAACATGTGAGCAGAATGTTAAAAAAAAGTGTTAGTAGAATTGAAAGAGCAAGTTTTACCAAACAAGTTTTAAATCATTTTCTCCCCCTCCCTTCTACCTCTGAAATGCTTTACTTTTTTAAAACAAAATAATAATACAAAAAATTATTTTACACTTTAATGTTTTATAACTGTAAATTAATAAACAAATAAATTTTGATATATTCAAAATCATTTATGTAGCTCAAAGTTATTATTATGAAGATCTTCTGGGTTTCAATCGATCTGAATTGTCTTTAAAAGTTCTTTAAATAAAATATATCACTTTATTACTAAATTTTTATTAATACTCTGATTTCATAAAAAAAATATATCAAAAAATTTTATACTACCAGTTCTTTGTAGTGACTTCTAATGAGTCAAATTTCTCTTGTTGAATGTATATATTTGCCAGCAACAATTTCTGTGTTTCTTTGGAACAATCTCTTTCTTGAAGTATATAATTATTTGTTGATGATGATCCTATTGAGGTTACCTGCTTTAGTGGATAATTTGGAAATCATATTAATTTTTCCTCTCTTCCTGTCAAATATGATTCTTTTAGTGAATCAAATACAGCAGTTGCTTTCACGTTATAAATTTCCTGGATTTAAACTCGGTTGCTGGAACAATTAATTGGACTTGATGATTAATATTTATCACTAGATTAATTCATCTTTTTAATCTCCTCCGATGCAGGTGGATGTTTTCATCATTATATTTTTAAAAAAAAATATTTCTCTGGTCAGTTGAAAGGAGTAGAATATTATTTTTCAGACAAGACATCTTTTCTTTCCTATATGATGTGCGGCTCCACAGACGGTCAGGCAAAGATGGGACACACATATAAATTTTCTACCCCATCATTTCTTATATTTTCAACATTAAATCTAATAGACTAATAATAATCTAATGATCTGAATCATAATAACTCAACTGATTTTTCCAGTCTGCTTTCATATCCAATTTTTGAGCCAACTCACTCAATTAGAGAGAGATAGCGTCACTTGCTATTTTTGGACAAATTCGTTTTAAATTAGATCTCTAATTTATTTTCAACTAAAGTGTTTTTCAACTGAAGAGTTTAATCCTTTTTCCAGGAACATAAAAAATTCACACACCTGTTTTTCCAGACACTTTTGTTTGGAAGGAAAAACTGATTCAATCCTTTTTCTGTCTTTCTTCACATATATCTGTAATATTTAAAATTGGAGTTTCTTTCCTTTAATCTTTAGGTGAGACAATTTCAAAATCAGACCTCACAGAAAGTTTAAGCTCCAAAAAACAAATAATCATTTACAAAAACAAAACTGCTACAAAATAGATATTTGATTCAACATATATTCTCTCTTAACACAAAATTGCAAAAAAAAAAAAAAAAAAAATAATTTGACAGATTTAACCCTTCTAATACAAACTGTTGAATAAAAAAAATAATTTAACAGATTTTCTCAATTTTCTTTCAATATTTAATAAATAAAAAATGTAGTTTATGTATGTAATATATCCAAGCACACACACTGCCATTATTCCAATCATTTATAAATCTGGTTGACTAATAATATAAATGCTTGTTCAGAAATTATAACCCTAACATTTAAAATTAAATGCTTAGCTTTTAAATCCCAATTACAATTACAGAAAAGCAAAATAGAAGTATAGAATAAGATATTAAAATTGATCAAGCATAGGTTAGTTTTAAATAAAGTCAAAGTGTTTAATATTTGAAATATAAAACAATTAAATAACTTACACATACACTGCCTATACTTATGCATTATAACTTTTCTTTTTAATAGAAAAATTAAATATTAAATGTGTGTACTGCTCTTTTTGAGATTTATTAACACACAAACAAGTAAAGCATATATTTCCACTCTCTTTCTGTCTAAAGCATTTAAAATTTTGATCTGGTAGGGTTTGAACTTGGATGCCCTACAGCTTCTTTTATGGTTATATAAAAATGTGATGATGATTTTTGGTTTTACATTTCCTCACATGCACATTACTATAAATTTGGCTAGTGACCAAATTGTAATGGCACATTATATATATATATATATATATATATCTTGTGCCATTTAATGTTGTTTTTAACTTGTGTATTTTATATATATATATATATATATATATATAAAACACAAGTTAAAAACTTGCATACGCTTGTATTTATGAGAATAGATGGCGTTATACCAAAAACACCTTCAAGGGTTTGTTTACGTAAACGTCAGAGCGAGATTTCACTATCTCTAACTTAATTTCCACCATATCATGATTTCAAGCTATTTGCTATCGTCAGTGAAGGACAGAATTAAGAAACTAGATCTAAAACACAAACTCTGAGCGTTTAAGAAACAGTTTCTATTCAGCTTGCAATCATGAATCTTTTAGACTCATAATGTCTTCAAACTCAGCATCACATGCCAGAGAACTACATGGATCTGATGTCAGTTCAGCATCACCACATAGTAGAAGTCTCTGCAATATAAATCATTGCAAGAAAGACCTCAAAGTATATTTATGAAAAACAAAAAACACAAGTTAAAAACATGCATATGCTTGTATTTATGATAATAGATGGCGTTATACCAAAAACACCTTCAAGCGTTTGTTTACATAAAGGTCAGAGCGAGTATTTCACTATCTCTAACTTAATTTCCACCTTCATATCATGATTTCAAGCTATTTTCTATCGCCAGTGAAGGACAGGATTAAGAAACTAGATCTAAAACACAAACTCTGAGCATTTAAGAAACAGTTTCTATTCAGCTTGCAAGTGTGAATCTTAAAGACATGTAATGTCTTCAAACTCAGCATCGCAGGACAGATAGCTACATAGGTCTGATATCAGTTCAGCATCACCACATAGTAGAAGTATCTGCAATATATATCATTGCAAGAAAAACCTCAAAGGTACACTTATGAAAAACAAAAAACCCAAGTTAAAAACTTGCATACGCTTATATTTATGACAATAGATGGCGTTATACCAAAAACACCTTCAAGTGTTTGTTTACATAAATGTCAGAGCGTGTATTTCACTATCTCTAACTTAATTTCCACCTTCATATCATGATTTCAAGCTATTTGCTATCGTCAGTGAAGGACAGGATTAAGAAACTAGATCTAAAACACAAACTCTGAGCGTTTAAGAAACAATTTCTATTCAGCTTGCAAGTGTGAATCTTTTAGACACGTAATGTCTTCAAACTCAGCATCACATGCCAGATAGCTACATGGGTCTGATATAAGTTCAACATCATGACATAGTAGAAGTCTCTGCAATATATATCATTGCAAAAAAGACCTCAAAGGTACATTTATGAAAAACAAAAAACACAAGTTAAAAACTTGCATACGCTTGTATTTATGACAGTAGATGGCGTTAAGCAAAAACACCTTCAAGCGTTTGTTTACATAAATGTCAGAGCGAGTATTTCACTATCTCTAACTTAATTTCCACCTGCATATCATGATTTCAGGCTATTTGCTATCGTCAGTGAAGGACAGGATTAAGAAACTAGATCTAAAACACAAACTCTGAGCGTTTAAGAAACAGTTTCTATTCAGCTTGCAAGCGTGAATCTTTTAGACATGTAATGTCTTCAAACTCAGCATCGCATGCCAGATAGCTACATGGGTCTGATATCAGTTCAGCATCACCACATAGTAGAAGTCTCTGCAATATATATCATTGCAAGAAAGACCTCAAAGGTACATTTATGAAAAACAAAAAATACAAGTTAAAAACTTGCATACGCTTGTTTTATGACAATAGATGGCGTTATACCAAAAACACCTTCAAGCGTTTGTTTACATAAACATCAGAGTGAGTATTTCACTATCTCTAACTTAATTTTCACCTTCATATCATGATTTCAAGCTATTTTCTATCGTCAGTGAAGGACAGGATTAAGAAACTAGATCTAAAACACAAACTCTGAGTGTTTAAGAAACAGTTTCTATTCAGCTTGCAAATGTGAATCTTTTAGACACATAATGTCTTCAAACTCAGCATCGCAGGCCAGATAGCTACATAGGTCTGATATCAGTTCAGCATCACCACCTAGTAGAAGTCTCTGCAATATATATATATATCATTGCAAGAAAGACCTCAAAGGTACATTTATGAAAAACAAAAAAACACAAGTTAAAAACTTGCATACCCTTGTATTTATGACAATAGATGGCGTTATACCAAAAACACCTTCAAGTGTTTGTTTACATATACGTCAGGGTGTGTATTTCACTATTTTTAACTTAATTTCCACCTTCATATCATGATTTCAAGCTATTTGCTATCGTCAGTGAAGGACAGGATTAAGAAACTAGATCTAAAACACAAACTCTGAGTGTTTAAGAAACAGTTTCTATTCAGCTTGCAATCATGAATGTTTTAGACATGTAATGTCTTCAAACTCAGCATCACATGCCAGGTAGCTACATGGGTCTTATATCAGTTCAGCATTATGACATAGTAGAAGTCTCTGCCATATATATCATTGCAAGAAAGACCTCAAAGGTACATTTATGAAAAACAAAAAACACAAGTTAAAAACTTGCATATGCTTGTATTTAAGACAATAGATGGTGTTATACCAAAAACACCTTCAAGTGTTTGTTTACATAAACATCAGAGTGAGTATTTCACTATCTCTAACTTAATTTCCACCTTCATATCATGATTTCAAGCTATTTGCTATCGTCAGTGAAGGACAGGATTAAGAAACTAGATCTAAAACACAAACTCTGAGCGTTTAAGCAACAGTTTCTATTCAGCTTGCAAGCGTGAATCTTTTAGACATGTAATGCCTTCAAACTCAGCATCGCATGCCAGATAGCTACATGGATCTGATATCAGTTCAGCATCACCACATAGTAGAAGTCTCTGAAATATATATCATTGCAAGAAAGACCTCAAAGGTACATTTATGAAAAACAAAAAACACAAGTTAAAAACTTGCATACGCTTGTATTTATGAGAATATATGGCGTTATATCAAAAACACCTTACTTATACAGGATTATTATCAGCATTGCCTTCCTTTTTTTTCCTTGTGCTGTCTATCACTGTCTAGCATCATGAGTACATTTGTGATTTGTTCTACTACATCCTTTCCCATTACTATCTGTTGAACATTTTCTGGAAAACTTTTTCTTACTATACACAGAATTTGTTATTCAGATAACTTCTATGCTGTAAGTATTTTTAGTTTCATCATTTGTCTGCAAAAAAACACAATCAGCATCTTTCCTAGTCACCATTTATCTTGTGCTATCTGTCGCTTAATATTCTCTTGAAGTCCCTCCTTCCAATAGTTCATTAAAAGCATTTGTTTGTACCTCAAGAAGATTGTTGGTTTTATTCCCATGGACTACCATCAAATATGAGCATCATCCTCTATGTAGGGGCTGGCTATACTAACCTTGACTGGTTTGCTAAATTTTACTGTATGATAAAATTATTCCAGCTTTCTAAGTCCCTATTTGATGCCTCTCTTCTGTTTTCCACAAAAGTTTTTGTCATTAAAACCCAGATCACTGCTACCATTTTACAATTAAATGATCTACCTACTCCCAATTAAACAATTTCTTCCTTATTTTAAATGAATATATGGACAACTCCAACCCCCCTTGTCTTGTTGTTCATTCTGTTTTTCTTTATATCGTAATTCACCTGGAGTGTCCATTCCTTTTGTGATAATTCTGCTCTATGTTTGTGATGTCATATGAAAATCTCAGCTCTCTATTGGCTGCATCAATTTGACAAGTTCTCTTGCATTGAATACTAGGAACTCTTGATATCCTAAATTAGTTACTGTCTGAAATTTTCCCCATAACTGTCACCTTTGTAAGTTACAGCTGATGTTGGTCACTCCAATTGAACCAATCCCTCTTTATTTACAAAAAAAGGCATTTCTTTTTCCATTTTTTCCTTTTTCCATATCATCATCATTAAAGGATCCTGGTCCTCCAGGTAAAGATAATAGTACCACTGATAGCATCCTTCCAATAATACAAATTCTCTGCTACTAAATTATAACACTCATCATCCAGTCATTTTATTTATTTTAAGGAAAACCTTTAGTTGCCAGTTAATTACAATGCAATTAACAGGCTTGCTTCACCAGTAACAAATATAGTACCTAATTATCCTATCTAGCTCATTGGAATGTAAATATTCTGAACTCTCCATTCACAATATAAACCCTTATATCTTTATATCAATATATCAAAAATATTTCTCTGACTGAATCCTGATTCATTATTTAAATATATTGTAAACTTTGTCCCCTCGCTTTTAACATTATCTTAATTAAACTACTCCAACTAATGGTGATTAAAATACCTCTACACACTGCTTTATTTTTTTCTCTTTAACCTCTTATCATTTATCTTATAATGTAAACATGCACATATGTTATATTTAAGATATATAATTTAATATGCCTTCAAACTTATACACATGTAAATTTTCACACAAAAACATGAACTAAACAATTATTTAATAATAGAATACACACATATAAATTAATAAGATATTTGAATTAAAATATTATTATAGAGTATAATGTAAATAATTATACCATGGATACCAATGGTTCTATACATGAATTAAGTTCTAATTTATAGTTCTTTAGATGTTTACACTTTCGATTTCTTACTAGGGTTCTTTCCATTTGATGCCTTTTATTATTAAACGTTTCTTTTTTGATTTGATAAGCAACAATTATAAATAAAGATTTTGACGACATATAATAAAATGAAATTATTTACCTAAGGTTCGAACACCCAAAGAACATGGATAATATAATGTACCATTCTGCTGCTTGTATTGGTCCCAACTGGTTGGTATTGATTCCTCATAAGGTTTGATTGATATGCATGTGAACTATTCATGTATTTAGGCATAGCCACTCTGATGGTTTTCCATATTTCAGATGAACATGATTCTTGTGAACTAACTGCTTGTGTTGCTGCAGGGATGATTCAAACTGGCTGCATGAATCAATGTGTTCAGCAGTGCATTTCATCTGCTGGTTTTAACTATTTCTATAAAAAATGAAGAGAGTACTGACAGGTTGTTTATTGAATAGTAATAATACTAGTGATATTCTCTATAATAATGCAAATTTCTTCTTTATATATCCAGTGTCTCTTATCTTAGGATCGATCAAACATACTGCTTTAATTCTATTGGGTTATTTAAAGTAAATTTTATTGTAACTTATATACATTTGTTTTATGCCATGCAAGGCTAAAGGTAGAAGTCTGCTGTTTCAATTGGGATTATTTTGTGTACAAATCAAAGGATTGTCATCTAAGTTAGTGAGTGTCTCATTTTTATGGGGCCAACCTTCTATATAAGCCCCATGTGTTGTTGAATAAGAATTTTGAGGCCAGTATTAAGTCTTTTGCTGGCAAGATTTTTAGCTGGATGATTAATACTTCAAATGGGTCTGGTCTTGGTATTGTGAATTTGGAATCGCACCTGGCCATCCATAGGGCATATGAGATAAATATAGCCATGCGTATGACTGGGAAGTCACCAGAGTGCAATCAGCATTTAAGGTCTAGGATCTTTAGGAGAGGAATGCTGCATTCCTCATTGATGGCTCTCCTGATGTCCTGATATCCTGAGCAGAGGGAAATGATATGTTCAAATGTTTCTTCACCCTTTGGCAGAAATGGAAAATTGGGTCTATCTTTGTCATGAATCTTCTGAAATGTAGGAACCAGATTGTTGGAATTGCGCCAATATTTATTTTTATAATGTGATCCAACACTTTTGGTTCCATTGCTAGGTGTTTAAAGGTTTTCATTATTTTATGATTAGTTTGGCCCAATTGTATTTGGATTATTACTGGCTCTGGATTTAGTAGTGCATGTGCTTCCCAGATGTTTATCTTGTTTTGGAGGGTCAAGCTGGAATTGCCATTGATTCTGAGAATTTTGCTTATGATGGAGTTTATCCAGGAAGTGCGTGGAGTGGCAGTCTATCTGTGGGTATTACAGGGTTGATTATGACTGTTGTGGAGTATTTTTTAATCAGGCTATGCACCAGAGAGTGTTGTTTCTGGTGCATAATTGTGTTTAGCGAATGTATGGACAACCCATTGAGTTTCCTGTGCTGATAAAGGTGAGCTGAGCTGATTACAGGTGTTATTCCTCTCCAGATGACTTGATTGCATATTCTTTGTATTTAGGTATGGAAAGTCTTGGTAAGGGAGATTATGGGTAGGTAGTAATTGATCTTGCCCATTATTTTTGAATTAATTAGGGCTATCTTTCCTTGAAATGAAAGGTATGTTTTGGCTATTGATTTGGCAAATTTGGTAGCTTCTTCCAGTAGGGATTTGCGAAGTGTAGAGGACAGGGTATTGAATGATAGATGAATCAGGAATCCCAGGTAAGGTTGGGGTTGTGCGAGGAAGGCTGACTTGATGCATTTGCCTGTATTAATGCACCAAGCTGAGGATTTTTTTAGGTTTATTGAGAGTTTAAATTTGTTAGTGTAATTGGTAATTATGTTGTATAAGGCAGGAAGGCACTTACACGATGGTAGGATGACAAGAATATCGTCCATGTAGGCAAAAGATTTGATGCTCTTACCAAGATGGGGGAAGAATACTCCTGGAAGCTTTTCAAGCTCTAGCAGCAATGGATTAATGTACTTAATAAATAATAAGCCACTCAGTGGAGACACTTGAGGGATGGATTTGCAGGGGCGAATCCTTCTGAGTACAATCCATTAGCTAAAATATGGATGAATCGGTTGTTGAGCAGGTTGTCCAGAATTTGTATGACTTGAGTAGGGATTTCAGCATCTGCTAGGATGTTAAGGAGGATGCCTACATCCACAGAATTGAATGCTTCCACAATGTCTAATTGGATGGCAATCGGTTTTGTGTGTCTGTTTGCATGAATATGGTCGAACATGATTTTAATTTCACCCATTGCCTGTAGAGGGGATGATCATTTCCTGGCATATTGAGAATGTGAAATATCTTGTAAGATGATGTTTTGATATTTATCTTTGATGACCTCTTCAATTATTTTAAAGAGGATGGGTGTCATTGAAATAGGTCTAATGCTATTGATTAGTGTAAGATCCCAATTTTTCTTGATGAATGGCACCATGGCAATGGGGTAGAACTGAGGTAACACATGCTGCCCTGTAGCCAGATGGTTTAGCACACCAAGAGTTATGTGGTATGTGAAGTAGCTTAAATGGTTAAATACAAATCTGGGAATACCGTGCATGCCAGGATGGACATTTTTGGGTAGACTGAGGAGATGGTTCTTAATATCCTTGAATGTGATTCCATGTTTTGTGTCAGTGGTGGAGCAATTCCAGTCAACATGTGAAGGTGTCATGTGCCCTTGAAGGCAATCTTTGAAATATTTGCCAATGTGCCGAAGCATTTGAAATCTCACAATTTGCCTGTCTTGATGAGTAGTGAGGATGGTATTTGCTGTTTAGATTTCACCCCCTGGGCCCATTGTAGATAACCGTGGGTCCAGCAGTCTTGAGCAGGCAGGAAAAGTTTTGCATTTTTGGTGGCAATTATTTATGCAATCTGTGCTTGTTTGGCTTTGTACCTACCTTTCAGTTCGATTAGGTTGTTTATGTTGGTGCCTTGAGGAATAAAGGTTTTGATTTGAGTGTGCAACATGTCAAGGTCTCTCATCAGTGAGGTGGGGCCTTTCTGTTTGCTTGTGTGTTGATTTATTAAAGATTGCAAAATCCCGATAAAGCAAGCCCAGGAATCCATCGGATGTAGTTCCAGTATCTTAATTTTTTGGAAGAGAATGTATGCTTCAGAATAGAAGGCTTCTGTTGCATTGGCTTGTGTGTATAGCCTGAGACTTTTGTGAGTGGAGGTGAGGATGTATTCTTCCAGCTCCATCAAGGTGGTAATGGCATAGTGGTCTGAAAATGCCACTGGGCTGAGATGAGCCCTGAGTTTGTGGTGGAGTTGTGGAGAGTAGAACAGTAGGTCAATTAATGTCTGGGTGGATTTCGTGTAGAATGAGAAAGCTTGAGGGGGGAGAAGCCTCTCCCATTAAGTAGTGTCTTATATAGTAGACATAGATATTTATTCGTATAATGTTCATAGGAGGTGTTGAAGTCTCCTAAGAATATCACTGGAGCATTGTTATTAGATGTAATGAGATTGACTGTTTGTGTGATACGATTTAGGATGGTAGAGTTACACGGGCTGTACATGAAGATTGCATTGAAAATGCAGTTATTGTAATTTAGATTGATTGCAATGAGGTTATGGTATTATAGATAATTTTGAATGAAGTGGGGGCTCTGGTATTGCTTATAATTACACCAATGCCACCAGCCACAAAGAGGCCAGTGGATAGATGGGTGAACCCTAGCTTGCTTAGTTCATGTTTGATATAATTGTGAGAGTTATGATGGTATTTTGTCTCACCAATGAACATGATGTGGGGTGAGGTTGCTATGAAAAAATGCCGAATGGCATTGATCCGCCCAAGGGAGTAAGACCTCGGTCATTGACAGCCACAATCTTACAGCAGTTATTAGACATTAACGTTGTAATTGCCAAGGCTTACCACAGCAGGTGAGGGAGGTAGGAGGTCATTACCTTCTGTGGTATAAGGAGGTAAGGGTTCTTTAATGTATAGAAGGCTTGGTGGGTCAGCCAGTCCAGAAGTATTTGTGCGAAAGGACTGGGTATTAGATGAATGAGGTGTGTTTAGAACCTTTCTCTTCTTTTCCAATGCAGTCTTGGACACTGTTGGGGATGTGATTTTATTTAGAAGTGGCTAATTTTCTTTGGAGTTGGTTTGGGGAGGATCGATGCATTTTCTTTTGTTCCCAGTGGAACCAGATGTAACACATTCCATTTCATCCTGATTGTTCAGAGAAAGTTACTGAACCTGGGTTATAGAATTGCAAGAGCTGGATTTTGATATGGTGGTAGTAGGGTTGTGGTCTGGAGAGGAGAGGTTGTTTTTCTTTTTGGACTCTTGTGTATTTTCTTGATTCTTGGTTTTTATGCTGGAGGAACTGAGAATTGTGTTATAATTTGTGTTGGTGGACTGTTGTGTTTGAAGTTCTGATGAAAGATGTATGTTGTCTGTTATAGTGGAAGTGGTAGGGTTACTGGGATGTTTTTGCAGTGGATAGGTCAAAAATTTCTGATCCCCAGGGGCTTTATTCTTTGTGAGACTCAGTGTAGGATATGTAAGATGGTTGCCTTTATGAGTTATACTTTGGGTGGTTATATGGCTTTTATGAATTATTCGGTTGGTGTTCTTATTTGTTAATTCAGTAGGACTGTTGGGTCTACTTGTGATCTTTTCATGTTGTTTTGAAGGTTGAGTTTGTGTCTGTTGTGGAGTTTCTGCTGCTGCGGGTTTGCATTTGTGATTACGGCTTTTACTGATTCTGCATGATTTGCAGTGGTGATTGGTACAGTCTTTGATAAGGTGGGTTCTCTGGCCACAATAGAAGCACTGTGGTCTGATTCCCACAAAAGACAAAACCATAGAACAGCCTTTTGCATTGGCAATGGTTGGGATGTCTGATGGTATGATTCCCTTGCTCAGTTGAAGCTTAAAGGTGGCCATGTTGGAGAGGATTAATTTAAAAGCTTTGTCAATGGGCAGATATGTAAATCTGACTACTTTTCCATAAGGTTGTAAAAGTTCTTGTAGCAGCGATTCTTCTAGGTCCATGATGCAGCTTTTGATGAATCCTGTTAGTATGGAGGATATGGAGATGTCAATTGGAATAAGGATTTTTTTGTCTAGAATTTTGGTGTTATTTTTGAAGGTGTTCCTGCTGGCCCATGTTTTAAATTCTACTGCTATATATCTATCATTAGGGTGCAGTAGGATTCTGTGTATTTCTTCAGTGAGCCCTTCTTGTCTTATATGGTCCAATAGGGCATGGATAGGGAATTTGTATAGTCTGCAGGTTGAGTCTGTGCCGGCCAGTATCACACTCTTGTCATTGCAATAGTTTGCAAGTGATTTGAGGAGTGGCATCAGAATATTATTGTTAAAGTTTTGGATAACTTCTTGAAGCTGCAGTTCAGATAGTTGTTGGACCAGAGTTCCAGAATTGATAGGTTTTGGATATACAAAATCAGTTTGGTTATTTTCTTGTTGATCCATTGTTTCAAAGATTTCTATATCTTCAGGTTCAGAGTAGAGTGTATGATCCTGTTGTGCAATGGGGAGACTTGTTGGTTTTGACATATTTGGTTGAGATGGTTTATCTGGGTGTTTTTCTAGTCCAGTTGAGACTCTAACCACACTAGAATAGGACCTGCTGTTATTAGTCCACACTGTGTGTTCTGACTGGGAGTTAGTGAAGTTGGCCTGATGTTGTGCACTTGTATTAGAGTATATTTGTATGTTTGGTGATGTCACTTTTGCTGAGGGTTTATTATTATATATTGATGATCTGTGAAAAATCATGCTTTGTATATGTTCATCTGTTATTGGCCCTTGCTTTGAAGGCAGTGCTGAGACTGTATGGGCAGTTGAAGGGTCTGAGCCAGACGGATTGTTTGAAGAAAGTATGTTATTGTGTTGCTTGTAGTTAGGAGGGCTTGTCTGCTTGCAGGTTGTAGGAATTGCTGTTTCTTCAGAATCTGTCTGTTTAGGTGTAGCTGTAGTTTTTGGATATAGTTGGTATAATGTGCTCTTGGTATGTTTGATTTGATGGCTTATAGATTTAGAAGAGTATCTGTTTATTGGCTCTTCGCATTGCTGTGGAGGATGGGCATATCTTTGGTTATATGTATTTCCCAGCCCAGTGTTATTAGGAGTTGTAATGTTTATTTTTGAGTTCTTGCATGACTGCAAATTAGTCTCATTGTTTGCTGTAAGTGTTGTAATTGAGCTGTGGCTGTTATTACTGATGTTATTGTGTGTGGACTCCATGTTATAATGCATAGGATCTATCATGTAATTTGCAGCAGGCTGAGAATCAGATTTGTTTGTAGGAGCAAGCAACAAGATTGATTTCTGTAGGGAATGATTAGTTTGACTTGAATGTATATTTGCCGATCTATTACTAATTTCTGGTTTGTCTATTTTGTTTGTATTAGCTGTGAATTTGTTGACAGGCAGCGGCAGAGTGTTTGTAAGAGTTTCTCTTTCGGTAGTACTATTTTTTTCCGCTGCTGTGTTAGCGTCATTAGTATATGAGCTGGTTAAGACATCGTTTTGCATCCCGATTGAACTATCTGAAATTTCTCTGTCAAGGCCACTGCCATAGATATCTGGATATTCCGTCACTTTTGTAGATGGATGAGAGAATAATTCTTTGTATTCAGATCATTGTGTTTTATTAAAAATATTGTTTTTGCCTTGTACATTATCATCTTTTTTTTAAAATTTAGCATTGCCATAATTAAGTCATGATTGTTTGCACTCGTAAGTAATTATTTCTTTATTATTAGTAGGATTGGGTATTTCATATTCTAGATTAGTGTGGTTTTCAGTACAAGGTATAGTAATATTAATATTATTCGTGTTATTGGTTTTACTATTAGGTTTTCTGGGTTCTGTCGCGTTGTAGCAATTATTGTAAGTGTTAGCATTGTTTAACGCCATTACTGTTTTTTCCATTAATACGGTTAGCATAGGGACGAAACTTGCGGGTACCATTGCCTTGTTATTAATGATAGAAGCTTGATTCTTTTTTTTTTTGGTTTTGATCTTGTGTAGACTATGGAACTTATCTATAATGTTAGATTTTTTTGGTTTCTTGGTTTTATATATTTTTAAAGATTTACGGTTGTCCAATATGGTGCTGCTTGAAAACATCCCTGTAGTGCGTATAGATTTTTTTTCTTTACTTGTTTTATCCAACTTGTTGTTAGTACTGTTAATAGCATAAGATTGCGAATTTTCCCCTTTTTTTGATTTAGAATTAATACCTATTTTATCTTGTTTAGTTGCATTAAGCTTTGTTGTGTCTATTTCTACATTAGTGCAATTCTGATTTATAGGTGAACTAGCATCATTCAATGCCATTACTGTTTTATTATTATAACGAGTTTGAAAACTATCAAGTAGTATGAATTGTGAATTATCACAGTGGCTAGGCTCTATACCGGAATTTTCCACAACTGAATCACTAGGTTTAGATCTTGCTTTGTTAGACTTAAGTATCTTCCTGAGATTAATACTAGCTCTGGTGTGTTTGGCTATTGGAAATTTGTTATAATCTATATTGTGTGATATGTTGAGAGGACTGAAATTAAGCTCAACGTTATTACATGAAACGTAGTCTGTGTTTGGATCAGGCCTTTGGCTGACGTTGACTTCATTGAAGCTTGCTAATTGTTGCATTTCAACATTATTAGTAGAGAACATATTATCTGATATATCAAGAAAGGGATTTTTCTCTAGGTCTAATGACTGTAGTAAGTTTTGGTTATGATTATCCAAGTGGGTGGTAGATGTTGGTTCCGTCGGAGTTCCGGGTATGAGTATGCCTGGTGTGCTCTGTGTCAGGCCCTTAATAACGTTCGTGAACATTTTATTTCCCACAAAGTGCTTTTTTGATTTTGTTTTACTGATTCTTGTATTATACCGTATAATAGATTTGATTTCTAAATTAATATTATTATTTCTAAGAAGGTAATTAGGTTGATCATGTAATTTATTAAGAGTCCTAGTAGGTCTACATTTTTTGTTTTCTGTAGCATTTTCTGACATATAATGGAAGCTATCTGCTGCTTCGACCCAGGGCTTAAATTTTACCCTAAATTTAGGGACATGGGAGGTATCCCCCACATCCATTATACTAATTAAGTAAAAAGATCTTACCTTAATGTAATAAGGCTTCCACTGTCCAAATCGCTATGATTTTTAAGACACTTTTTTTTAAAAATTATTTGAGGACCTGAGGTAAATGGTGTCCAGCTTCTAGAAAAGTAAGTGGCACTATGGAATTCTATTGGGTTTCTATTCCTTTTCTTGAAAGTCCATGCTTTTTAACTTCCTTCCATTGGTTTATATTTTTAATTCAACAGGAATACATAATCCATTTTGTTTGTTAATTATCAATAGCCATTGCAATTATAAACACTCCTTGGTTTTTATTTTTATTTTTTATTTTTTGAGATTTAAATTCTTGAATTTATCTTAGATTTCCTTTTTTTAGTTCTTTTATTTGAATTACATTAGCTTTCATTTTTAATATTTTATTTGTTTATTTTGTTTTTCTTGCTTTTTAAATTTTATTTATAGATGCACAAACACTCGATTATGTCAACATTATAAGGCAAACGAGAAAATCTTATGCTAAATTTGATGATTTAATAAAATTACCCCCCCCACCATTTCTCCCTTTTTTGTTATACATTAATTTAAAATGTTAATCACCTTTTAATTATTACTCATTACCAAATCCCTTCCCCCTCTCTATTTAATCATTTATTTTTTCAGACTATACACTATACCTCCCATTTCATTTTTTAGTATATGTTATTTCTTTATTTTAATAAATTTTACTCTTAACAAACATTATAAATGTAGTAACCTACATCGGTACAAATGAGTGTACACACACACACACACACACATATATATATATATTGAACCGTGTTCGAATATGTGGATTTGAATCACCGGCCTCTTAAGCAGAGAAGAACATACTCGGAGAGTATGTATGCCTAAACGATAGCTATAAAGTATATAACTAACATTACATTTCCAGGACATAACTTCTTCTCGACTGTTGAGTTCAACACCAAGTTCAAAGCACTTTTTTTTTGTTTGTGTATAAACATGGGTGCCAGCTGCTTATTCTAAAAGAATAGACAATGCACTTTGAATAGTGGCAACTAACCCAACGCCTAAATCCACGACTAGCTCAGTTGTTTGTAATCACTAATAGATTATACTTAATTAGTGGTTAAAAGACTTGATAAAGAATTTGTTAAAAAGAATTTATAAAAAGAATTGTAAAAGAATTGATAAAAAGGAATTGATAAAAAGAATTGACCGACAAATAAAGTTTAATTTTAAAGATAATTTATTAACTAACATTTATTTACTAAATTTAAACATTCTAATAAAACACACGCATATTTTAAATTAACATTTCTAAATAGTTTAAATATTCTTGTTTACTTTCATAACAAAACACTGGTATTTATCTAATTTAACTAATAATATTGATATAAGGATCACGCACATATTAACTCATGCACACACATAATAATATTAAAGTATTACATAGCATTTGAAATTTAATCACACACATCAATAGTTCATTTATGTATGATATCGAGTTCATATAATTAGACTCTTGGAGGATTCGCACGAATTAATGAAATGCAATGGCTATTACAGTATAACGGAATAAGCAAATGTTTTACCTAGGATTTTGAATGTTGACGTAGAATTTTGTTCTTTGGAGGCTGCTTTCAGTGAGGGTATTTCCATTACAAATGCTTACCAGCCGGCTGGGATGTTTCCTTCCTGAGTTTCCTGATTTTCATGATTATTGCTATCAGAGACAAATAGATACTGACGGAGATTTTTCTAAGATGTTAAGCTGACATTATTTCACGGGCAGATCTGCTGTTTTCTCGGACATCTGGGCTGGAGGTGAACGTGCGTTCCAAAATATTCTCAGCACTGCATTTTGTTTCTTAACTGACTCAATTAATTTCCGAACTGCACTCTCTCAATAACTTTGTGAACTGATTGTCTCAACTCAATTAATTTTTGGAATGAATTACTGTCCGATAAAAAAAAGTCTATTTATACCTGCGCCTTGTTGTCTTTCCGATATCTCCGGCAAAGATCTGTTGTCAAATTCCAATGATAATCATTTGATAAACGTGTTTTGGAAGATTGCTTAATTAGTAATAGCCATGCAGAGATGTTTTATATTTTATTAATAGCCATTGCCGTGTTTTTTAATAATAATCTTCTTTAACTTTATAATAACATTTATTCTATTGTTGACAATCGCACATATATACGGTCATATACTTTTAATACAATTTACTATTTAGTTTTAACATTATTTTTTCTTTAATTAAACTTGAATGAAAAGAGATTTGTATATTTATATTTTTACGAACACTAATAAAAACTATTTAATTCCTATCCTTTTCTAAAACAAACTGAATAAACTCTTTAATATTTAATTTTATGTTTTTCTTTTATGAACGATTACTTTAATAATAATTTTACATAAAAATTATATGTGCCTATATCAATATATATATATAAAGTCAGTTCTCCTAATTTTTTCTTTTATAATGATATTTTAACGTTATTTTTCATTTATTCTTTTACCTTATACGATGATGTTAAACATACCTGTTCACTATCAAAATCATATATTTGAACTTCACTTCCAACTTGTTAAATCAACATGTGGTTTATTGTTTTGTATTGGTTTTTCATTAAATGTTCAAACATCATGTCTATAAATAAAGACTGATAAAATAAAATGTTATTATCATAAACATAACTCCATCAGTGTTATACTAAACTTAGAGTAACAATTTAGATAAAAGAAAGTTTAAAGCATCTTTATTCATTACATCATGTATTTAAACATTCTACAAGCTTGCAGAAAACTTTTAAATTGTGATTAAATTATTATATGTAATGAGATTATTTAAAACTTTTAAACTGTAACTAACGATTCATGAGAAAAAAGTTGATTTAAATAATTTATTCAATAATTTTAAGTTTCATTCTTATTGTAAATTTCACAAAAAGCTTTTAATAATTTTAATCATTTATTGTATAAAATCTTTCTATGACAGATTTCTACAACATAAAAGCAAATCATTGCGATGCTACTTAGAGAAAATAAGACATTTATATTTAAAAGACGATACCAATTTTTAGTATAAAAAATACATGATTTATATATGGAATTAAGTTTTTATCATTATATTTAAATGTTAAACTTTTATAATAACTTGATTTTAATTCAAAAATTACAAATGTATATTCTTTATACTTTTAATGTACACAAAATTCTAAATGATAATCTATTTATTCTGTGTAACTGAATGGCAGATTCAAAAGCTAAATGTTTAAGGATCACAACATGGCGCTGCCGTTTTCAATATACCAAAGTTGTATAACATTTCTAACAACAAATTATTTGGTTTTAAATAATTATTTAGATTTTTAAATTATATTATTTTATTAAGACAGTATTTAATTTAATACCTACAAATATTGCTTTTAATAAATCTATACTTTTAACTTATTTTACAATCAGTATTAATTCAAATAAATAAAGACTTTTATCTTTTAATGTGAGAACCTAAAAGTTATTACTAATGAAAACTTTATAGTTTAGGAAGTTTTATGACATTTAAGCAACATGAAAAACAACAATTTATTTCAATTACTTTAAATATCTTTTTTATATGTGCAATAATTTTATTTAATGGATAGTTAATGCATTATTAATACTGAGTTCATCAATCTACCTGATGCTATATTTAAAAAAAACACTATGCAAATTTACTGTAAAAAACAAAATACCACAAAATATAATGTCCACATCATTATATTAGAGTGAAAATGACATATTGACAATCCATTATTATCGTAAAACTACAAAGTCTACCAAAGATGATACTTATTCACTCGATGTTCTAAAAAATAAAAATAAATAATTCAATAAATATTTGCATCAACTAAGATGTATTTCTAAGTTTTAGCAGAGTTTTAAAGGGCATAAGTTAAAGAATTAAAAGCAATAAAATCTAGAACAAATGATAAGTCAAAAATTAAATGTGGTAACATATACTACATTTTGCATTTACGCTGATTAAAATCATTAAAAGATACAAAAGTCAGGTAGACCAATAAAATATATATGGTAGAATAATGCAATTGGATGATCTATTTTTTAAACTGGAATGATTGATTATTTACTTAAAAAAATATTTATTTTGAAATATAAATTACAAATTAATAAATTAACCTTTTTGCAATTATTCCAATGAGTTTTTATTTTTTCACTGACAACCATTACATTATGTTTGTAATGAGTTCAGTAAGCAAAGACAAAAAAAATGGGTTTATAAAAAATGATTTAACAAAAAATGCATAAATAAAAACTGTAACTTTTAATCGGTATACAAAATACGAATTATACCAATAATAAATTATATTTTTAATTTTTATTTTAGTTTAATGTCTTATAATATCTGTAATGATAATATCTTATCATGTGAAATATTTAAACAGTTCCAAAGTTATTAATTTCCTGGAGATACTGTTTTTTTTAAATATAATTATGATTGTCTTTTTAAATTTCTCCTTAGATGGTAGTTCTTCTTTTTTGGCATTGGAAATGTCCAGAAGTACTGATGATGTTACATGCAATATATAGTATTAGTTGATATGGGTTAGTTTTTATGGCAATGGCCACTTATTTTTTAACACATTATTATAGCAGTCACTGGTAGGTTTTGGAAAATGTTCAGCATAGTTTCTGGATCTGATTGCATTTGCCAGGTGTTTTAGTTGGTGTGGGTTTATGGTTATGTACACACACACATGATAGCTGCTATCCAAGTTAAGGTAAAAACAGATTTAACCATTATTTTCTCACCTCAGCATGAAATCATTCTAATGCTGATTCTTGGGTTGAGTTATCAAGTAAAACAAGATTCATATTTTTTTTAGTTGCTTTTTTCTTACCTATTTATATTCTACTTAATGTTTTTCAACAACATATTTCCAAATAATGATTTCATCACCAGTCAGTTATAATACTTAAGTTGTTTCCTTTCACCACCATGTTTTTTTTTTGAAATCATATTTTGAAAACAAATTTACAGATATACTATATTTTGATACTTAAACAAAGGAAATAAAAAAGAATAATTGTTTTTCTTCTCATTTGTTATTTGTGTACATTAGCCAACATAGGAGTGAGAGAAAAAAAATGTCTGCATTTGATTCTCAAATGATACATTCATTAATTTAAAATTTTTAGTGTCATTTCAAGTTTGCCATCACATTTACTACAAAAATCTGGATGATTTTATTTAAAACTTCATTCAAAAATTTTCAAAACAAAATGAGTTGATAATGCCTTAGTCTTTTAGAAATTAGCAATTTAAATTCTTGTCAAGTCTACTTTTTGTTTTCCTGTGTATATTGCAATTCATCATTTTATTATTTCTAATATATTACAAAGTAAATATTTAATAATATCACCGAATGTATAAACTAATTTTTTTTAACCTTTTAACTCAGTGAATCCAATTGTCACACATAGAGCAGCACACACCCTTGCAGCACTTTACGTATTTATTGCTCAATATTGAGAATGAACTTTTTTTTCATGCATCTTTGTAATATAATTAGTTTGTTCTTATATCGAATTTGTTATAGTTGCAATATATATATATATATATATATATATATATATATATATATATATATAGCTATTGTAGCAGTATGATGTATATGTTATGTTGACGATCTTTTTAAAAGTCTAATTAAAGTAAATAAGAATATTTAATGTATAGAATTATGCTAATATTTTTTTTTAAAAAAACAAAAACAGTCAGCCAAAGCTAAATTATAATATAGTACGGTTGGAAAAACTGGCCATAACAAATAATGCATTAATAAGTATTTTAGATAAGTGTTTAAAACTGACTTTTAAAAATTGTTGACTTAAAGTTAAATAAATAGTATGTTTAATAATAATAATTATATTTAATAATTCTACTTAAAAATCATTTAGTTAAACGTAATAGTTATGGGAGACGAGTGAATTCAATTTTACAATATTAAAATTATTATTCTAAATTTTGCTATATTATTATTTTTATATAATATTTTGCAAATTAAATCATTTATTTTATTTTTAGCTAAATTGTAAGCATTTCATCTATTTTTGTAAGTCATGTGACGTGTAGATATTCATTCACACGTGTGCGTACAAGGTTTTTAGTAAAATTGCAAAATTACTTTAAAATTCTATTATAAGATTTAAAATATTATATTTGTCTATCCCAAGATAAAAATAAAATTAGCTGTAATGAGTATTGAGTTGGGTTTTTAAAACGAATGTAATAAGTAAACTTAGATTTTTATTTTTGTTTTGAAAAATAATTATGTTTAAAAAACTAAAAGTAATAATGAGTATTAAGATATTATTTTAAAAGTTATTTTAAGGTGTTTAGTTGATGAAAATAAAATATAAAAATTAACTAATAATTGAATAATGTAATAATTTGTAAATATTTGATGAGCCATTGTTTATTAAAAAAACAATTTGACACTTTTAGCTAGGATGTAGGTCAGGTGATTAAATAAGAAAGTGATCATCCAATAAAAAAAACCTCAATTTTCGGTATAAAACCGATGTACAATTATTTTTCGAGGTACTTCTGTTAACTAAGTGTGCTGTGTTAATCAGGTTAACTTCTGTTAGTTTACAATCTAAAAATTAAGAGTACCATTAGTATGTCAATTATAATAATTACTATTTCCCAGAGAGTACAGTAGTAAATTATAAGATCGTACAATATAGAGATGTCTTGCTAAAGTTAATTAATTCCTCATCAACCGATTTATTAAGCTTAATCTTAACGTCATGTCAAACATGAAATGATCATTGTTAAATTTTAATTTATGTTAAAAATATCAAAATTATTATTTTCCATTAGGCACATAATTTTGCCTGTATTAATTGATAATCTTAATTTGCTATTGAGATTAGCAAATCGGACATCACATGGGATGTTTAAAAAAGTTCTCCAGAAATCAAAAGTAAAAAAGTGCTTTTATTCGGAAGACTTATTTAAAACTGAGACTAGGAAAATAAATGGTATAATTTTAAAAAAGTTTTGATTTTATAAAAATAATTATTTTGAAATGCAGAAATGTTCTTTTATGAAGAAATATTTTAATAATTTGTTTTAAAACTATCGTAATAATTTTAAGGATGGAAAAACTAAGACAGTTATTGCAATATCTCACATCTAATGGAAAATAAATCTTTTAAATAGGAAGTAAAATAACCTATCATTAAGTTGTGTATGCTGGTCATACAAAAGATTTTGAAAATTGTTTATAGAAATGTTTTAAATGCATAATAAGTATCGATGAACACTGAGTTGGTGTTACCGTATCAAAAATATTATAAACCATCATAGGATTTTAAAGAGAGTAGCAGAACTTTGGAAAATTATTTTTATTATATAATATCGAAAAATACCCTTAATAATCACTGTTCCGAATAATAGGGACAATAAACTATTATTTTATAAACTTTCTGGAGCAGATCATTAATTATTTTATGAAGAAATCCGGATATTTTAAAAGGCGACTAACCTTATTTTTTACTGTATAAGTTGTTATTCATTTTGTTTTAAAGTGGACCAATAGAACGTGCACTATTTTGGCATAGGTAGAAATGTTCATCATTAAGTATGAAGACCAATAACATAGCAACAAACGGGGGAGTTGAAATACCTGAGAGAGGAAAAAAAACATTTTTCTTTTAATGAACTTTATCAATGGAGTTTCTTTTTTTTAAGTAAATATGTTTTGAATTATTTTATGAATCTTAATGTTAATCCTTATTTAGTTATTAGAGATAGGAAAAGAACATAAAAATATTAAATTATTTACTAACATAATGTACATTTTATAAAAAAATATTTAATATTTTTTTTTTTTGAAAACTTAATATTTTAAGTGTAACAGTATTGAATGAATGATATACTATGTAATGTTTTTATTTACTTTGTGGACCAGAAAACATCAATTAAGTGGTCAATCAATGGAAGTAACACTTATGATAATAATTATAAAAGTATTAATAATTTTATGATTTTTTATAAATGTATGAGAATGTGTAAATACACTATGCACACACCGAGCTTATAGAAGTATTTATTTATTTTAAAAAATATGCATCCTTTATCTTATATTATAAATATATTTTAATGTAATGGGAATATAATTATATGATTCTATCGTAACTGAACTTAGTGCTTATTTTAAGTGATTAAAGTATTATATCGATACTAATTATTTATATTTTGGTTCAAGAGTTATTAAAGAAAGGAAGTAATCTTTTTTTATTGAGTAGTTATGTCATTATTTATATGTGAATTTATTTATTGTTGTAGAAAGGTGGTAATAATTTTAGCGATGTAGAGTGATAAATCTCTAAAGAAGTTATAAAAATAGTGGCTTGGAAGTTAGTTAAATGAAACCAATGTGAGGTTTTATGTAGGATTTATTTATATGGAACAAGGGTAATCGATGATGATGATTATGCAAGTATAAATAACTTAGCCCTATAGTTTGTATATTTTTCATGACAGTGTTTTCTTTGTGTTGAAGTTAAATGTTCCATAGAGCTGAATAAATAGCCTGGATATTATATTTTGTGATGGAGGTTATTAGACAGATAAGTCATACTTCATTTTCTTATATAATGTTACCATGATGAATGTTACCATGATGACTATTCGATAAAGGTACTATTGAGTTAAAACTCTAGTTTATTCCATATGCCTATGCATCTGTTCGCTATCAATATTTCTAGTATTACATCATATAAGATTGTAATTAAAACAGGAAATGATGAATAATTTTGGGAGGTGTTAGGTCATTATTGAAAGAATAAGATAGGTTGTCTTGCTTGGAGTGAGGATAGAGACGTATGCAAATGATTTTAAAAACATAATTTATAAGGAAAAGAATCATAAAATATTTTTATATTCTAAATTGGTTAATTTCATGAAGGTATGCAAATGATGATTAAAGGTGGTTTGCGATACTGTTGAATAACTTTTAAGTATTTTAAAACTCACATATAATGCATATTTTTGACAAATAATATAATGAAACCGAATAGTGTAAAAATGATACAAATAGTTATAAGTTTTTGTAAATGATATTCCGTAGTAAAAATATACACCAACACATACACCTATTTGATATTAAATTAATCTTTAGTAAGAAATATAATTTGACCGCTATGCTTCAAATTGAGTCTATTCATATTGTTATTAAGGTGGGAATGACTACATGATATGTTAAATTATTTTAAAATAACTATGTACAAGTTAATAGATGAATATTAAACTGGTTAATCTTTTCATTTTGTATTTTAAGTTTACCAAATTAATGTACATGTAACAGAGATACATTATAATAATATTTTAATAATAAATATTTTTTTGAAGAGTATGTAAATCCACGAATAATCTTAACTTTCATAATAAAATTTTAAAAGATAATTTAAATAAATTATTGACTTTTTGGAAGTTATGGTGAAGATTTTTAAAATGTTCCATATCTCATTTTATAGTTTATTTTTGAAAAGTATATAGAAAGTGTGATAATGTAAAGTTCATTAATAATGTAGATAGTGTACATAAGTTTATTGTTGAAATTATAAATAAAATTTGTTAAACTTGTATTATAAATCTTGGTGTTGACTCAATTTCTCCACATCACAGATACATAATGACAGATGGTTTGAATTAAAATATAATATTTGCACAACATAAATAAGATTATTATTTAAGAACAATAATATTTTTTGATATGATTTCTTCAAGAAATTTCATTTGTCATATTATTATTATTATTATTATTATTATTATTATTATTATTATTATTATTATTATTATTATTATTATTATTATTATTATTATTATTATTATTATTATTATTATTATTATTATTATTATTATTATTATTATTATTATTATTATTATTATTATTATTATTATTATTATTATTATTTGATATTATAATTTTGTCTGAGATCTGGATTAAGGAATGTGAAAAAGGACTGTATGAGTTAGAGGGATATACATCAATTTTTAATTCTAGAATTAATAATAGGTCAGGTGGAGTTTTAGTTTATTATAAATCAGTGCTTTGTGTGACTTCTATTGATGCAGTTTTTGATTCTTCTGAATGTCTTGTTTTAAATTTCATTTTAGGTTCAGACAAATTAACACTTATTGCTCTGTATAGGTCTTGCAGTCATACAGTTGAAAGCTTTAGTGATGAACTTGGCGATTTGCTTACTAAATTAAATGATAAATTCATCATTCTTGTTGGTGACTTGAACATTGATATTTCTGGTGAAATTTCTGTTGCTGCTCAACATTATTTAAATATGCTGTCACTTTTTGGATTTATTCAATGTTTATTTCATCCTACATGTGTTACATCTTCATCATCTTCACTTATTGATCATGTCTTTGATAGATGTCCTGAAAATATTCTTTTGAAAACATCTTTTTTGGATTGGTGTCTTACAGATCACAGAGGAATTGTTGTTACTTTTAAAAAGAATTTTTCTCATAGTAAAAAGTGTTTTAAACTTTTATCTCATGATCGTTTGCAATCCTTAATTACTAAATATGATTGGAATTTAATCTTTGAGTTGAATAATGTAAATTGTGCATTTTCATTTTTTGTTGACATGTTGAAGGAGTTTATAGATTATTGTTCTTTTATAAAATATATAAAGAAGAAATATCTGAAGAGACATGATTGGATTACAAATAAGTTAATATCAAAAGTTAACAGTAAGAATAAATTGTACAAGCTTTTCAAAAGGTTTCCTGCTAATGAAGATTTAAAAATTCAGCTAAAGGTTCTTGATAAAGAAATAAAGAAAGATATAGTCAAAGCTAAATTGATTTTCTATTCTACTCAAATTGATTCTTTAAAATCAACTAAATTAAGCAACTTTTGGACTGTTGTTAAAAAATTTATTTTTAAAGAAGGATTTTCACAAATTTCTAGACTAAAGATTAATGAAATATCTATTGATGTTTTAAATAATTCAAAACTAATAGCTGATCATTTCAATCAATATTTTGTACATAGTGTGGAATTGTTAATGAATAGTTTTGACAATAATTGCAGTTCTCATGTTTTTCAATATGAGAAATCTATCCTGAATTCTTTTGTTTTTAAAGAGATTGAAGATTGTGAAATTTTAGAATCTCTTTATAAAATGAGACATAAGAAATGTATTGGTTTGGATTGTATTTCTGTAAAAATATTAATTGAAAATGTTTCCATTCTTTTACCAATTTTATCTTTTTTATTTAATTCTTCTATTGATTCAGGTATATTTCCAGATTGTTTATCATCTGCTGTTGTTACACCTATTTTTAAGAGTGGAGATAGGGAATGTTTGGAAAATTACAGGCCAATTTCTATTTTATCAATATTGTCTCAAATTTTGGAAATGTGTGTAAAAAACAGAATTGTTTTGTTTTTTCAAAAATATAATTTATTTTCAAACAATCAATTTGGGTTTTTGCCAGGAAGATCTACAGAACTGGCTTTATCTGAACATGTTTCAGTCATCACTGAATCTTTAGAAAAAGGTTACAAAACTATAGGCATTTATTTAGATTTGCAGAAAGCATTTGACTGTGTTCCACATGATATATTAATAATTAAGTTACACCATTGTGGCATAAGGAGTACTATGCTTGAACGGTTTAAATCTTATTTAAGTAATAGAAGCCAATTTGTAAAAATTAATAATTTTTGAGTGATTCTGAAATAATTAGATATGGAGTTCCTCAAGGTTCAGTCCTAGGTCCATTGTTATTTACTGTTTATATTAATGATCTGCTTGATCTTTCTCTTCATTCTAACATTTTTTGTTTTGCAGATGATACTGCATTGGTTACTTCAGCAGTTTCATATAGTTTACTTGAGAAACTTGTGAATGAAGATTTATTTAAAATTACACAATGGATGAACAATAATAGATTACTGCTAAATATTAATAAGTGTAATTACATAATGTATTCTCTTAAAAATATTCCAGAAAAAGACTTGTTAATTCAATTGCCTTATGTTAATAAAACATCTTGTCAGAAAATTACCAGGACTTCAACAATTTTTTTACCTAGGCTTGGTTTTGGATGAGTATTTACACTGGGATAAACATATTCTTTGGCTTCAAGTAAAATTAAGAAAACTTAATTTTCTTTTTTATAGATTAAGAGACTGTTTGAATAAATCTGTTCTATTAAGTATATATAAACAAATTTTCTTAAGCAGACTTTCTTATGGTATAACATTATGGGGTGGCACTGCAGCATATTTTTTGAAGTCATTGCAAACACTACAAAATTTTACGTTAAGAATTATTTTGTTTAAACCTTTGGATTTGCCAAGACTTGAATTATTTAAGTGTGCTGGAGTTTTAACTATTCATCAATTATTTTTAGTGAATATTTTGTGTTATTATATTAAATACAAAAAAAATGAATAAAATAATTCTTCATCAATAATGGTGACTAGATCAAGTGATTTTGATTTATTATTTGAACCAGTGTACTTTAAAACTCATTGTAGATATCAGAAATGTTATCTTGGTCCAAGATTTTATAATATTTTTATAAGAAACATTGGATTTAATGTTAATGACCTATCAAGGAAAACTTTGAGAAAATTCATTATGAACTGGATTATAATTGATGATAATCAAAAACTTTTTATTTCTATTTAATTATTTTATTGTATATTAATGTTTTTTATTTTATTTGCACATGTATTTTTGTTAAGCTCCATGCGTGATTTATTTATCACAAGGAGATTATATGTTTAATAAATTAAATTAAATTAAATTATTATTATTATTATTATTATTATTATTATTATTATTATTATTATTATTATTATTATTATTATTATTATTATTATTATTATTATTATTATTATTATTATTATTATTATTATTATTATTATTATTATTATTATTATTATTATTATTATTATTATTATTATTATTATTATTATTATTGTCTAAGAGTAACTATAAGATATTTACACAGAATTATAATATTATTGGTTGCCACATATTTTCAGATTATAAGATTATACCACATATTTATTTAAGATGCCATATGAAGAATAAAAAAATTATATCATATTATTTATTATTATTATTCATGATTAGTGTTATAATGGGAAAATAGATAAGATTAAATTATATATTGAAAATTATTATTATTATTTATTTATTATTAGTATTAGTCAGATGTAGTTGAGAATGATATTAAATCCCTTATCAGGCTTAGTTACAGAAATTATAATTGCCCAGAATTATTTTAAAAGAACCTGAGATTATTTGAGTTAGATTATTTAGATAAAGAGATGAAGTTTGAGTTATTGGAATAATTTTAATTAATTAATTATTATTGAAGGCATAGGAATGTTATAGATTTATTGTTTGAGATAATCGGAGAGAGGATATTATTCTTATACCATTGAGGTAGTATCCTGTGGGATATTGGCTCAATGTATTCATATTGGTACTTGTAAACTCACTCCATAGTCTCGTGATTTTTATTAGATATTTATTCATTTAATTTATGAAACCAAACCTTATTATTATTTATTAATTAGAGCTAGTTAATAAGATATATTATTGGAGAGTATAATTCTTATTGATTAGATACATTTTAGACTAGCATAATTATTTATCTGATCTAGACCAATTTATTATTATTACATATTTCTGGAAATGAGGTTACAATATATATATATATATATATATATATATATATGTATATATATATATATATATATATATATATATATATATACTATTTTTCCCTCAGGATACGAATATTTGACACTTGTTTGTCATCTAGAAACAACAAATAGAATAGTGTTTTTTTCTGAAGGTTTTTCTAAAGACATACAATACACATATTGGATGATTGAAATAATCCAATATAAAAATACAACAAATACAATAAATTCACATTCTTTAAATTTTGGATGTTCATGACTTGACATTACTATTTATTGATGATAATTCAGCATGAAATTTAAAATAATATTGAGATGAATATATGGTATTAATAATAAATAAACTAATAATCAATGAGAGAAGGCTAGGATGTAGATATAAACTCACTTCAGTATTCTTTTTAATAGTTAAGCAGAAATTAATAATTATAAACATGAAATTACCATGATTTAATGCATATATAAATATGGGGGCAAATAATGTTCTCTAAGGCTGTTAGTAAATAATAATCTATCTGTATAGAAATAGACAACGGTTGAATAAATTCATTGTCTTTAGTTAGATATATATGTTAGGATATATCGATTTATTATTACAATTTTTAATTTCTGCTAGATTATTACAGTAGTTATTCTGCCGATTATTTATATCAAGCTTCATTTAATTATATTCTAATAACCATTTAATTCTATATCAATATTTTTTACTGAAATGCAATTGGATACAAATTACTTCACTATAATTATCTACTACAATCATATTTAGTATTATTGTCATTGCCTCTACAGAAAGTCTTGATAAGTAGATAATTATAAAATAGGACATCAAAGTCCGTCTATAGTGAGAATATTTGATTTTACACCATAAAAAGTGATAAAATAAAAATGTAACCTGTTAAATAAGAAAATAATATTTCATCAATATATTGCATTTACATATTTTCCTTTTTTTATTTTTACTATTGTGTGTGATATTGAAGGTGTGAATACGGGGAGAAATTAGTTTGTGTCTGTGACTATAGATTAATTCATTATAGGTGAAGTTTATATTTTATCTGTTCGATGAGATAAGATATAAAATGATTTCCTACATTTAACCTTTTTTAAAAAATTTGAGAATCTATTTAAATGTAAGACGAATTGATGGTTTCATGATATGTCATTAGATAGATTAAATTTTTTTTAAAATAGACATTTGTTATTTATGAACGTGTTTAACGTTATATATATATAGAATTAAAAAAAAAAAAGATTACTTTCAACTTTTAACTTTAAAGCATACAATAATTATAAGCAATTTTTGTAAACAATTTACAGTAATAAGAAAAAAATTGTAAACATGCCAAAAGTTTATGCAATTAATTGTTTTTATATATGAGTACGTTTATATTTATAAAGCGTGAATTATTTTAAATTACATTAAAAACTGCCAGTTCTCAAAATATTTTTAATGCTCAATTAATAATATTATTAGAATGATTTACTATAAAAATTATAGATATGTTTTTCTCACATACATATTGTACAAGTCAAATAGTCATTATGCCGCCAAAATAAATACAATGCTGCGTTGAGAAATATTTTTTATTTACTTTATATTTAGAAAAGCAATATGACATAACTTTTCAAAACATGTGGGTTCATTTTTGAATAGTGAGGGTTAAACGTTTGGAATATCATTTCAATTTCATAATGAGTGTTGCAGAAGTCTTACCAAAATTTCAATATAAAAGTTATCTGTAAAAATGTACAATTTGTAAACGAGTATAAAATTAATACATTTATAAATGATTAAAAATGTTAAAAATTTTATATAACGATAATTATTTTGTTTTATACGATGATATTTTTATGGCAACTCAAAATATTATATAGATATAATAAATGTAATTAATTATAGCGGTTATAAAATATTATATAAATATGCTGCAGTAATTGGCAAATAGTAAGTAATATTTTAGTTAATATTTATAATACTTAAGTGATACATTAAAGATCAGCCTTTCAAGCTATTGTGCATGCGCTTTTTACGAGTGTTAATAATAAATGAATACTTTCATTCCCAACACAATATATATATATATATTATTTATGAAAGAATAAAATGAATCCACATATTCTTTCCAACCCAAATGCTTCTTAAGTACTGGGTTGGAAAGAATAAGTGGATTCATTTTATTCTTTCATAAATACTATATCTTGTGTTGGGAATGAAAGTATTCATTTATTATTAACACTCCTAAAAAGCACATGCACAATAGCTTGAAAGGCTGATCTTTAATGTATTACAATTTATAAACATAGCGCTATATAAAAATAAATACTTAAGTGATGAAACATGTTTGATATTAAAACTAGTACTTACAGGCCATAAATCAAACTGTGATTGTTGGTTTTAGATTAAAATGAGAACATCAAATGTTAGTAATGACATTTTAATGTTTAGGGATTTATTTATAATAACTACATTTTAATGCTTCTCATGGAGAGTTGAATATAGGATGTATTTGCTCACTTTGATAATATCCAAATCATAAAGCAGATTATTCTATCTCAAACTTAAAAATCACTTTTATAATCAGGAATATTATTACTTTTCTGTTTTGTTGAAATAATTTCTGTAATTGACAGTATTTAGATTGTTCTATTTTTTTATTATCTTTGTTTTCTTGTTTTCTATGAAATAACTGACTACACATTATTCTTTAATTACTTTCCTCATTAAGGCATAATATTAATGGTGGTCACATTCATATTTACTTGTGACATTCTCTAAGCTGGATACCATTGTTCAAGTCAATCCAAAAGAGTAGTTAAGGTAGATATATCATTAACAATTATCATCTCAGTATATGTATTATTATTTTATCATTATTGTTATTCAAACATAATCAAAATTCTCCTTTCACCTACTCAAAATATTATTATCACGATATGAAAAAGCTGATTTCTGTCTTTTATTGAATTTCGATTCTTGTTATCAGGTTCTCATGTTGATTTTAATTTATCAAAAAGAAGGATAGAAAACTATATAAACATTATTAGTGAATACCTATATGTTTTTGCACTTTTAATTCAGAAATCATTTTAAAACCTTTTTTTATCATTAAATTGCATATATCTATACTTATGGTAATCATCCATATTTAATTGAATATTTTGCTAGGGAAAAATGGCACATGCTTCATTTCAATAAAAACATTAATAATTATAAAAGTCACAGTTTTTTAATAATTATTATTGTTTATTCTGGTCTTGACAAAAGTTAGTGAATTGTTTCATGACTATAATAAAGATGCTATCATTATTTATGTAACTGGAATAGAGACACAAATGATAGTTTCTTACAATGGTTTTCCAGGTCAGTACTTACTTTATATAGGAAAATTCTACTTTTCAAATAATCAATTTCAATACCAAGTTCCAGCAATATGATTTCTTTTTTAAAAAATAAAAAAATAAATTATCACAACATAGAAAGAAAATAATAATGGACAAGACATCACAGGGAACATATTTAAAATTAATTTTATAACATTTTTCCTCTATATATTTGATAATTGATTTGTTTAAAGCAGAATAAAGAAATTTTGCTGTAGATAAAGTCATAACAATTAAATAATCTACACCTGAACTCCAAGTATTTCTAAATGTTTTCCCTATGATTCTCAATGTCTATTTTCTTATTCCAGATAAAGTCCGAAATCATACCATGAAATATATAATAAAAATAAATGTAGTTACAATCAATTCTATCTGGAATACTTTTATTTTAAAGATAATGATCTAGTCTATGATTTTAATCAGCATAAAGTTTAAAAAGAGCTAACTAATTTATTTATATCATTGCAAAACATTTATAATGAATTAATGTATCTGAAAGTGTAACCCTTACTCTGAAAAAAATCCCATAGTTCTTCTATTATTACAATTAGAATGCATTGCTGGGTTCAATAATCAATAATGTAATTTTTTATATAATATCTAATTTGCCTTCATGTTACCATATGGGTGGCATAGTGTTATACTATATAACAGGCATTGGCAACCTTTTAGCAGTGTCATGCTGAATCTATGTTACAATGTTATTATGTGTGCTGACAAAAATTCCACTAATCTTATTATATGGTCTAGATATAATGGGTTTCAAAATTATATATTATATATTTTTGTAGATGATTATCACTGTGTCATATATTATTGGCCATTGAATGTTTTACAATACATAGGATTTCATGTGACAGGATGGAAATGGGGTTTTAACTGGGGGATAGCATATATCAACTCCAAATATTGCAAATTTAATATTAACTATGAATATTAAAGTAAATCGTATTTAATGAGAGACTAAAGTAATTTAAAAATAAAGATATTGAGAGCATGAAATATTAAAAATAATATAGAGCTAATAAAGTAATGTTTAATATATAAATATATAAGAAATGTTATGTATTATAGAGAAGAGTATGAGATCATGAGATCTCGGTGTGAGAGACCATCCTAGTCAAATCCTTAGAGTAACTATCAGTTTAATTAACAGTAAATATGATGTAATATAAATTCACCAGCATTATCAATAAATAAAAAAGTATAAGCACTCATTCATCATCGTGAATGATCAATAATCATTAAAATATATCAACAGTTTAGGCTGTGACTGGATTTGAAATGGGTCTACAGAAGACCAGGCTAACTATTTAGCCATTGCAGCTTGAAGCAATTATTAAACCTTAATTTGGAGGCACAAGCATAAGAGCTAATCCATCAGAATATATGGCCATAAAACAATACTCCTGGGTTATTAAAACATGCTGATCATCACCAATGCTCTGATCACTTAGTACACTTAATGTACTAGCCAGCTATTACCTTAATTTTAATGAAGAATAAACTAAATAAAATGTAATGTATGAACAATGAGGAATATACTCTTCATGCCAAACCAAGATTATTCATCATCGTTGATGACAATATCATCATTATCACTAGATGCCCATGTACTAATATACACCACCTTTAATATATCAGACTATTATGCATGAATTTAGCTCAGAAAACATAAGTTCTATAATTGTTACTGTTATCAAGAGATGATGCAATGTATAATAGCCTAAAATATTTAGAATTAGGTTCATTGAAATAATTTTACAATGAAGTACAAGTTTATTAACAACAATAAAAATGAAATTATGGTCTTTAGAATATGGCTATATACATATAAACTTCTAATTTTGATTAACATACAAATAAAAACTGGCACAGTGTGATTTACATAATTTCATAATGGGTTTATATACAATATATATATATGCACACAAACACATGGTATACTATAAATAAATATTTTTGAATTGAGATTTAATAATTAAAAAAATATTATTTTTTACATAGATGTGTTTACTGGACACACATTATTTACTACACACAAGCATACACAGTATAATTTATTAACATATTTAAATTATCAAAATACTAATATTATTAACATTTTTCATAATTAATTCCATGTTGAAAATACTTAAAATTTGACATATACATATGTATATAAAATGAATGTGAATCAGTTATCAAATTATTTCTTTAAAGATTTCAGTTTTTTTTCCTTAAAAATATTATTTTTTACAGTTTAAGATTAATTAGATAAACATTCTTTTTTTTCCTTTCTATGAAATTTTCTATGAATTAACTTTCAAAATTTTTTAATTGCTCTATTTCCTTCAAGAAATTATTTTAAATAATTTTGTTTTTAATTATTAAAATATTGTTTAATATAAAATTTTAACTAAATAAATTATTTAAACTTTTATTCTCATTTTATATAACATTATTCACCATTGTATATACATTTATCTGTACCTCTCTGCATATGGCTGAAAGAGCATACATATAAACTAATTTTTCAGCAAACTTTCTTTTGTTGAGACAGCTATAGTCCAGAACTGTCATCATTGGAAAAATGACAATCAGATAACTGTTGACATTCATTTCATTTCTTTCCTTCTAGGATTGGACAAACACTATGCAACAAACTGTCTTGTACACATTTGTGCAGGTTACAAAATATATAAAGCTGTGTCTGACTTTATGAATCAAATCTCTGTAGTGAACTATGCAGCAGCTGATCAACTTGACTTCCTTGCAGTCTTACATCATCATTTTAGTTTTGTGTCCTGACCTGGACTACTTTGCTATACAATTAACTGCTGCCACTTTCAGATATAGCAAACTATTATTAGCCAAGTAACTAATCTTGTAATCAACTCTATTTATAGTGGATCAGGTGAGAAAAATGCATTGATTAAAAAGTGTTTTTTTTCTTACTTTGATTAAAAAACAGGTTTAATCCTTTCAAATGCAATTTTGAAATTTTAAAGCAAAAATATGATCAAGTTTTACATGAAAAAATATTTCTAATAGATATAAATTGTGTTCAATTGATTAAAAAGATTTCAAATTAAAAATTCTTACATTGATTGGATCTATTATTGTAAAACAGTCTTGTTTTCAATTTCAAAATCAGAATTCAATAAGAGTATTTTTTAGACTTATTGATCTGTTTAATTTATAATAAAATTTTATTTTAAACCCAAAATTAAGTAATCTTTTACAATGTTTATTCCAGGGAGATCTGAAAATATCTTCAAAATTTTTGTATGTGTTTATTTCTAGTTTTCCTTTCAACTTTATATAAATATTTATGCACACACACTATGTTATTGTGTGTCATGTAACACACTTGTTGCAACCATTTAGTGGTAAAGTGCTGACAATGATTTTACCAATGTTATTATACATAATATAAATATGGTGGGTTATAAAGGCTTTAAAAGTACATATGATATACTTTTGATGCTCATTATCAGTGGATTCTATATTATTCACCATTGAATATTTAAAAATGCATAGGATAGCTTGTGAAAAGTAAGTTTTGTTATATTATATTGCAATTAAATGACATGCTTAAAAATTCCTTTGACATGCAGAAATTAAAAAAAATGTGTATTATTTACAAAATAGCAAATTAATATAGATTAATTCATAATAGACAACACCTTTTTTTAATTTCCAATGGCTTAATTTAAAAAGCTTATTAACAAAGTTTAACAAATAATTTTCTCTCATTCATGAAAAACATTTCAAAGAAACTCATTTTTATGATATAAAAAATCAACTAAAAATTGGAAGTTTTTCATCAATTCTTATACGGACATTTGAGGATTTTTTCTGTGAGAAATTTGTTTTAATTATACAATAGACATTAAAAACAATGATTTATAACTTCTTTGACATCCACACAATATTATCAATAGTTTTATCATGTATTTACAAATTTCAATCATGAATTAACTCAACTTTCACTAACTAAAACCTTTTCTTTTCATGTAAACATGCCAAAACATAAAATGTATGATTATATAATTACGACTAAAAGTTTTTCAAATTAATTAATCGATATAACAATTCTGCTTGAATATAAATGTACTTTAAACTCCCAGTTTTGTACAAAAGTATCAATGATTAATTGGCCATCAAAAAAAATTTAGGCCAAATTAATTGTCCCTGGAAAAAAAATATATATTTCCATTCCACTTAGCTCTTATCTTTATTGAAAATAAAAGCGAACGAGTGTAGTTAATTGTATGCTATAATTAGTAAATTAATCTGCATCACAGTATCTATTTACTTGTGAGTAGCATATGCATTATGTAGGTAATGACACAAATGCTTGGATTTTAACTGAAATATATATTTTTATTATTTCAATTCAATGACAGGACCATTTGATATTTATTCTGCATGTCATACTTGGCATGCTGCCCTAGGTTTTTGATTCCTGATATACAACATCCACATCTATATAATCATTAAAATCGGTCATACCAATATCAATAACAAACAACTATCTTAATTTGTTGTCAAGGCAAATTATTTGTGAAAGTTAAATCACAAAACATTGAATAATGTATATTTTAAAGCAAGTAAATGTATGACTAGGAACACATTATTCATTACAGCAGTTAAACAAGGTAAAGCTAAATCAGTAGTTAGATAGGTGATAGCTTGGAAACTTGTTTGACCATATGAATTAGGGCATTGATATTGTCAGTCTCTGGAATATAAGCTCTTTGGATTCCTGTCCGGCCCTTCTAATACTCAAACTATGTATAAACTTCCCAGTAATAAAGTCATTCACTTATGTAATTTATTTGAAAGATATATTGTATTATGATTTTTTATCATATGTACTTTTATAGATTGAGTATAAAACGGCTTTGAAGACATTAGAAGGCAAATAGTTTCCCCAAATCCCATCAAAACAAAAACTAGTAAATTAATTTAATTATTCACCAAGTTTGGAAATTCTGGTTAGTTAATATTTTCTCAGCATTTTTTCTTACTTTTTCCTCTATCTATGATTGTATCTATTTATAATAAAAATTATAAGTTTGCATGCAAAAATTACTAAGTAAACATCCACTGATCACTATTTCTTATGTTTGCTCAAGCTGTTAAAATTGGCAAAACTCTCCATACTGTAGTGCTACTCAGTGCAAGTCAGAGGAATCAATGAATGCAAAAAGGTTTGTGCATAAAATCACTATTTAGTGCTTGCTCATTCAATATCCCCAAACTAATTTCTAGCTTGTGGCTTTTATCAGTGAGGAAAAAAGGATCTGAGAGCACTGCACCTGGAACATAGGATCTAATGCAACCCTCTAGCAGCCCTTTTTTATATCTACATAACTACAAAATTTTTAGACTTGCTGGTGAACTGCATTAGATCCTAAGATTTAGGGTTATTGCTCTCAGATTCAAGACTCATAACTTATGAAAACCACAAGCTAAAAACTAGTCTGGGACTATTGGATGACCATGCACAAGATAGAAATTTTAGGCATGGGATGATTACTCTGGCTTGCACTGAATATCACTATTATATGGAGAGATTACCTATTTTAAAAGCTACCAAGATCATTGTCCAAATTCAACCTCGATTCAATGATAACATTTCAATCTGGCGAACGACTCATTAGAATAAGTTCCTATAAAAATAGGTAAACAGCAACACTTCCATACAATATATAAATATAACCCTACTGCATTTATTATTTGATAGATATTTGTGTTCTTATGAAGGTTGATTAAAATAAAAGTGAAACCGGTTTTAAGGACAAGGTTCATTTAAATGAAAGAATGATAAATTATTTATGGCGTTTTCCTAAAAAATATTTATTAAAGAATGAAATAATTGATATGATTTGAACTTAAATAACATTACCATGTGCACTGAAACTTTTTATTTTATTTCAGTTGAATATAAGTACAGCAATTGCTATTTTATAATCGTATTTATTTCACATAGTGTTTAATAAGCTAGATTTTCAAACAGAATGAAAGCATTATTAATTATAGCGGCTCTCGTTGTTGCGACTAACGGTAAGAATCAATTACGTAATTTAAAATTTAAGATTTTTATATGTATCAAATAACAATCATAATTTCATTTTGCATAGTGAAATATTGAATTCATATTTTCAACTAGTGATCCCCCCTCCATACCGGAATTTAATGTAATTTTATTTATCCTAGTTAAATTGTTGTAAATGTATAAAATTGTACACACACAGTTATTTATATCCATATATTTTAAAATTGTGTTTATGTTTTAAGACAAATGTAATGGCACAATATTTTTCCAAGCACAATTAAGTGAAAACCGATTGTATTATCACTTTTCATACGAATGATATTACTCATCTCACACCATGTTATCAAAATAAAAGATACCGTTTAAATAAATTACAAAAATTATATATATATATATAACGTTTATTAAGAATTTGTATTAATTTCACTGATATTTGTTGCAAACTACTGAATCCCTTCTAATTCAGTGGTCGTTGTAGAGTATTATTATTTTGATGTTTATTCTATTTTGTGATTCTTGTTAAAATCCTCAATTTTTTTTAATGATGATAATAAAGCATTTATAAACTATTATGACCATTTTAATTCCAATTAGAAAAAAAAATGGTCTAGAGAAAAGTTTAGTCATGATAACATTAACCAATTAATAAAACACTAAATGCACACAAATACAAAACATCCTGATTTATTTTCTGTTTATTCGATGTTTTGAGATTGTCACATTAAATAGCTTCAATATATTTTTTTCTGAAGTAATTTACTACGATATCTAGTTTATAGCTATCATCTATGCATTCTGACATAATTTTTCAATAGAAACACTGAATTTTACGGTTTTTTAATGTAATTGAATAATGTTTATAACTAAACACCTTTCTAAAAAAAATAATGTCACGTTTAGTATAAAATTAGGAAGTCCTGTATTATTGATTCATTTTAAATATCCTATCCGATTATGAAGATGTAAGTTTTGCATAATGCACAATAATGTATAAAATCCAACAATATGGACATATATTATATTGGTTAATTGTATCACCTTGCCATTCTGTATTTAGAATTTTGAAAAGTATCCTTAAATGAAAGTATTATAATATCTTTACATTAAAATTTAATGAATATCCAAGTCTAACGTACATATAATTAATTAATTAAAATTGAAGCTCTGAATCCAGCTAACTTAACAGCAGTATTTATATCTGTCTGATAAAATAACATATCTCTTATATTGTTAAAATCAGTAGCACATTGGGATCCCGTATTACATATAAACATCTACTAAATGTTTTACTTATAAAACAAGCAAGACATTTAAATTAGTTTAGATTTCCAGTTTGATAACCTTTAGGCTAAACGTTGTTGAAATAATTTTTCCTATCACTGGCTGATAAGGATATGGAGTTATTTGAATATTTATAAACCAATCAAACTATTTATGTTTTGCTGTCAAAACATTAAGCCATTCTGTAGTTATTTCTCAAAGTGAAAACAGTAAATCATCACCATATTATAAATGTTTAATCCAAACGGTTAAATTCTTATTTTCATTTTTAAGCAGTTAATCTTAAACACCACACCATAAAAATTGAATTGCGAATTGATTTTGCTTCATACTACATTTTCAAAAAATTCCTACCATGATCGTTTTGTTGAAGACCAATTTTCATTTCAAATTCTACAAGAAATAATAGAAATCCCTATCATTTCTTCAAATAAACATTGTAAACAAACAACTAATTTCAAACTATTCTACAGACCTATTCGATTAATTTATTCAAGTCCTTTGAATAATCCAATAAAAAAGTAAACATCATTATTTTGTTTCCAACCCATTGCTTTCATTTATCTGGCACAAAACTCATACCTTCAGTAAATCTTGATAATCACTGGCAAACGTTCATCCATGATTGGAAGCAGTGTATTCAATAAAGTCCCTAAAAGTATATTGGTTGTAAAGAATATTAATATGTCGAGAAAATGTATACTATGTTGTATGTTCCCTTTATTTTTCAATAAAGATCAGCTCTTGAGACTATTGATCTAATACAACTTTTGATTTTTCTACATACATGGTTTGCCTACCACATTTATATGTATACATCATAACTTTCTTATTGTCATAATTTTAAGCTATCATTGTTTTTTTTTTGTTTCTACTCTAAGGTGTAAGTAATGTTTTTATTTTGAAAGTAAGATCAACGTATTTATCTTTATGATCAGATAGCCCAGATTAAAAAGTCCATATATTGTTAAAATTACCAATATTTTTGAAGTTAACATATGACTATTATAGTTTATAACTTTACCTGATATTCGATGAGGTCTTGCAACCATTTCATTTTTAGTATTTCAAGGACTTACTTTGACTTCACAGAATTATATTTATTTGTTCAAATCTAAATAAATAGATAAATTTACTATTTGTATTATTATTTATTAGAAGACGAAAGTAATCCTTCTCCCCTTCAAAACCTCAGTCAACATATAAGAGCGTGCTATTGCTGGATATTTATTAGAATTGTGATGCCGTTCCTCAAATCCATATTTTGTTTTCAGTGATTATATTCAACACTTTTTTTATATTTAATGCACCAATTATTTTAATTTTTTTTGACAGTAGTTAAACTTTTATTTTCAAATTTGTATATTTATTATAAAATATCACATTTAATTTATTACTATCTCAAGTAAAATATTTTCAGAGTTTTTTTAATCAAATCATTAATGATATTGTTATCAAAAATCAATTTATGATTCTTTTTAGAAAATCCTAGGTTAGATTTACTTGCATCCATAACACTCTTCTTAAGAACACTCTACAGTCTCTGTAACAATATAACTTGCAAAAGCTATGTCAGGATTTATAATGTTTTGTAGCTGTTGAAATTTACAATATTAATAATATATCTAAATGACAAACATGAGTTCTTTTGTGAATATGATTCAAATAATATCTATATTGATACAACTATCATTTTAATATTATACCTACTAAACAAAAATCCCTACAACATTCTGCATGCTTATGAAATTCTCATGTTAGGTGAGGTCATTATTTTGACTTTTAACTATAATGTAACTTATTTGTTGGTGAATAAATGCATCTATGTGTTTTTTTGTGATATTTCTGCCTAACTAAATCGAAGTGTGGAAAACAATTCAATAATTAAAAGTTCTCTTAATTTTACAGTATCAATGATATCATTTCCAATAACTTGAAAGTCAATGCCTACTATTTATTATAACATGTACATTAAAGTCTACATGATTAAAACTATGATCTATTAATGATATTGATGTAATAATGACATCCACAAAAAGATAAAATATTACTTTCACTGAACTCTTGGGATCTAGTTTTGAAAAATTAAACAAATAAAAATCGGAACTGAGTACAATTGTTCAAGGTACCTGTTAACATGGTTAGTTTTTTTCGTTGATATATAATAAAATTGAAATCTAACACATACTAAATTAGAAACTACAATAAATTCAACACAAAATTTTATTTTACCTGAGTGAGATGTCCTTTTATAAAAACTTATAATCTTGATTATTTTCTATTAAACATTCTTTCTCCAAAAGACAAATTTTATTAAGCTAGCTCTAACATTTTTTGATAGGTCATTAAATTCTAGTGACATTTTTGGAAGATTATTATGTAATTATTTTCAATTATTACACTTAAAAATTTCACAGTTTACTGCTTAACAAATACTACTGATGCTATTGTTATTACTATTGTTTTAACTAGTTACAAGAAATGATAACCTATTCGAATAGTGTGTGACAACTAATAAGTAACAAATTCGTGCGAGTAAACACAATTTTAGATCACAATTTCAGAACACTTTCAATTTCCATGATAGTTACTGAAAATCTCAATTACAATTTATTATGCTTATAGTTTTCACCAAGTTGAAACACCTATTTTAGTTCCAGTTTAAAAGTAATTTATTACTGATTGTAATGCTTAAAAAAAAGTCAAATGTGAGAAATTCTAGCATTTGTTGTTCTGATAGAGGGTCAGAGATCAGGGCTCTTAATTTGACCATCTGTCTTCTAAAGAAGGGGGTGTAAAGTACTCCAGGTACACATTTCTCCTGGGACACCTTGAATTTAATGCCCTTTTGAAAATCATCACTGCAGTAACAACTTGTTAGTGCTGCTTTGAAATCCTGAAAATTTGTAGGCAGGCTGAATAGAGATTTCCACCATGCATGTGGCACACCCTGAAGATGGCTACAGACTATTTCTAGCTTTGCTTCCTCTGACATTGCATTGATGTTGAAATACCAGTCCAAATGTTTTATATATTCAATAAGTGCTTTATAATGCATGACTTACGTTGTTATGCAGATAGGTATAAATCTTTTTTTTTTGCAGAACATGCAGTGATTTGTAATGGAGAATTCTGCTTTGATAAGATATATATATATATATATACGATATTTTGCAGGTTCATCCATATATATATATATATATATATATATCCATATATATATATTGAAGCAGTCAATGTCTAATCATCATTGAGATTCATGCTTCACCATCTATACTAATCTCCTGTGGGGCCTGTAATTCAGACCTCACCATAAATACATGCCATTCACCCACACCCTGTATGCATAATGATTAGAAAAATTAGTAAAATTAATTATATTTAGTAAAATGAAACAGTAGTTTGTGTGATGCATATATATATATATATATATATATGTCTATGATATTTGATATATAAAATTATATGTTATATATATATATATATATATATATAACAATAATTTTATTAATATTTATTGCAGAAAATTAAACATTTCCTTATATAATTAATTGTAAATATCTTTTTATATATGTGTATTTAATTAAGGTATTGGAATGTAACAACAAAGAAACATGGGGAAGGCTCGAATTACTGAAATAATATTTAACTAGATTCAATCTTTTTTCATTAATTAAAATTATAAATCTTAATTAAAATTATAACAATTCTTTTGTTAGTTGTTTTCAAATCTTTAAAAATATATCAAATGGTATTTTGAGCCTTATCAGTTTTAAAAATATTTTACTAATTAAATGTTTTTATTTAATCAAGAGATTACAAAGATAGCTGTGGGCAACTGAGATTACATTCTGGGTAGGATTAAAGGGTGTATAAAAAGGCCCACAGAACAAAAGAAGTCAGTTTAGTTTTTTTAGTTGAGTTGAGTTTATTTACTTTGAGTTAGAATACCCTTTATAATATATATATATATATATATATATATATATATATATATATATATATATATATATATATATATATATATATATATATATATATATATATATATATATATATATATTAATGGTAAATGCAATATTATAGTCTAAATTCTTTTGTAGCACTTTCGATTACGTGGTACTCCTTGTTAGCTTTATCTGAATTTCAAATTTTTAAACTTAATGTTACATATATTTCCATAAGCTGTGTATGGCCATATTTGCAACTTGCCTATTAATAACATCATTCTTATATTTATCAATTAATATTGCCTCTTTAATTTTCCTTTTTTTATGATTTCTTTCTTCCATTAATATTTTTATTTCATTATTATTATTAATAATAATGAAAGAAAATAATAATAATAAATAAATTAATAATAATGAAATAAAAATATTTATGGAAAAAAAAATCATAAAAAGAGGAAAATTAAAGAAGTAATATTAATTAATAAATATAAGAATGATGTTATTAACAGGCAAGTTGCAAATATGGCCATACACAGCTTATGTAAATATATGTAACATTAAGTTTAAAAATTTGAAATTCAATTAAAGCTGATGAGGATTACCACTAAATTGAAAGCACTACAAAAACATTTAGACTATAATATTGCATTTAACCATTATATATATATATATATATATATATATATATATATATATATATATATATATATATATATATGTGTGTGTGTGTGTGTGTGTGTGTGTTGTAACAGATGGTTGAGTATGCCTGGATTTGCAGTTGCCCACTCACCAGATGTAACAGATGAGAAAATAACTTGCAGACTGTGATACTATGCAGATGTAGCAATCTGGAGACTGTGACTTAATGTGCCCTAATTTATTGCCACTGATGTCTCAGACTGCAAAGACCTACCAGGCTTGGAAAGGAAAAAAGTTGCATCTAACTACAGTCAGATTTTGGGCTTCAGATAGAATGCTAATGAAAACCTGATGAAATGCTTAATCATTGATT